>CM031382.1:13903666-14019908 GCA_018290095.1 Polypedilum vanderplanki
GGGAGAGAGATTATAATACGTAAATAGCGGAACAGAGAGAGAGAGCTAAAGAAAAAAACAATGACGCCGGTGATTGGTAATGCCGGCGACTAATGGCGTAAAAGAACGGAAGAAGTAGAAAAAATTAAAGCAACAACATGAGGCAGGAATTTGACGATGAGCGCCAGCTGAGGCGTGAATTTGAATTGTTAATGTTATTAGCCACCTTGCACGACGGCAAAAATGATGAAGTTATGGAAGAACTAGAGCGAACTATGAGAATTCGCATGCGGGGGTTTTATGGTACATATATTTGAACGCCCATCTCAATGCAATTTTAGTTTAACATTCTAGAATTAATTTGTTGGTGTTTTACAAAAATGCACGAAATCGGAACCATGGGACGGCCATCCAACTTTTTCACCTAAATTGTCCAAGTAATTGTGACAAGCGTTGAGAAGTTTTCCAATAATCAAATTAGTAAAGAGAAATGTCAAAACAGCACAAGAAAATTGTGTTTGTTCACAGCGGCAAAAATCCGTATACAACAGCATGTATTTGTTGGCATATGAAGCGAGAACTGTTTATTTATGTGTGCAGTGCGATGGTCGAAAGTTTCAACAACTTGTTTATTAATTAATCATGTTTTACCCGCATTGTTTGGAACAACAATGCAGCTTATATCTGTCACTTTTGGCTGGCTGGCTGGCTCCCGGGCTTGGTGTTGAGCGCGAGATCTCGAAAACTACAATAGCTAGCGAGCTCCGGTTTGCTGTGGTTTTGATTTGTGCTATCGAGTTATTGGCGGCATTCTTCATTAGAATGTTGTGTCACTGTATTGCATTAATTAGGAAATTACGAATTAAAATTTCCAAATTGAAAATGTAAACAAGCGTGAAGTTGGCCGCGAAACGAATTCCAGCGCCAGCCACGGCAAATATTGGAACTTCAAAATATTTTGGATATTACTCAACCGTTAATTTTAATATCAATAAAATTTAATTCTAAGATTCTGTAAATTGCAAGAGTCTGAAAACCGTTGGTATTTTTAGTTTGCTAAATAACTAAAATAAAACTTAAACCTTATTCAATTAAAATTCTCAACTAAAAAAACCAAGCTAAAATTTAATCGATTAAGCTTTTTTAAATAATCGAAATAAATTTTTGTTGATTTTAGTTTAATTCGTAAATACGGTTTTGGACTCTGGTAATTAAGCACCAATTAAAAAGCGCTCGCCGTACTTTCAATGCATCAAAATTTTATAAATATGTTTTCCCTATATTCTTAATTTATTTCGATCAAATTATTTTTAAGTGTAAATTTATTTTCTCAAACGAATCTAATATATTCTGTAATTTGTCAACATACACTGATCTAGGCATGCCAAAAATGCGCTAAAGTAATCCGTCCTATGGCGGACACTTTTCCACTCGTTTAAAAATAATGTGGCGCTCAGATTTTATATTCTTTTTTTTTTTTGAAAAATGTTTTTTATTCACAGTCTGAAAGGTTTATCAAAACTTCATTCACACACAACACATACGACATACACTTTATTTTAATATTAATATACATATTTTAGTGATATCTTCTATGCTCATCACACACTATCACTACCATTTAGCATAAAAAAACATTTAAATCGATAAGTAAAGTATTTTAATGAACGATTAGTCGTACAAGTATACATGGACGTCTTACGTATACGTATGCACGACTACAAGTCTTACGTATATGTATGCACAATTATAATGCACGACTACAAGTCTTACGTATATGTTATACGTATGTTACGTCTTACGTATACCTATGCACGATTATAATGCACGACTACAAGTCTTACGTATACGTATATGTTACGTCTTACGTTGTCTTGCACAGATCTGCGCAGACTTCCGAACCCTAAAGTAAAATGTAACTTTACTTTCGTTAATAATTTTATGTCAACTTTGTGAATTTATGAAATCTTAAATTAAGATTTATTTACCTTATAAAAAATTTATATATTTTAAAAACATTAATTATTTTTTTAAAAAGAATTTCGCTTATAACTTTTTGTTTTAGGACGACAAAGAAGGTAACAATATTAATGATGGGAATGAGTATTTCTGGGCAAGTATGGCCCACAAAGCGGACCGACCGCACTAGTCTTAATAAAATGAAACACTTGATTATAGTCATTACAAGCCAAAGACTATTTTCATCATCATCACGCTTCTCTCTTTTTCTTGCTCTTCACACATCTCTCTTTTTTACTCTTCCCTTGCTTTGATGGTTTGTAAAAGAAGCGCAAATGCAAGTGAAACGTGTTGAAACAGGGTTTGAAAATACTATAAGAACTATAAAAAATTCGATTTAAATTTTCTTTAAAACTCTGAATTTTCCATTGCAATACATGAAAGCGAAGCGATGAAGAAAAATTGCATACAAACACATCCAATTACAATTTAACAACTACATGAAATGCATTTAAGTATAACGTGCATGTGCTAAAAAAAGAGTTGCAGAGAGATACGGTAACAAGGTACTTGTACTTGTGAGTTATAACACATTTCTCATTATCATCGTAGCATTGTCCGAGTAATTTTTGTGTTGCTTGCTTACTGTGAGTGTTAGCTGAGGGAATGGAATTTTTTAAAATGCAGAACTTACAAGGATGAAAATAAAAATTTTCTGAAATTAAACAAATCAAGTTAGCATGGAAAAGGATTTAAAAGCAATTTAGAACGCTTCGTCACTTTTGAATTTCAAACTACAATGATAAAAGCATAAAAAGCAAAAAAGAGCGACAGCAGCAGAAAATTCATACAATCAATATAATCATCACCATCATCATCATGATAACAATAACAATAAATTCAATCTCTTTTCGCTTTCTTTCTCGTTTGTGTCATTCTTTGTTCACATACGCTCGCATATTGCTTATCTATTCGGCAAAAGCACAAAAGCCTCATTTTCGCACACACATACACACACAAACAGTCATTTGGCGTTGAATCTTAGTTGAATCTTGGTTGAATCTATGTGCTTGTTGTACTGTTTGCTTCTTCTGCCGGCATAATACATAATATCATTTCTTTTGCCGTTGTTTATGTCGTTGATGGGTGTTGATATGCCGGTAATGTTTGCGGAATTTCATCTCTTCTCTGTTTGCTTTATTGTTATGATTTCAGAAAAAAAGAAAAAAGGAAGGGAAGAATTGTTGTTTTTGTTGTTGTTAAGAAAATATGAGAAGGAAAAAAGTTTGAAGGAAAAATAAAAGAATAAAAGTTTTTTTGGTGACAACTTTTGATGCTGCTGTTTTGTTTGAAAAACAATGAGAATTACTTAAAGTTAGAAAAAGACTTTTGCATAATTCTTTTTACTTTTTGAAATAAATATGAAATCTTATACTTTTCTTCCCTTCTTTAAACAATTATTTATAATTAGAGCAAACTTAATCTATTTGTTAACTTTAACAATAATTTCTCAATTGCAATTAAAAAACATCATATTTTCCCTTCGTTATTATGACTTGCACAAATAATTCCCATGAGAATAACAAAACATGACAATTAAGAAAATGTAAGAAATTAAAATGAAAGGAAAAATAAATGCAAGGCAATTAAGATGTGAGAAAAGAGGAAAAATCTGATGAAAAGAACTTCCACTTGCATAAAAATGGCATTTTCTTTCGTTCTTTTTTTCCTTTCTTCAGAGAGAGTCGTATAGTTGTAATGTTCACTTTTTTATTGCAATGATTATGAAGATTTAAATCACTTGAGACGTGAAATGAAAGAAGGATGGAAATTAAATTTTTCTTTGTACTTCTCCTAGAAGTTGCAATTTGCTAAATGATTGTTGACTTTTACATTCATTGCTGAGTGAATCAAAGAAAAATTGTTGATTTTAAAAATGATGAATAAAAAGTTGAATTTACTGTTGGCTAAAAGTAAACCGACACAAACATTATGTTTATTTACAAATTTACTATTTTTCTGCAGCAAACAATAATAGAAGAATGAAAAAAGGAAGGATATCTGACGCCACCTGAGCATGAATAAGCATCAATAAAAGTCATAAAAAATATTAAATAAAAAATTCTTCTTTTGCGTCCATCGGTTGTTGTTGATTCTCTTGCTCGTATTGTGCAAATGTTTGGTTAGGTGAAAATGGATATTGTGTCGCATATGGATGCACTTTATGCTCTTTCGGCATCTCCCCTTTGCTACTGCTTTCGTCGCTCTTTTGTTTTATTTCAATTTCCTTCTTTGAGTTGTCGTTACCATCATTGCTTCATTGTTTGTATTCCTCTCAGTTTTTTAGCGCATTTTTGGAACAACAATGCAGCTTACTTTCAATTTGATCGGCTGGCTGGCTGGCTGGCTCACGGCTGAGTAATGAGATCTCTAAAACTATAATAGCTAGAGACTCCTGGTTTGTTGTGTTTGATTTGTGCTATCGAGTTATTGGGAAGAAACATTATTACAATGTCGTCACTGATTGCATCAATTAGGAAACTACGAATTAAAATTTCCATATTGAAAATTTGTAAACAACGCGAAGTTGGCTGCGAAAAAGAATGCAGCGCCACTAACGTCAAATCTTCGAACTTCAAATATTTTGAATATTACTCAACCGGTACTTTCATATAAATAAAATTTATCATCAGAAGATTTAGTAGATTAGGTATCAATTAAGAACACTCGCCGTACTTTCATACATCAAAATTTTATAATATGATTTCTCCTATATTTTAAATTTGTTTTAAAGTGTGAACCTGTTTCTCAAACAAATCTAATGATTCTGTAATTTGTTAACATACACTCATCTAGGCACAAAAATGCGCTTAAGTGTCCCCCTGCTACCACACGGACACTTTCAATGTCATTTATGGAATTTTTTCTCTCTCTTTATTTATTGATGCACATTCACAGACGAGTTCTGTCGCTTCCCTTTTTTGATTAAAAACTTTTTTAATGATATTTTCTCTTAAAATGCAATATGGAAACATAAAAATTACTTTAAAATCCTGTTTGATTCAAATTTTATAAGCAAAATTATTTTATATTGTAAAATAAATTCTTTTCCATTTTATTATCATTAACACTCACACCTTAATTCTTATCTTTTTAATGTACATAAGTTGTCACACATTTTTTCCTTTTTCTTTTTTACCACTTTTATATTAACAAAAAAGTCAAATTCATAAAAAGTTGAGAGACATTTTTTATTTAATAATTATGAAGTGAAGTTGAAAATTATTAAGAAACATAATTATAATTACTTAAATAATTAAACTATGAAAAATAAAATAAAATATTTTATTAATTCAACGAGTCATAATTTCTAGTAACAAACAGCATTGGTAAAATATAAAACAGATTCAAACAGGTTTTTTTTGTCTCTCACTCTTTAATGTGTGTAAAGCAAAAAAGACCACAAATGAATGTTGAGTTGACAAAAAGATACAAAAGAAAGCAGTGAAAAAGACAGAAAAGCAAGAATTTGCTGTGACATAATTAATGACAATGTTGATGTCGATAAAATGAAGATTTTTTTGCTGCTTAAAGGTTTTTTATCAAGTCAAAATTTAACTTGAATATTTTTATTATTATGGATTAGAATTTAGTTACAATATAATAATAACACATTGCAGTGCTGCTTATTCATGCATATTCATAGTTCATCGCTTTTCTCTATCTTTATACATCTTTTGCCTTCTCTTTCATTCCATATTCAGATTATTTTCAATAAATCACACTTAATCAATTGGTTTTAACTCACTTCACACAAAAGCAAAGCTCAACAATAGAAGCAGTAAAAGAATTTTCATTGGAATGCTCAAACAAGATGAAGATAATCGCATAATAATGAGAAATTTATTCATGTAAAAGAAACTCTCCAATTGAAATTGGAATGTGAGAGGAACTAATTGAGATTTTTTTAACTTAATTCTAAATGAAAAGTTTCTCTTAAGTAGGAAATAAAATAAGTTCTTTATGAAAGAACTTGTCGGGACTTTTTGTCTTGTGCAGAAATGTGAATGAAATTTAAGAATTTTTATGTTGTGCTTTTTCAAAAGAAAGTCGATGAGTCATTTTAGTGCGAATAAAATCACCTCATAATTGCAATTAAATGATTCATGTGTGATAATTAAGTTACCTGCCTGCGAGGTGTTAATCACTTTATGCATTTCAGACATCAGTTTTGATTTTGACTAAAACGATTATTAATGATTTCAGACCACACACACTCACATGAAAATAATTCAAAATGACTCAATTAAATTGAAATTCTCAGAAAATTTCATGATTAGTTTTGATGAATTGTAGTTTATATATATATTTTTTTTTTGAGATGGTCATGAGAAAGTTTGATAAGACCTTGTTTGGAATTTAATGAAATTATTGATTGAATTTACTAAAAAAACGTTTAATCATTCACTGGCGCCGCAACACTCTCAAAGAACATACTCATACAAATCCATAAAGCATAAATTCGCCATCGGATTAGTCACACACAGAGCGCACAACTCTAAAAAAATAAATGACTGCAAAGTCACTGTCCTCTTGAGCTTGAACGATAAAAATCTTCCACACAAAGCAAACTCAAAGCTAACAGGCAACAAATTTCGCGTTAAACATTTTATTTTATTGTTGTCAAATGATTAATAGCTTCTGTGTCATTTACTTGTACTTGCCAATTCTCTCTGCTTCCCTTCTCTCACTCTCTTACTTTCATTAATTCTCGTCTCTTGACCTTCAATTTTTCTCTCACTCTTTTTCATTTCTTTCTTCGTTTTTATTTGGTTGCTGCTGCTGCTTTGTGATTAATGTTCCTTTTAAAGCCAATTTTTATCACACAATTCATAATCCTTGAAAAAGAATTTTTTTTTGATTTTTTGACTCTTTAATTTTGAGCTCATTTTTAACAACAAAGAAAAGATCTTTTTTTTAAAAAAGGTGGAATAAATATAAATTACAAAGTGCTTTTTAGGGCCATCGACATTAAATCTTTTGAGGTTATGTGAAATGCCTTTAAGTAAAAATTTATTGCATAAAATTAACCTCATGAACTTGGTGAAAATGAGAGAAAGAGGCAAAAGAGAATATTTGATTTTTTAGGAGGAAAAAACGTGAATGAGATTGATGAAGTATAAATTAGTGAGTGTTAATTTTAAATAGCAAATAAAAATTTAAAACAAAAAAAATTTATTCAGACACTTTTTTGTCTACAAAATAAAATGGTAAAATTTAATCATTGCATTTTATCGTTTATATGAACAGTAAATTATGCCATGAAAAAATAAATTAATTGAATTATTTATGAAAAAGGCTTTCAATTACAAGCCATACACTTGAGTACTCACTTTTGTTTCTGGCAATTTCATAAATTTTTATTGAATTTAAATAATACAGAAAAAATATTTTTCCTGAATAATTTAATTTGTTGTTTTTCATTCTCTCACTCTGAAGTTCATTTATGATGAGGAAAAAAAGTTTATGCTTTTACTGCTCACACAAGCGCACAACGAGAAATGCAGTCGGCAACAATTTTAGCTTTTCAGGCAGGTAGAAAAGTGAGGAGGCCTTTTTTCATTTTTATGTTAGTGCATTTTTCTAGACATGCAGCAAAAAATAGTGAGAAATGAAAATACAAAAATAACAACAGGAAAAAAAGATTTTCTTTTTTGTTTTGTTATAAAAAATAAACAGAAGTCAGAATGAAAAAGTTTTTCTGCTACTTCATTTATTTAAATTTGAGTTTTATTGTTTGTGAAAAATTATTTTTAAAATTGTCTATCAAAACAACTCAAGTTAAAACTAATCACATTTCAAATTAATAAGCTTTCAATGTCAAATTGTCATAGAGTAACCACTTTATTAGTTTCAGACAACATTAATCACATTTTGAGACATTGCAAGTAATTAAATCGCATAAAGTGTTAATTGACTTGTTAATCCTCTCACACTAGTCTATGCGTACAAGTTGTTATGTTTTAATTAAACAAGAAATACTTTTTTTCTTCTTCTTTAATTTTAATTAAAAAAAGAAAGAAAAAGAAAAAGTTTGCTCTATGGTCAGTTGTGAAAATGAGAATTTGCTCATAAATCAAAAAGAGAGAAAGAAAAAATTTATCGCTTTTGTTGTGCATTCATGTTCTCATCACAGCTCACCATCAGCAAGTCGATAGACTTTTTTATCACCTCTCAAAGCTTGGTTCAAACTTCTCATTTTTTTCTTGCTTTTAAAGCTTGTCTTGGTCTCGAAGGATGAATGGTGTTAAAGTGAAGAGTAAATCTATTTTATATGTACAATTTATGAGTCAAAAGAATGCAATCGATGGATGAATTGTGATGACTGTGGAATGCAGTTGATTGGATTTTATTTACTGAAAAAGCATTCAAGGTTAAAAATGAAAGAATTTGACATGAATTAAAATTTTAATGCATAAAGAAAAACTTTAAATTTTTTCATACATTACAATTGATCATTATCCATTTTTGCACATCAAATGACTGGCTTTTATGGACTTAATGAGTGAAAAAAATCGATTTTTTACTGAAACCAAGTCTGCAGTTTTTTTCTTTTTTTCATCTCACTGAACGACATTATCATTATCGTCTCCGGGTGAAAGAGAGGGAGGCTAAAAACTGCAAAACTGCAAGTCTATGCACTTCAGTCTATGATGATTGCTTGCCTGCAGTTCTGCCTGTTCCACTCTTTTTTCTTTTTTTAATTCCTTCACGTAGCTTATGCTTTTGCCTTCACTTCAATGTGCTAATGTGCATGCATGTCGTGCCTACTATGTGCTACTGCTCTTCTATCGATTTTTTCTTTCATTCTCATTGCAACAAACACACAGCAAATTTGCATTAGAAGGTAGTCAGCGGAAGGAAAGGGAAATTTTTTTCCTTTGTCTGTTTGTGTTAGTGCCAGACATAAAAAATGCAACAAGAAAGTACAAAAAAGTTTTAAGACAAGTACTTCAATGAAAAGATTTTTGTCACTTCCAATTTCATCCAATTAAGTTTTAAAACATTGACCATAACATCAAAACTAATCAGCATATTTTTTAAAATAAAAACCTACAATTTTTTTGTTGATTAATAAAACTAAAATTTATGACTAGTCACTGTGGTGGTCTACTGAAATAAATAAATAAATAAAAAAATTTTAAGTTTCTTGCTTTATTAGGTGCCTCTTTTATTGCTCAACGTTCTCTCGCTCTCTTTTTCCTACCTTTACGACTTGTAATCAACTTTGAATTTTCAGTCATTTACTTCCTATTTCAAGTTTTTTATTTCAGCAACTCAAATATTTTGTTTTGGTTGCTTTAAGATTGTAAATATTTTCGTTGTTTAAGATTATGATTATTGAATCAGAAACTAATGAATAGAAAAATATTTTGCATATTTTTTTAATCTTTGATAGACCATAAAATGTTTTAAAATATCTGTAAAAACATTCTTTTAATAAAAATAAATAAAAGAAGTGCTAAAATTCTTTTGACACTTTCTATAAAATTAATTTGATTAAGTTATCAAGAGTTTTTGCTTAAATACAATTTTTTAAATTGTAACTGTGTTTCCTTGATAATATTACTAATTATTCGACCACATACAGCGTGATTTAACTTTAATAACTTCATTTCTATCGCAACTTTCAACATTCATAGCGTGAAGCTCATCACACTTAAAAAGAAAAACCAACAATGCCGAGTGGAAAAAAATCCAATAAAACACACACAATGCGATGTTATGCATTTACTCAAGCGTAGGTTGAATATAAATAAAAATAAAAATTGTATATGAGAGTGAGTCGTGTTGTTGTGATGAATTCATTAAAATCTTCGGCGAAGATGATAAAGATGAGTGTGAAGAGGATTACGTAGGTTGCTCTTAAAGTGACGCTTTTGATTATGGCACTAACGTGTGACTTACATGAATATGGAATTAATTTTAAATTAACTTTTTTTAGAAAGGCAAAAAAATAAATTTTAATAAAAAATTCAAAGAAAGCAAAAAACATTTTACCAATCAACATTTAAATCTTTAAAAATTTTCATATATCCGAATTCGTTTAATCTTTAGAATCAGTAACAGCAGCATGCTTATTTTTTGAACCCACTTACAAAACAATAAAGTTATAAAAACACTTTCACTCTCAACTCACAAACATCAAAGCCTCGCTTATCACCACAATCACGATTTTCCACTCACCGAATGTGTGTTGTGTGCCTTTCGGCTGCTGCCATCACACTAAGCTCTCCTACTCTTGTCTCAAAAAAATTTGACCTTTTTTCACAAAATAAAAAAAATTAAAGGAAACGAGAAAAACAATAAAAATTTATTTTCATCACAGAAAAGAGGCTTAAATGATTTCATATGCCATTGTGAGACTCTCACTCTTTTTCATCTTAAAGAACGCAGATTTTGATAATCGTTTCGGGATAGTAAAGATTTTTTTCCATATTTCTATGTTCAATAGTTAGTAATGGTTATGTTTGATATTTTTATATATTGATTTTTATGCTGTGTTTATGGAACTTTTGGGAATGCTCGTTGAATTGAAAAAACGGCAAAAGATATGACCAAACAGTCTACAATTTCCCATGAGAATATGTGCCGATAAATAATTGGAAAATAACGCACACTTGGCAAAACGTGATTTGGGTTCTGTGAAAAAGTCCAAAAGATTTAACGTTTCGATTTTTTTTCACCTTTAAGAAATTTTACATTTAAAACACAAAATTCAATTAGGCATTAATAAAAAGTTACTTTAATTTACACCTTGCATTAATCCTCATAAAATGATTAAAATATGCAAATTAGCACTTAATTTTTAACTCAATTGAATGCTAAATCCGCACATTCTCACACACATCATACAATTGATGAACATTAATTTAATCACCTCGTGAAATTTGAGACAATTTTGCTGCTGTCTTTTTCTTTATATGTTCTTTTCAATTCTCTTTCATACCTTTTCAGAATGCATCTGCACACGTTATGCCTTTGTGCATGTTTGTGTGAAAACTACCATCATTATAATCATCATTATTGTTTACAAAAACACTTTTGGCACAATGAAAAGAGGCTTTTTTATGTATGCATTTGCAAACTTCTTCTTTTGGTTTCATTAAAATTGTTTGTTTCTTTTTTATTTGTTGGAAATGAATTGGTGGTTTCTGTCGTAAAAATGATAGACAAATTTTTAAATTTTTTGTTAAAAGCAATGCATTTTGTAAATATTTATTCTAAAATAACGTATTACAATTTCATGCAACTGTTTTTACTTGTATTTTTGTTGCAAAAATTCTTGTAAATCAGCCATTAATTTATGAGTCTATATATAAAAAATTTTCCTGCTTTTTTTCATTTTTTGAGTTATGGTATGGTCATTACAAGAATTTATATTTTTATTTTTATATTAAACTTTTTTTTTAAATTACATTTTTTAGATTTTTTAAAATGTCCTTATCATGTCTTTTCATAAAACATTTTTTTTTTTGGTTTTCTTTCTCATTCTTTTCATACAACAGCATTCTCCAGTAAATGCTCTTAATTCACCACAAATTTTCAATTCTACCTTGCTTTTAACTCATTCTTTTTCTTGCTTCTTGCACTTTTTTCTCCCATTGCCTTGTTTGTAAATTCTTCTTATTTTTCAATTCACTTGCAAAAAAATATATACTTTTTCTTCTTCGTTTTTATTATTTTTAATGTCATGTCTTTAACCATAACAAGCAGCGATATTATGTGTATTGCATTAATGTGGCTACTGGGCATTTACGGACACAAGAGGTCTAGTTATCTATATTTAGAATATTTTACTGTTTTTCTGTCGTACAATTTTATTAACGAGCTTGATTTACGGAATTTTTTAGTTTTTCATGTTGGATTAATTAAAAAATTTCTTACATCTTACTTGATAATTTTTATATCATGCATTCATGAATAAAAACATCTCAAGTTGCATCCAGAAAGAATCTTATAAAGTCTCACGGCAGCGTGTGGTCTATCGTCATATTCATTATCATAAAAGAGAATTTCACACTCAAATTTCTTTATTTCTTTGTCGTGATTCATTCTAATGAAAAAACTAAGCTGTTTAATTAGTAAGTAGATAAGTTGAAGACAAAAGAGAGTTCAAAATTGAAATTTGATATGTTATTTTACAGCAGTTGCATAGAATCTTTTTTATATGAATGAATATTATTTAAAAATTATTTTTAAAAATTTTTATTACCAAGAGTTGATAAAGACATAAAATATTTGAATAAAATTTGTTTGTGGTTTTCATTTTATTTTTTATGTGTCTTTTCTTTACTAACCGCAATTATTTTTTATTAACTTTTGAAGCATAAAAAATTAAAAATTTTATTTATCATAATTGATGTTTTGATTCAATTAATTTACAGACCACTTAATTCATAAAACTTGACTTTTGATTAAAAAATTTTTTATCGAAAATTCAACATTGTAGCAACTTTAATCATTTCATTGGAAATAAACCACAAAAAAATCCTCTCATTGAATACCAAAAAATATAAAGAGAACAGCCTTGTTTATGCTCCTTTCAATTTTCATCACATAAATTCATGTTTTCATGCATCGCCAACAATTAATTCTCCTTTTTTACTTCTCAAGCATAATGAGAGCACTCAAGGGCTTAAAAAATTCATTTTTTACACTCAAATGCACAGCAGCAAAATTGTCAATTCAATCTTGTAAACGTGTTAAATCGCATCGCATACGGCAATGAGTGGCCTCTCCAGACTTGAATTCGCAGTAGCGAAAAAATCTCAAATTTTTATCGTCCTTTGTGGTCGGCAATCGGTGAATAAATTGAAAAAAATATATGCAAATCTACAGTGCAGTACAAGTGTTGCTTCTTATGTGAGTGCTGATTTGAAACGCTTTCACTGCATGATACGGAATGCTGTAATCCGAGATGTTTTTTTTTTGCATAAGTGATGCACACACAAAGAGACATCAAAGAAAGAAGAAGTGATGATAAAGACTGGTGATTAAGACAGTGAGAAGCGAATTCACTCATGCAAATTGTATTACCAAGGCATGTAAAACGAGTAAAATGTGTGAAAAGTTGTCAAAATGAATTTTTGAGTTTTTAATTCATAAATTTTTTTGCTTTCAAGCAAAATGAATAAAAAGAGAATTTTTGTGTCGCTCTTGATCGTTTTTGACAGGTAAATGGAGCATTGCAAATGAATGTCACCGCTAAGGTTGAATTAATATTTTTTAAATTATTGAAAAATTTTTATAAATTAAAACTTGAAATTGCTTCTTGAAGCTTAAAAACAGTCTCAATTACAACAGTTGTGTCAAATAAAAAAATATGTTTCAAAATTTCACATAAAATATTCTCGAATATAAAGAAATTGCCTTAAACCATTTTAATATTATTGACATCAACACGGGCCGCACATTGAGGGAAAAATCAATTTGCGGCAGGCCATCTGAGTACCATGTCAAATATTTTGCACACATTGAAAAAATATATATACAAAAATTCATTCCAATGTGACTGTTACAATACTCATAAATTTTCACCCTCGTCAAATGATTTGAAATTGAGTGGAGGCAAAAGCGAGAAAAAAATATGTTTTTCATTTGATGAGAAAATTTTTTGTGTTTTATTTATTTGAATTGTATCGAAAGCCATGAAAAATTGATAAAATATTTTTTTTTTTTCAAAATATCAAAAATTTTTCTCAAAATTTTTGTTTTATAATTGCAACTATTGTTTACTTTTATCCTTTTACAACGGTCATAATAAAAGCATGCTTAACGAACTGCGGGTCAAATTGTAATTGGTGTATTTGCTTTGTCCTCCTCATGCTATTCATAATAGTCCACAAATAACTTACAGGTCGAACAATAAATCGAGGAAAATTTTTTAATCCATAGGAAAAAATATTTCTCTTTTTACTGTTGCTAGAAAAAATGCAAAAACAGCGACCAGTGTCGTTAATCACAGAGGACTTGAAAATCCATTTATCATAATTTTTTTCCTCCACACTCTTTTTTTGTGTATATCGCTGTTATAGCTGCTTTCTGCTTTTGTTTTCAGAGTATGTTTTTGAGACTTTCAAACTTGGACGATACGTAGAATGAAAAAAAGAGAGTTTTTCTTTTGTTTTGTTGTTTTGAATTGAAGTTTATGTTTGTGGCGATGGCAATAGAGAATTTTTTTTCCATTGTGATGTTTTTGGACAAAAGAAAAAAATTAAATGAAAGGAGGAAAATTGATTGAAAAAGCCTATCTATCATAAAAATGTGAAAAAAGCATTGTTTATAACGATTTTACTATTATTTTCAATTGATTTTTTAGATTCAATTTTATACATTTTAATTAATCATTTTTAATAACATTTTTCATATTTATGAAAAATAAAAAAATTATGAAGAAGGAAAAAAGACTTTTAATTTCCTGTTTATTGACAAACAAAATTTCTCGAACATTTCTTTTTTTCTTTTTCTATTTTTTTTTTTCAGAAGTAAGGAGAAGTTAAATTTATGGATTGAAAATGTCTCGAGACGAAATTTTCATGTTATGAATCAGTAGAGGGAGAAAAAAACTGTCGATTATGACAAGATGAAGGGAGAATTTCCTTTGCAATAAAAAAACTTTTCCTTTGCTATTTCGATATGAAAAAATGTCCCTCGATGAAGAATGTTTATGAAATAATTGTCGCTTGTATCTCAATCCTGCACTTGACACAATTGGGAGAGAATTTTTCAAATGGCAATAATTGTAGTTACGATTTCTTTCTTATAGAAAACATCTCGCACCCTTATGTATTTCTTGTAATATATTTTTTTTATTTTTTACATGGGAGGGTGTCATAAAAGTCTCAAGTGGCCATGACTAATTCTTACTTAACATTATCGTATTTTTTAAGAGAAATTGATTTATTTATTTATGCATATTTAAGAATCTATTATAAGGAAAAGAATTGGTTATTGAATTTTCCAGCACATTTTAAAACCATGCAATAAATTTTAAACAAGAATCTGAAATTTATTTTTTCTCTCTTTTTAGGTAAGTTTTTTTCATATCAACAACAAAATTGGTAAAAATATCTTTTTATTAATAAACTCAAATTATAGAAAATAAAATTCAACAGCTGTGCAGTTGAAAATTGCAAAATACTCAAAACGATTTCATTATAAATTGCTTTCAATCATGAAAACAAAAGTTGCAATTCAGTTGCATACTCAAGCTCTCCAATGTCCGATTTTTTCAAACTTTTCAAATTGCATCAATTAAATCTTCTGTTGAAAAATAACGCAAATATTTTTATTTAATAAATCAAAATTTCGATATAAATCTTTCTGCATTTATGCAATTTTTATAGAAAAAATGGTTGAGTATGTGCATTTGACAATAAGGATAGAAAAAATTTAAACTAAAATAATAAAGCATAAATACATTAAATTTATACAAAACTGACCAGAGTTTTCAATTTTAAATTCTTATAAAAATAATGCAGTTTTGTTTAAAAAAATTTTGCTACATCCAACCCTGCAATAAAAAATTTCATTCAAATACGCATTCATCATCACAATAGCTTACATAGTTGTATGAGTGTGTTTGCAATTTGTATAGCAAATTCAAGTGGTCATGGTTAATTCAACTCTCAAAACAACGACAAAAAATGATTTTATAGAAAACAAATTGCATATTTTGCATTGAAATGTCCCACTTAAGAATACAATTTTTCATTTACTACTGCTGTTCTGAAAGTTTTTATTATTAAGAGTTATAGAAATATTTTTTTAGATAGCCGTGAAATGATTTTTATTGTTTTATTAAAAATCATTTTAAGAGAAAAATTAAATTTGGATTAATTTAATTGAGATCTTATAGATTATTTTTATTAATACTGAAACATGTAAAAATGAAATAGTTTTAAGTATTTTTAAGATTAAAGTTGTCAAATTATTGGTATTTAATAAGATGCTCCATCTGTAATGACACAAAAACCATCTTCACTATTTGATATAGTTGAAGGTGAAATATTTTCAACTGATTTCTCTTCACAAAGTTCTTCTTTAACTTCTTTTTCACCAATTTCAAAATCTTCAAGCTCTAGTCTCATTTTTTCATATTCTTCATCAAGACGCTTTTTCATCTCAATCAGTTTTTTGATTTTCTCAGGTTGTCTTAAAAATTCCTCAGCAAGCTTTCGATCTGGAAAAATTTTTTCTTGAATGCACTTGAACGCCTTCTGTCGTAGCTCATCATTTCCGTATTTATGAGCAAGCATTAGTGTTTCGAGAGCATTTCTTTCATCAATTATGTCCATCAATTTCTTTGCTGTTGTATTCATTAATTCTGAAATATTTAAGCGTCCAGATGCAGCAAAAATTTCAATAAGATTGTCATTATTATCTGGCAGTCGATTGTTGTAAATAAAGTCAAGAATTATTTGAAATGTTGCAACAGGAATGTCAACCAAATTCATTTCTTCTGCATATGGATTGTTTTTGATCATTTTTGCGAAAACAGAACTTTTTGCAGCAAAAAGAACTTTGTGTACAAGAAATGAAGAATCCTTAATTTTAAATGTAAAATCTTTGAAATCATCATCAGCAAAAACTTTTTTCAAATCATCCAACATCAAATTGAGTTTCACTATTTCCAACTGATTTGTTTCCAGTTGATTTGAGAGAGTTATTATATGGCTTTCAAGCTTACTGCAACGCAATTGCCAAGCCTTATCATTATCTGAATCTTTCATCGATTTCAAAGAGTTACTCATATTTTTCTCACTTGCTGTAGATGAATCTGATAAGGTTGAAGGTGATAGAGTTAGGTTTTCATTTTGATTTTGATGTTCAAATCGTTGAGGAAAAAGAAAATTTAAATTTCCTGGTCCTAATGTTAAACTTGTTGGTCCAGACATTTTAAAATTAAAATCTTCAAGTTTTTTTGGCTCGATTTTATTAATTTTTTTAATAGCGCCAAGCTTTATGTAATCTTCTACAAAAAGATCGTCTTCACCATCTTTTTTGACTAAATCATTTGATGGTTCAGGGACATTTTGAAGAGTTTCTCTTTTGTCAACATGGATAAATTCAGGCACATTTATTTGTTGAACTTTTGTAAAGTTTAGTGGATCAAATTGAAGCAATTGAAAAGATGCAGCATCATCTTTTTGTTGCATTGTTGGAATGACAGGAATTTGAATTTGAGCAATTTTTGCTGGTTCAACAGGATTAACTTTTCTGTTAGGCACTGTAAATTTTATTAAATATTAACCATATAAAATAATTATATGTTAAATTTCCACTCACCTATGATAGTCATTTCAGTCTCTAAATTTACATTTTCTTGTCTTCCTTCAATTCTGAAAATCATGCTAGAACACCATTCAAAAATAGTACCCATAAATAGCTCAATGACACAATTTTCAACTTTAAAAATTTCAATTTTGTTGAAAATTTCTAAATTCTTCCATTCAATATTTTCTAATGATGAGTCTTTGAAAACAATATGGCGTATATTTGGGAACAATTCTGGAAGTCCTGAGAGTCCTTGTATCATGCAGTTTTGAAAAAATAATCCTTCGACTTGTTCATTTTTAAATTCTTCAAGAAGATGATTTACTTGAAAGTCCTCTTTGAATTGATCTAGATTAAAGTGATGACCTTCAAATTTTGCTACATATAGTGATGGAAAATTTATTTCATCATATGCACAAAATGCTTCCATGATTTATTTATTTTTTATTTTTTAATATTTGTCACTATTAACAATATTTGGCTATTAAAGCTTGTACTGTTTATAAAATAATTGAGTCAAATAGTCTTCGGTCTTTTCTAAATTTCTTGATATGAATTTTTTTATAAAACTTAAAATAAAACAAAGAAGTTATTTTTGTCTCCCAAAATAGGTGGTGAACTAAACAATACTAAGAAGTAAACTTTTCGTTATCTTTTATTTTGTATATGGCAATTTTTGAGAATTACAAATACTATTATAAAGTTTCATATTCATATAGTTCTGAAACCAGTTTATCATATGTTCACAAAGACATACAAAAGAAGTTAAGTAAAAGTTTTTGCGGGAGATTTAAAAAATAATTTTTTTCATATTATTTTCTATTCATTTTAAAATTCAATAATAAATTTTTTCCGCCTCATTACATTAAAATTTTCTCTTCCGTCCTGTTTAATCCTAACGAGATTTAAGCTTGTTGCTCCTAAGGTCATTATTCTATTTAAAATGAAAACAAAAAACTTTTTTCCATTTGTTGGCATTTTTAATCTCACATTCAGCATTTTCCTCACATCCTATAGATTCATTTTCTGCTATTCATTGCATAATACTGAAAGAGAATCAACTGAAAATTGTTGACATTTTAATAATCCGATTCATCAGAATTCATCAACATTATCATCGTGCTGCATTGTTTTAATGTTACTGAGCGTGTGTGCAAACTTCCGAATAGCTTCATTGGAGTTGACATGTATTTAAAAATAATGATATAAAATTTTATATTTGTTTCAAGAGAATGACAAACAGACAAATTAAATACTATGAGCAATTTGGAAATATAAATACTATTATTATCAAAAAATTGTTATTTAAAAAATTTCATTTTAATTCATATCTTATCATAGCCAATATCTTTTATACTACAAAATTTAAATAAGCGTGAGGATGTGAGAAAATCACAATTCAGTTATTCTGCGGTGTGATGTAGACCACAGAGAGTGAAAAACTTATTTATATTTCTCTCGCCATACATAAATAGCCACCTCTTTACTCACTCACTCACACATTGAGTTGTGTACACAAAAAGTTGTGGTATTTCAGTGATTTACATTGAATTTGCATTTACAATATTAATTTTATGAGTTTGTGTGGAACTGATGATGATGGTGATGCTGAAAGTAGGAGAATGAATCAATGATGCATACACAAACATGCACTAATGAATATTGAAGTTTTCTCTTTCACTCGTATGTTTTTATGTACTTAATTCTACCCTTAAATATTTGTTTTTTAAAAGAAACATTGATAATTACTTCTTTGTTAAACCATCATGTTCTTTTAAAATTTAGACTGAGACAAAAAAAATTTTAATTAGGTAAAATTTCTATAATAAGTCACTTTCTAGTATCAAAAATCAGCGAGTCAGAAAAATAATAACCTTTCTCGTACTCCAGTCCATCACAATAAAAGCAACAATGTTGATAGACAACAAAAGCGAATAATAATGAATGAAAAATCCTCTTTTCAGTAAGTTGATGTAAAATTGAATGAAAAATTCACTATACTGAAAATAGAGAGACAGAAACAGCAGCAACATAAATTGAAGATAAAGTTAATGGAATTGTTGTGTAATTTTATCGATTTTTTTCATTCATTTCGGACACAGAAAGAGTATTGATTGAGATAAAAAATTGCCAAAATTTACATACTTGTAAACAGACATTCAATAGATTTCATTTGACTTTAATTGAATGTGATGAAAAATATCAAAAAAACTTTTCCTAATTATTTTAAGTTTTGATTAAAATCAATTTACGTTATTTAATATTTTATAGAGAACTTTTAGCATCTAAATTTTCATTGCCTTTTGTTTTTTCTTCATATCCATAAAAAATCAATCAGCAAACATACATGCAAAAAAATGAGATGCAAAAAAAGAACCTATAACAGAAAACATACGACAGACATCGACACAAATACAAGCAAGTATCGAGGCACGATGATATGGTTTAATGGTTGAGTACAAAATCACAGCAAAGCAAGAGTGAGAGGCGAAAGACAGAATAAGAAGGAGCAACGGGAAAATGAATGAGGAAATTATGGAAATTATTTTTTGCTTCGCATTTTTATGATTTCCTTTATGCCGTTTTATGTAGATAGACTGTACATAACCCTCCGTACCACACTCGCCTAGGCAACGCAGCGCCATAACCTCACTCACTTCACTTCCCCGGGGAGATGAAAAATTTTCTCTTTCTGACTCTTTTCCTTCTTATAGAAAAAAGAAAGAGTTGCTGCTCACTCGAATGTCTGCTGAGCATGTGTAGTTTATCAGCTAGCTATGTTTTTTTGAATGCCTTGTAGATGGAGGGAATAAATAAATTTCTTCATGATGCAGCTATCATAACAGACTAGACATGATGTTATTTTGCTGTTTTATGCTTTATTTCACACACAATCTTGTTATACTCCTTTCGTATTTGTGGCAGCAATGGAAAAGAAAAATGTGATGCTTTTTATGCTTGATTGAATTTAAAGAGATAGAAAAAGAAAAAGGAATATTGAAATTGGCAATTGAAGGAAAGTTTTTCTTTGCTTTTCTTAAAGAATTCTTTACTTATTGTAAATCATATAAAATTTTTCTCATTCTATCACCTTACATAATTCCAATTTATCAACATACGCAAAACATGAGAGAAAAACATACAAAACATTATGGAACGGCACACACTTGAACATCTCTACGCACTCATATAAATCGTTCCCTATCTCACCCTCATATCTTCGCCACCATCATCGCTTGCACATAAACATTTCGCAAAAAGGAACACACATAAGAAAATGTTTTCACATTTTGCAGCATTTCTCGCTCTTTTATTATCTGGCGTGTGTGTGCTCTCTTCGCGTTTGCTCTCTTATTTTCTTCTTTTTTTGCTTTCTGTATGTGTATATGCGGGAAGTGAAAAATTGTTGTTTGTTACACTCGTAATATGATTTTAATGAATATCAGTGAGAATTATTATGATGATGATTATAATGATTTTTTTTGGTTGGTTGAATATATATATACATGGTGGTGAAAATTTGAATTATATGAATTTAATGGAAACTTACAGAAAAATTTTATCAATCGAGTTAGAATTTCTTTCTTTAAAACAAGAAATATACTTTTCAACCCGACAACCTGTCAAAACTTTTTTATGACAGTTAAATGAAAAACAGCAACAAACAAAATCGCAATAAAAACAGAGAAAAATAACTTTACATGAATCTAGAGCAGTGAAATCATACTTTTTTTTTGAAAAATCATGATAATTAATGAACATGAACGAGGAATGAAATTTATATGACTGTTGCATGCTTTCTGTAATCAATTTGAAGCCAAATATCACACCCAGAAAAAAAGTTTCATTTGCTCGTAGGTTGAATTGAGTTGGTTGAAAAAGTTTCGCTTTTGCTGTTATTTGTTGTTGCCATTTTCCACACCCGCCTGCCTTTCATTTTCATAATATCAAATTTATGTGTGTTGAAGTTCAGTTTTTTGATTATAAGTGTGAGCTTCTGGTAAATTTTTTTGTTCTGTTTCTATTTCTGGATGAAGAGATTTGAGTTGTTTTTGTTCAAAACAACAAATTTCAATATTTTAGGATTTCAATCCAACCTTTTTTCTTTATCTTAGTGATGAAATCTTTGCAAACATTCCTATTAACATCGAAACAACAGGAAATTCTAAATAACTGCATATAATTAACGTATCAAAATTACATGAAACTTCAAATTTTCTCCCTTTTTTCTATGTTAATTTTACAACATGAAAAAAACTTTGTTAATTCCTTCCCTTTGGATTTTTTATGTTTTTCCTTAATATGTTAACATTCCCACCAACAAATCACGATTTTCAAGCAATAAAACCGAATTTTTCCATCCGTAATTTAACAAGGAAGAAAAATTTGTGTTTTTGGTAAAGCATTTAAAATTTTTCTTATTGTTTCTTAGTAAATGAAGAATTTGGAATTTTTAGGGGATGACAAATCTTTAAATTGAATGAGTAAAATTTATTACTTTCATGAAAGTCTTGGATATAAAATCACTTTTCAAATCATTTAGGAAAAAAAGTTTTCCTTTTATGCTATAAAATAAAAATTGTTTCCTTTTATTTCTCAAGCTATGAAAATTACTTTGCTTTGACTTGCCAACTCTGAATTAGAATAGAAAGAAAATTGATTTATGAGGCTAGTCGTAAATGTGATAGAGAGAGAAAGTCATGCAGGCAAAAATTATTTTTTCTTTTTGAGTCTAAAAAATAGAGGGGAACACGTAGCAGACAGTAATTATTACACTTTGGCAAGGCAACGGATGGTTTTGAATTTCTTTCTTTTTCCAACAGAAGAATTTAATTCACTTTTCAATAAATTAAAAATTCCTGTTCAATTAATAACGAAATCGGCAGTACAGTCTTGAAATAAATCCATAGCAACCACACAGAGAAGCCAGCAAGAATGAAAATTCCTCCATAATTTAATTTGCGGTGATTTACAGTATTGTGTGTAAGCAGAGAGCAAGAAGAGAGATATATGATGTAAATCCCTTACCACGAAAGGTATGAAAGTACACGAAAGAAAAAAAGGGATAAAAACCCCGTTTAGTTGTGAGAGATGCTCTTCGTGTTTTTTACACAAATAGCACTCGCATGAATTATCGTTGTAATAAAATAAAAAATTTTTAAATAAAAAAGAACCTTGAACTCATGTGAGTGAAAAAAAGTTTTGAGTGCAAAGAAAATTTATTGAGCTAAAATTTTTTCCTTAAATTTAAAATGGAACTTTTTTATTTAATTATTTTTACATCTTTCACATTTCTTAAAAAGCCCTTGTTAAAACAATTTTTTTCTGATTCTCTCATTTACTCTTAAATTGACATAAAGGTGAAAAATTTAATTAAACTTAAAAGCATCAATCTGTGAGCAATATCACGTCGCTTTTTGCTATGATGCTACCAGCGAAACGTTTTTTTTCCTATTTTTAGTAACAAATTTTTAAGGGATGGAAACTGAGAAATTTCAAATTGTGCTTCTGTTTTTTGATGAAAAGTCTTATCATTTTCTCAACAGATCAGACACAATCTTTTTAGTATTCTCACAACTCTCATATCAATTTAAATTTTATTTCTCTCATTCATTTTAATTAAATGAAGCATTTTCATACAAATTGTTGAATTCTCCTGACTGCTCTCATAAAAAAGCGAGTTGCAGTGATAGAATGCAAAGAGCTTATTTTTCTGTTTAAGCATTTATTTGCTTAGAATGAAGTTTTTTAATAATAACTTATCTAAAATAACTCTTATTAATTTTACTCATAAAAAAGAAACAAAAAAACAGAAGCTGAAAATTTATGAAAACCTAAATGTCGGTTTGATTCCAAATCCATCGCCATATTCTAATGAAGCGTATATAAAAAAGAGAAGGAAAAAACTCTTCGCACAATTTGTTCCACATTTTTTCCATTTCACTGATTGAATTGATAACAGAAGATTTCAGAATAAATTTCATTGAGGTGTAAAGAGAGCGAAAATCAGAGTGAAAGAAAAGGAAAAAATTCTTTTGTTTTTACATTCGCTGATGGAGCGAGGGAAAAAATCTTATAAAAAGAAGGAAAATTGAATTGAAATGAAATTAAACTTTTTTTCTCTTTCCTGCTTTTATCTTCAGATTGTGTTCTGTCTTTGCGCTTGTTTTTTGTTTCCGCTATAATTGAAGAAAAAAATGCTTTTATCTACTTTTACTTTGATAGTTCTTAACTTGATGATCACACCCTTCAAGAGACAAAATTTTCTTTCTATCAAATTTCTTAAATATTTTACCACAATAAAACTTTTTTCCCTTCCTTAACTTATTAAACAAATTTATCCGTTTCCTTATTTTACTCTACTCTTCTTCTATTTTTTCATTCTCACCATCTTCACCAATATGTATAGACAATTTACATGGAAATTTAAAATGATGCAAATTTATTTTTCCTTCATCACCTCGAGGATATTTTTCTTCATATAACACTTCGATTTCCGACTCGGTTTTTACTCTCACACTTGCGAAGAGAAATATTTAAATTTTAAATGCAAGAAAAACTTGTCTGTTAGTATTGTGCTGTATTTTGATGCTAAAGAAGAGAGAAGAAAATGGCTTGATAGATAATCAAGTCATTAAAATGCAAATTTTTTGTGGTTTGAGTTTGTTATGAAATCTTTTCTAGTCTTTGTTGAGGAAAAATCAATTTTTTAAACTTTTGATATTTTTGCAAACCAAATACTTTATTTATTTCAAGTTCAAGGTCAGTCAAATAAATTGACATCAAGCCAAAAAACAAATGAACAAAGAAAAAAAAATCTAATCAAAAAATAATTTTCTTCATCTCTTTTCACTTTCTATTCTGCATTGCAGATGTCCAGCTCGAAATGTAACAAAAAATCATTCTTTTTCATTCAATTCTGAAATTTCTTTTCTATGTTCATTCATGTTTTTCATCGTCTTCACTTTACACGGTCAATTCAGTTGCAAATATTGTATGAAGAAGTGGAAGAAAGAGCGACAACGACACTTAATTTCGTATTCAGTTGACGAATTTTCTGGTTGTTCTTTAATAGTATTAAGCATGATTGTAAAAGAAAGATGAGAAATTAAATGAAGATGTTTTAGAAATGAAAAAATTTATTTTTTGCTAATTATTCTTAAAGTATTTTGATTGTGTAAGTAACTTTCAACGATCTTTTTTGTTTTTAAAAAGTAAAAATAAAGAGTTATGAAATATGATCTCAAATGGATGTAAAATATAAGCAAGCAGTAAAAGCTCATCAATCATCCACTTAATCTGTTGTGCAAGTTTTTCCTTATCCTTTACATGTTGAGTCTATGAAACTCTAGAGAAAATAATAGCAAAAAGAAAAAGAACATAAGAAAAAGGACACAAGGGAAAAAATATAAAATAGATATATTTTATTATGTTTATCAAAAATTCACTTCAATTTTATGATTTAAAAAAATTTTATATTTACAATTTTAGTAATAAAAATTTTTCAATGTAAGAAATGAAGAATATTCCATTTTGTTTTGCTTCCCCAATTGCATTAATTTGTGTAATTAAAAAGTTTTTCTTCTCGTAAAGAAGAGTTTTCTTTATTTTTCCTCTTGAGTATTCTAAAAGTATAAAAAAAGAAAAATGCAAGTGGATTATCATTAAGCAAAAACTGAAAGAGAGAGAAAGAAAATTTAGCAGTGAAAGGAAAAAAGTTTACTTTTCCTTAATCTGTTTCTTTCAAGCTTTTTTTTTCTGCTGCTGTTGTTAAAGTTCACTCTTCATTTTTATCTCATTATGGATACATTAATTAAATGCACAAGTTTAGCTTTTAGATTAACTTTAAAGATTGTAGAAAGACGATAAACTTAATAAAATGTCTTGAAGTAAAAATTCAATTTAACAAGGCCAATTTATTTATTTACAAAACACTTAAAAACAACTGTGACTTGTGGAAAATTTGACTAGACAAAAAAATTGATAGATTTTTTAAAGAAAAAATGTAACCTTTTTATAGAATTTTTAGAAATTTTCCTGTTCAATAAATAATTTCCATCTCAACCCACAAGCACATTTTAGGCAAGAAAAAGTAAATTAATTAAATTTAAAAGCCTTTTTCATTGCTTTTAATTAATTCTCTTCTAACAACGTTATTTCATCGGCTTTTACTTTGCCTTTGAAGTGGCTTCACATTTTCTATTCATTAAAGGCAAAAATTTTATAATGGCCGACCTTCTTCAATTTGACTCCTTTAATTAATCCTATCAGCATCACTCGTCGTCGATTTGACTTGACTACATTTAATATTGATTTAAGCCCTTCATCAACGTTTTCATCTCAATTCCAATAAAAATCCTTTTCCTCTCATATGTACGCACAAATATATATCCAATTTCAACTCTTTCTTTTGCCTCTGTCCTACATCTTCGTTCCTTTCTCACTCACTTTCGTTCATGTCATGCCTCACAAAATATCTCTATATATTAATTCATTCGTAAATGTTGCCTTCCTTTTTTCTCTTTCACTCCGACTGGCTTTGTTTGTCAGGCTCAAAAAGACTCTTTCTTTGCTTTTGCTACTTTTTTTGTGCTGAGTCACTTTCGCTCTTTTTTGCTCCTTTTGTTGTTGAAGAATAAAAAGGAACTCTTTGATAAAAGTCAATTTATTTTTGTTTTCTAAAACATATAAATTTTTTAAATTGAAGCTTTTAAATCATTTATATAAAAAAATTTAAATGAATCAAAAAAAAAAAAGTTTTCAACCCTTTTATAAAATCCTTCAAAACATGTGTGAAAATTCAAACAAAAACACAAAAACCTTTCCTTGAGCTTTTTTTGGTACAAAGATTCTTTTATATTGACGTTAATGGGCTTAACAACTGTTGGCTTCTTTTTTAAAATTCCATTTTCTTTGAATATTTTGATCAGTAAAAGGTTTTTCATTTTCTTCACTTATATAAAAAAAAGAAATCAAAATCACAACGTCATGACATGCACAAGAAAAAGAAAAGAAAATCTCGTCTTGCTTATCTCATTTCGCTATAAGATAATAGAGAAGAAAAATCATGAAGTTAATGTGAATGTTGAATGACATTAAGTCAAACTGACATTTTGATTTCCCTTGAAAACAGTCTTTTGTGTGATTTTCTTCTCTTTTTGGGCTGATGTTATTTATGTTTGTGTGTATGTGTGTGATGAAAAAGTTGGCCTGTGCTTAAGAAATGAGTCAGTTCAGGTCTCTCTTGGGATGCAATTAATTATGAATGAATGATTGCTTTTGTATTTTGAGGCAATTTTCTTCAAGTTTTGGAGGTAACGAAGAGTATAAAAATAATTGAAAATTCACAAAACACTTAAAAATAAAACAAATACCTTTAAATTTCAAGCAAACATTTCTTACCATTTAAATTCGTATAATTTTAAAATCATCCCTATATCATGAATGTTTTTCTTAAATTATCCAATACACGAAAAATTACTTTGCAATTTTCCTATCTCTTACTTTTGTCATGCATAAATCACTTTCTCCTCAATAGGAAAAAAAACTTTTCCCTCTCGTCCTAAAAAATTTAACACTGAGGATAAAAAACAAATTTTCTTCTCACGTGCACGCTTTTCTTGTTATTTTAGTCCTAAAAATATAATCCCGAAAAAAGTTTTTTCTACTTTACTTTTGTTTTTCTATTCAAAATGAAAGTTTGTCTCGAGGGAGACCAATAAGTGTGGTTTTAAAAAACGAAACGAGAAAATAAATTTGGTATTTGATTTTGTGAATACTAAAATTTTCTTGTGGTGATCTTTGAAATATATACATGAAAATATTGAAAATTAAAAATTTTAAATCGTAAATTTTAGAGAATTCGATAAAGTTTCTTTAAGAAAACTTATTTAAAGAAAATTCTCAATAACAATTTAAGTCAATTTGAGTATAAATCTTGAAAAAATTCCTCGCTTTCTTGCCAATATTTGTTGAGAAAGCAACAACAATGAAACAACTAGAAAAACAATTTTCTGTGAATTGACTTTGGCTATTTGCAGATATCGTTTTCTGCTATTTTTCATTGTTTTTTCTGTACTCACAAATTGTACTTCTCTTGGTTTCTTACTATAGATATTTTTCTTAAACAAGAGAACTGTCGGAACATCGGAAATTTTTATTTAAAAAAGGGTTGAAAACTTTTGAAATGAAATGTTAGAAAATATATATATATATTTTCATCATTTCATAGGCCTAAAATTTTTGTTTCTAAAAATATTTTTGATTTATTTACACAGTTTCAATTTCTTTTTCTTAACTTAGTTACACACATATGCACAATAAAATTAATTCCTTCTTCTTCGTCCATTATTGTCTCAAATTTCAACTTAAAAAAGTGCAATTAAGTGACTCAGATGGAAACAATGGTAGTAAAAGCAATGCGAAAAACATTCAAAGTGAAGCAGTTGTCAAAAAAAATAAGAAGAAAAAGTTTCACTGTTTCTTGGTTAAATTCTAGAAGCCAAGTATAAAGAAATAGAAATTTTATTGTTTTAATAATGGCATTGAATCATGGCGGTTGTTTATGGCAGAAATTTTGAAAAATCTATTGAATAGCCTGCATTTAATTTTTTTCCACAGCTGCATTATTGACTCCATCTTAAATTCATGTACTTTCAAACTCATAGCAGATGCTTCTATTCCAATACTACATCATAGCTCGTATTTTAAACGCCATTATTGTTATGAGAAGTGTTTTTAATACCACTTTTATCATTTTCTTTATTGCACGAGCTATCTGACAAGCAGCAGCAGCTTCTTTTTTATTATTGTAAGTTGTACACTAAGTGCTCTCTATTTTCTGATTCCTTGTCTTATAGTAATGTAATACATTAATATTTGAAAAATTCTCAACAAATTATAATCATAGATACATTTAAAACCACAAACCAACTATCAAATATCTATTCTTCCTTCAACCTGACAATTTTTAAGTAAATGACACACTATCATGCTACAAAAAGAGCCTGTAAAATTACATTCAATCAATGATTATACCATTCAATTTCCTTCCTACCAACCATCTTCTTTTTCTTTTCTTCTATTGCCTACTAACATGTATGAAGAAGTCTTACTGACATTTCCTTCCTTCCTTATTCTCTCTCTTTCTCTCGCAAAACGAAAGCCAATAAAAGTCAATAAATGTGCACTTTATTGTATCTCGAGAACATTTTTTTTATGGTTTGATATAACAATGATAAACTGCTTCACTTTGCGCTATGAACAATGGTATATGTTTGTGTCTACTGCTGCGATAGAAATAGAGAAAAAAAGGAAATTGATGCAATCATGCTGCGAAAAGATGGAAAATTTTTCTTCATCATCACTGCTTTTATTATGTTTTTCTTCACTCTCTTGAGCTCGGTACAAAATGGAATGAATGGAAATTTTTCTTCATTTCTTTCTATACAAAAGAGATTTTAAATAGTAAAGTTTTGTGTTACTCTCTATGTCGTTTTTATACTTGAACTAGTTTGAATGATAAAAAATTGTATTTGGAAGCTTCCTTTTTTTCAAAAAAAAATTTCAACAGTTTAAATTCTATAAAATTTTCTAAAATATTTTCCATATGTGCAGATGTGCAATGAATCTGTATTCATTCTGATGAACGTAGTGATAAGTGCTTGACATCAATAGAGTCATCCGTAAAAAAAGAGAATTGTCAGCAGTAAAGTGACATCATGATAGACAGCAGGATGAAAGTGAGGAAAAGAATGGAAACAAATAAATTTTTTAAGTGATGAGTTGATTTTGTTAATGGAAAGTGTGAAGTGAAAATTAAAAATGAATGAGTTTAATTTTATCTTTTAAATTTTTTTCTTCTCTCATCATTTTAACACATTAGCCAATTATGCTCTTAACACTTATCCTTTTTTAGCCGGATGTATTTCGAGTGCTCCGTAAAAACTCTTCTGTAATTATTTTCATAACATCCTTTTCCCTTTATCATCACCACAGAGAAGGCCTGCAATCGTCCACACAGCAAACATCATAAAAAACTGCTCAATTTTCAAGTCCCACTCATAATTTCCGAGTTTTTCGTTAACTTTATTGTATATGTTTCTTGCGTTTGGATTATATGAGAGAAAGTGTGAAAAAGCATCCCTTTTTTAGGTTATTATAAGTGAAGGAAATGTTTGTAACTCACTTTAGTGCCTATTAAACCGCAACATAGTGTTTTTCCTTCAATAAAAAATTTTTTTATAAAACTTAAAGAATTTTAATTAGTAAATTGAAAGTTTCCTTAAAAACTAATGAAACCAATTAAAAATTCTTACTTTAATGTTTTTCATACATTTTTTTCAAGTAAATGTCTTATAATGAAAAAGTCCTTCGTATTACAATAGAAAACATTGAATCTAACATAATCATCATGAAATATATTTTTTTATTCAGTTGAATAGCAAGGTTAATAGTGTGTGTGTGTGTAGGGTGATGATGTAAGTCAAAAATGAGGTCACTGTGAATTCAACGATGTGTGAAGGATTAAAAAAATTTTATTAGAGTTTTGACTCATGATGTTGCTCATTTGGGAGCAATTTTGAGGATAATGGAAATTAAGTTATGACAATTTCACATGTTGCAACTGAATAAATTGGTTAAATAAAAAGATTTTTTAAACATCACATTTTACAAATTCAATGATTCACAGCTTTCTTTCATTTACATGTTCTTCCGTTCTCATACTCTTTTTCCTTCTATTACACCACACCACATTTCAGTTCACACATTCGCTTTGCTCAATACACTTCATTTGATTTCATTATTCAGTCAAGTGTGAAAATTGATAAAACTGCTTCTATGAGTTTGAGAGGAAAATTCGATTAAATGTATCTTTACGGTGACGTCTTTTGTATATGTATGCGTGTATAAATGTCGTTTACATAATCAGCATAAAGGATGTTTGAATTTTCTGTTTAAAAGCTGAATTTTGACTTTGTGAAAAAACAAGAAAAAATTCATATCAATAAATTTCCCATCATTTACAACAATCTAAACTACAATAGTGATATTGTAACAAATTCAATGAATTACTGCTCTCATGTACAAAGATTGTTAAGTTGTGGTCGAGTGTGTAAATTTGAACGTGCGTTGAATACTGAAAGTGGCTGCTGCTGTGAATCACTGATGAATATTTTCATTCTTGCTTCATATAGTTTATATTTTTCACCTGATTTGCTAGTCTTTTTGTTCACTTTTGCTGTATCAAATTTTTAATAAAATTGATATTTTTCAGCTCAGATATCAAGAATATAAAATGCTAGGCTGAAATTCAATATCAATGCCTATCAATTTTTCAATTTATAATTCAATAAGAAAACAAAATAGGAAAAATATCTTAATCTGATAATCTCATCAATGAAATTTTAAGTTTTTTATCAATTTAATCCACGTTTAATCTTCTTTAGAATTTTCTCAACTCACTATACTCCTATTCTTTACTGCTTTATTCAGTCTTTAAAGCTGGTTGATTTTGTTCTTATTGTAAATTTAGAAATATGAGAAAAAGAATTATTTTTTCGCTGAATAGGGATAAAAAGAATTTCAAATTTATTGAATCTAAAATATATCAAAAACTTTTCAATATAATAAAAAATTTATTTTGACTTTTCTGTATTTACATTTAAAAAAAAGGAATTTAGATTGAAAAACCAAAAAACAATAAAGCTAAATAATTTTCCATTTTATACACAAACACACACATAAATAAATTCATCAAAAAGCAATCTCTAACGTTCGCTTCAATAAATTTGACAGTGCCGACAAAATAATTAACTTCCGCATTAGTTGGAAATGAAAGATAGAGAGAAATGTTTTCATCAAAAACTGAAATTGTTAAATTCGCAGTTATAAGCACGAAATTGACTTTTTTCTGTTTACTTGAATCTGTAGGTTGTCAATGATATCAAATTCATGTTTTGAATGTGCACTTCAGTTTTTATAAAATAGAAATAAAAAAAATTTATTGGAATTTTATGAACTTTTCAAAAAGTTTTTGTTTGCAAATTCTTTTCATTTTATATAAAGAAAAGTTCAAAGCATTCACTTTTTGAACTCTTTTAACACATTAAAACATAAAAGGAAACAAAAACTTATTCACATTCAAATACTTTACTTTATTTTGAATAATCCGTTCAAAAACACAACAAGTCAATTCAACTATCATAACAACCACAGTAAACAAACAGAAATAAACTTCAATAATCATTATAGGCGAAAACTTTCTCATTTCAATTCTCCTCTCCTCTCTATGAAACAGGGTAAACTTTAATGTCCAATTGGAAAAAGTCAATGGCACAACTCAATAACATAGAAAAAGTTTTTTTGCTCTGCCTTACTGTTGTGAAAGCTAGTAGGCAGAGAGAAAAGAGATGAAAATTAAAAGATTAATGATTTTTCTTGTTGTGATTTTTGTTTCTTTTACTTTTACTGAATTTTTGAATGTGAATAAAGTTATTTTAGGTTGAAGACTTACAGATGACTCAATAAAGCAAAACTAACATGTTGTTAACGGTTTTTGAATCACAAAATTTAATATATTCCTTTAAAAATTTTCACCATCTTTTATAGACAGAATGCAATCATAATAATATTTACAGTATCGATTAAAAATGACTTTTTTCATCCTTATGTGACATATCATTCATCGTTCATTCATATTTCTCAACGGTCAATGTTGGTAGTGAGTTTATGCAATTTAATGTAAATTTAGACACATATGCAATGCATTGCTAAAAGCAAAGCTGACAAGGAGAGATAACGAATTGACAAACGTATACATGTTTGACGCTGTTTTGATAAATCGAAAATTAATTTTTTCATTTTCAGTTTGAGCTGTTGTCATAGTGATGAAGATGCAACTGAGATTGAACAAGATTTAGTTTATAAACCTTTAAAAGGAAAATCAAATCATGATTTTAAAACATAATCTTCTTTCAAATCTCATTGCATAAAAATTTAATAAAAAATTCTCAAGTATCGTTTTAATAATAACTGCGTGTGTGCGGTGAATGTTTTTTATGATTATCATTATTTTGATCTCTTCATAGTGACACGTGTCGAAAGATGATGATGCTTTGTGCTCAATGATTTTTTTTCGTTTCATATGGTTTAATTATAACTTTTTTTATTTGTTGACTGTTGTTTTAAAAATTTTCACATTTTTATTGTAAATTTAAAAATATTTCGTTCATAAATTTTTTTTTTTTAAAAATACCATTGAAAATTTTTTATAACAACCCTGCTGACATGAGAATAGCAAAAAAATTATTTTAAAAAGCAGCAAGCATTGTCAAGTAGATTTACGCCTATGCACACGTTCTTAAATCCCTTCAATATTTCTCGTAAATCCTCCTTTACACTGCTTTATGTGTGTGTGTGTGTGTTTTTGTTGCCTTTGAAGGGGCACACAGTACATTGGTAAGGGTTCATTAAGGGGAAATTATGAGTACTGTTATTACGTAATTAACTATTTTAAAGAATCGAAGGGACAAATGCGTTTACAAGGATTCTTGTGCGTGCACTTAATGTGATTCTTGTTTCCTATAAAATTCATTAAAGTGAAATTTCTAATCCTATGTAAAATATTTTAAAATATTTTTTACTGAAGGGTATGAAAAATGCAGTGATTCGTATACATTCTGTGGTATTGCATAGAATCACTTCATCACAAAATCCTCACCTCTGGTTTAAATATAAAATCCAAACTGAATTCACAATGAATAAAAATGTTCTGTATTTTTTGCCTAAATTTATGCTATTAATTGGCAATACGAATATGTAAGAGAGGGGATTCATTTCATTTTATTGACACGACTAAAATCATACATATGCATGGCTTTCTTCCTTTTACTACAACTGCCTATTAATGACTTCAATAATAAAAATAAAACCATTTAATAATTTTTTTTCTTTTTTTAGTTTTCGAATAGACAACAATGATCATGTTATAGATGTAAATCGTGGAAATGTAAAATTTGAATATGATCAGGTTCGTTTATACACAAAAAATTTAAAAAAATATTTTCAAAAAGATAAGAATTAAAAATTATTAAATTTGTTTATTTTTTGCATGAAATGTTTCTTATTTTTAAATTTCAGGTGCACATCATTTGTCCCTATTATGAGGCTGGTACAAATGAAAATGAGACAGAAAAATATATTATTTACAATGTTTCTAAAGTCGAGTACGAGACTTGCCGCATAACAAATCCAAATCCACGAATAATAGCGATATGTGATAAGCCATTTAGCGTAACTCTTGTAACAATCTCATTCCGACCATTCACTCCACAGCCAGGTAAATATTTGGAATTAACAAAAGCTTCACTAATCTATTAATCATTACACACATTATAATAGGTGGGCTTGAATTTAAACCTGGCAATGATTACTATTTTATATGTAAGTTTTGAATATTAAAAATCAAAATTGAGAAGAAATATTAAAACTTTTATTTTTATGTAGCAACATCATCTGGTGAGGATTTACATCGACGAATAGGTGGTCGTTGTACAACAGACAATACAAAAGTGATATTCAAAGTGTTTGGTGGTGATGAAAGTCATAAAACAACAGCAGTTCCAGCTAAAAATGACAAACCCTCACCAACAGATCAAAACAGTCACGATGATTCAAGTGACAATACAAATAATGAAAGTGAAGAGTTAAATAAGATAAATTATAATAATGATCATTTTGGTCATAGTTTCCATCCAACACAACGTCCATTTTTCGTGAATAGCAACAACAATGTTAACAATGATAATTTTAATAATAATAAGTCGACAAAAAAGACTAGTGAGTTTATCAAATTTTTTTTCAAAAATTTAAAATTTTACAATTTCAATTTATTTTTCACAGATGAACATGATAGCCGTCAAAATGAAGTAGTTAAAAATGAAGAGCTAACGTACAATAATGCTTCTTCAAGATCAAATTACGCCTCAAGTGCCGCCCTAAACTTTCTTATTATCATTCTCATGCGAAATGGACGAAGCACGTGAAGACAGAGAAATATTTTTTAGATATAAATAAAGTAAGAAATTAAGAGAAAAAATGTGAAAAAAAAAGTTCTTTAAAAAAGACGAAAAATTTTATTTATTTATTTTTTTGTTGAATATTTTTGGTAAAATTTTTTTGTTTTTAGTTTTTTGAATGAAAATTCCTAAATGCAAGTTTTTGTATAAAAAGAAATAATGAATGGAAGAAAACAAGACTTGAAATAGTTAATATTTAAAAATGAACACTTTGAAGAATCAAAGTTTTAAGTAAACGCTTTTTAGTTCAATAATATAATTTATATATCAGGCATAAGAATGAAAAATGGCATTTTAAAATATAAACCAAATTTGAGAACATGCAAAAAATTAATAATCTCATAAAATAACAATGATTTTTTTCATTCAATTCATATTTAGAATTGAGCTTAAAATAAATTTCTGATACAATAAATTTCAATTTTTTTAATGAACATGTCATTAAAAAATCATTTTTAAAACATTTTAACAAATGTATTTCAAATTTTCAACAAAATAATTTTTATCTCAAAAATTCAATATTCACAATTAAAATAGATTATTAAGTCTCTTTAGCCAAATTACAAATAATTTCATTTTCAACTTTCTCTCACAATAGTATTTAGTTTTGATTGATTAAAGTAAATTGAAATGAATTCGCAAAACATTATTCATTTACTGAGATCAAAATTACACACATATAAACATTTAAGCACATTCAATAACAGTAAAAAAATAAAAATAGTAACGCAAAACATTTTTTCAATAGTTTAATTAAAATTAAGTCGAATTTACAATAGAATGGTTTTTGATTTTAACTGCAAGCAAATACTTTAAGGCTACACAAATTAAACCCCTTGATTAAACCTTTAAATGAAATCACTAAACCTGAATAAATGTCATTAAATTATTACTTTAATCATAAATATGTCAATATTTGTAAAAACAGAATCATCATCTTTCATATGAAAAACATTAATAAAATCTCAGTAAAAAAATAAATCTGAATGACCTATTATAAATATTTGATTTACTCAAAATGGATTCTTTTAAGTTTGTCAAAAATATCAAATGTAAACAAAAATTAAAAAAAAATAAAAGAAATGTTCAAAAGTGCCATTTTTAGTCGTAAAACAAAAGTAAAATTTTGAGTAAACCAGTGACCAAGTACCCGTGTTGCAGATCGGTGTACTTAAGCGCATTTTTGGTGCCTAGATCAGAGTTTGTAACAATTACAGAAATATTAGATGCGTTTGTAAAACAGATTCATGTGATAAGATATACTGGCTAAAGTAAATTTCAAATGTATTGGAAATTTCATTTTTAAGATTTGTGAGAATTCGAATGAAATAATTGAAATTAAGCGAATAGCAGTCAATTAGGAATTTAACAGCTATTTTTTGTTTTGTTTACATTTTCATATAAAAATATATTTTATGAAAGCTCGAGTAATGTAATTGCTGCTAATAATCCTAATCTATTAAAATTCTTGAAATCGTCTTTATAAATTTCGGTGATTTGAAAATAACAGTCAAATTCAAAAATACGCGAAGTTGGCTACGCGCAGCTGAAAAAAATTTTTGATCGCAGTCAACTTCGCGAAAAAAATTTTGTTTACAAATTTTCAAAATGGAAAATTAATTCATAATTTCCCAAGTTATATTACTAGTGACAGAAATATAAATAAGCGTCGCCGCACTAACTTTTTAGCACAAATCTAACACAAAAAACCGTAAGTCGCTAGCTATTATAGTTTTCGAGATCTCAGAGGGACAGCCAGCCAGCCAGCCAGCCGAACAAAGTGAATGTATAAGCTGCATTGTTGTTCCAAAAATGCGCTAAAAATCTATAAATTTTTTTGATTTGATTTCAAGTAAAAAAGTTTTTGTTTCATTTATCTATCATGAGAAGTAGTCGCAAAATCGAAATAGTTTTCAGATTTTAACTCTAACCTACGTTATTTACATCAAATCATAAAGATAAAATCTGAAGGCATCAACCGAAAGTGTGTTTAATGGTCGAAAGATTAGGAAAATGACAAAAGTCAATAAAATAAGTCATTTTCAAAAGATAAATGTAAAATTAAATAAGATGTAATACGTAAGAAAATGAAATATGAGAAATGAATTTTAAATGGAGTCATTTAAAACAATTGTAATCTTTTTTTAAAAATGTCATTTAAAATTTATATGAAAAAAATTTTTAAATTGTTTTGGACAAAAAAAGAATGAAAGTCAATAAAACCGTTTGAAAATCAAAATGAAGGCGGTGTTTCAACTTTTTCTTAATATTTTTGCATTCAAAAATTGAACAATGAGCGAAAAATTATACATGATGGTTGACGTGAATTTTTATGGCTTCCAATAAACAAAAGAATGAGGGAACAAACGATAAAAGCAAAAGACAAAGCAAATTGCATATGCACATGTATTGTTCGCCATTAAAAATATGTGAAGTGATGCGTGTATGTTTTTTTACAGAAATTGAAATATATGTAGATGAGTAATTGAGTGAAATATGGGTGGAGAAAATGACTTCTTAACATGGTCATACAAAGTAATGTTAAATTTTTAATAAAGTTTCATTTTTCTTGCTTTAATGAGGAAATTTAATTTTTATGTCCATATAATCACTTGCATCTTTTCTATTTCTCCTATAACATGGCAATGTAAATATTGATAAAAGAAACACAAAAAAGTCTTTTTTGAGTCATATTATCTGTAGACAAAAAGAGAAACATAATAAACAAAATTTTTTCATCATGTTTCTCAAAACAGACCCCATATATTTGTGTGTATATTCAGTTGTTACTAGACTTGATATATTAAAACTACAGCATGTAATGCAATCTTACAACAATCATATAAATCCCTCGAAGAAAAAAAAGTCAGATTGGTTCCCTCCTTAAAAAGAAAAACTAAGATACGATAAAATTTTCTTTCACTTCTTTTTTTGGGTTCTGTTTCATGAGCCCTCGGCATTTCATCCATTCATTAAATATTAAATTTCCTTGGCCATGTTTGATTGCCAAGTTTCTACAAAAAATTTAGTTTTAAATAAAAATATTTTTTTCAAATAGAAAAATTATCCATTTTTTCTTGAAACAGCTAAATTTGGAAGAATTCTTGAATTCATTAATTTTTTTCAGCTAAACATGTAAGATTTTTGATAATTTTATATTATCAAAAATATATATTAATGAAAAACATATATATTATTGATTTTTACATTTTTCAAAGAATTAAAAGGTAGCAAAAATTTATTTATTCTTATTATAAAAATCTTATAAAATAAGAATTGACAACAATCAAGACAAAAAAAATCATAAATCATATTTTGTTCCATTAAGAAAAAGTCAAAAAATCCTAAATAAATATAAAGCCTTTTTTCTTCAACTAAATATTTATTTACATTTTTAACAGCCTTTAGGTCACAAGTAAAGAAAAGATACAGAAAGATTTTCATCACATCATAACTCAAGGTCGTGAAAGTGAAAGCATCAAGAAGTAGCACACAAAAATCATCAAAATTGCCATCGTCATTGAAGAATCTGCTGAATACAACAAGACAAAGTCACGGACTCAAAATCTTTGTTTGCCTTCAAGAGAGAAAATGAAATAAAATAAAAGTTGTCGTCGCATGCGATAAGAGGAAGAGATTGATTTTATTGTTATTGTTATTGTCATTATCATTTCCCATCGACGTTTTCTCAGTTGTGTGCGTGTACTGCGTATATAGAACTCTCTTTTCTCATCTTCAAGCATTATTCTTGCATGTTTCATAAGAATTTCCAACTGTCTAAGAAAAACTTTTTCACTATGGATGGATGTTCTTCTTTTTACCCTTCTTGTTATTATCACTATTTAAAAATAGTCATAGATAAAGTTTCAGAATTAGGACATTTTATGTAATTTTCTTATTATTCCTAACACTGATTTACTTATATACTTTAGAACATTTTATATGGTAAGGCATTTTTATATTTATCGTATGTTTTGCCATGCTGCTATGATTTTTTATGATAACGAAACATTTTTTAACTCTACTTATAAATCTATAATCATAGAAGTATTTATAATAGTGTGCTATGTTATGAAAAAATCTTTGACAAATATAAAAATAAACTATGGTTATAGGAATTCAAATTTTGTTAAAAATAAAGCAAAAAAGTTTTCCTATTAAAGTACAATCCCATTTTTTCTTTCTTTTTTCTCAATAGATAAACGTTAACAAATGCTGCCTAAATTGTGCCTACGTGCACAAATTTGAATTGAAAATTTTTCTCTCTTCATTCTACAAAAAAAATTTTTTTCTTCATTGTTTTCAAATTCTTTTCCTTATGATAAAATGATCTTTACGATAATGACCCAAAGTGATTGAATTTAAATGGTTATTAGCATCTTTATTGAATTTAAGGAAGCTTTTGTTTTTATTAGATTGTGATGAATGAATGATTCATGAAATACAATAAAAGCTTTAATTTTTTACTCTCATTATTTTTTCTTGTTTACTTTCATTTTTCTCCCTTTAACTTCATAATCAATTTATCATCATCATTATGATGTGATGCTCATCATGTTTACACGCCTCGTTGCAGTAGATTTATTTTCCATCTTTTCCACCCCAACTTAACCAAAAAACGGAAGAGAATTTTTGTGTTATTTCAGCAAATTTTTCTTATTCTCTTGTGTGTTGTGCTTTAGTTTTTTTTCATACTGTATTTCGGTGAGGGCTTGGTTGAGTGAAATTTTTCATTTTTTATTGATGTTCTTTATAAGGGTGTGTGTGTGTGTGAAAAAAGATAGGACATTTGAGACAGAAATATAGGTCAATAAGTAGAAGTTTATAAAATATTTTGTGGAATTTATCAAAGAATAATTGTGACAAATATTAAAGTCAGATAAATTTTCTTCTTCGATTTAAAGTTTATCTTTATTATATTCTATATTAGCTACCATCTTCTTTAACAAACAATCACATCATTGTGCACATACACAATTATAAATCATCATAAATGGATGTGTTTATCTTAATTTATTTACTTTCATTATTCTTATTGATGCTTGATATGTCCATTTTATATCCATACTCCAATTCAATCTGTCTAATTTTGAATTTACATAAAAAAAAATAAATTTTTAGCGACACAAGAATGTCAATATTAGCGAATCAAGCAAAAAGTGTCAAAAATGTTTAATGGATTTCAAGGCATGAGTTTAAATATTTTCTTAATATAATCAAAAAACATAAATAAAAAATGATGCTACTAAATAAAGATGACAATTATCAGTGAATAATTTTTTTAATATCGTTTTAGGTATAAAGCGTTGAAATCTTTCATTTATAAAGCTTAACTAACAATGATCAAATCTGACTGTTTTATGAGAGCATAAAACTGCTTTATCGACTTGTCTGCGAGTAAAAAAAATTTAATAATTTTTAATTATCCAATATTTTTATTTTAAAATGTGCGTATATGCACGACTACATATGAAAATAATAAATGTGTTTTCAAATTTTTAAATATTAAATTCAAATAGTCAAGTTAGGTTATGAGGTTAAGTCAAGTATGAGAATTCAATTTAAAACATCAAGTACAGATATCAAGATATAAGTCAAGTACAAATATTAAGTCAATTTATAATATAAAATCAAGTTTTAATTCTAGTCAAGTGCTTAAGTCAAGCCAAGTATAAAATATCAAGTAAATTTAGTCTTATTAGCTACCAATTAAATTTTTTTAAAACTTATGTATTCACAGTTACGTACATTAAAAAAAGTGTATGAAAGTCATTTTGTGCTTATAATAGAATAATAATTAACTTTTCGATGCTCAAGTGATAAATGTTTCCATGTTAAATTTCAAAAAATAAAACTTCATGCTTACTTAACAACTTTAATCTTTTTCATCTAAAATTATTTATTTTTGAGAAAGACTTCAAAATTGTTGCACGTTTATCAGTTTTTTATTATTAAACATTCGCAAATCTAACATACATAATCAAAATAAATTTCACATTAAAAAAAATAGGATTGCAAAATACAGATTCTGTTACAGATTTTTACAGAATCTGTCCTGTAACAAAAAAATCTGTATACAGATTTTTACAGATTTCCAACCCTGAAAAAATAAGATACTTTAAATTCAAGTACATACATATTTAATGTCCAAGATGTGACTAAAATATTGGTTTATTGAGAAAAAAATAATAGAAACAAAGAAGTAATAGGGTAAAGAACCTAATTTTGGGACACTTTTGTTAGGTTTCAATAGAAAATGTCAAAAATCTCTTTTAATGCATGAATTGACTCAATGATTATATTTTGTACATAAAGATAGAGCTTTACTTTATCATTTTAATAAATATTTGAGAGCTATAAGTCTTTAATTATTGAGTTATTAGCAAAATAGAATCAAACCTAATTTTGGGACAGAAAACCTATTTTTGGAACACTTTTTAATTTCGACTTTTTACTCTTTTTTATACTTACTATTGTTGATAAAACACTCAATTAACTTATTTTATTGCTCTATATTACATTTTAAGTACTCAAATCAGCTGAATTCATTGAAATTATCAATTCGATAAATTTTGTTTTTGTTCCATATTTTATTATTTTCTATAGAAAAATTAAGTGTCCCAAAATTAGGTCAAAAATTAAAATCGATTTTTAAACTTAATAAAATAATTCTAGCTCTTTAATTATTCATTAGTGAGTTTATAAAACGTTTTAATGCTTGTGAAGTATCAAATTTGAGTGCAAAAGTAACTATTAAAAAGATTAATCAATAAAATAGAAAATGGAAAAAAGTGGCGGAAAAATCAACAAAAAATTTTCATTTCCAAGAATAAAAGAAATTTTTTATTTTATTATCAAAAAGTGTTGAGTGATCGTGAAATTAAACATATACAGTGTAATGAGTGAACAAAAACTAGTCTATAAGTACTCATTTAATATGATTCATATATTATAAGAGATTAAAATTAAATATTTTAAAAATGTAAACAAAAAGTGTCCCAAAAATAGGACTGTCCCAAAATTAGGTTCTTTACCCTATATGCATCTATAGTTTTTATAAAGAGTTGCTCATTAAAATTATATAATTGTTTAATTTCACACAACATAGGGGCTTTTGATGATCAACACTGTGCAAAAAAAGCTTCATTCCAAATTTTTTCTGAAATTTTTTCATTCTGTTTTCAACTGAGCTACAAATCAGTTCGGTTAAGAGAAGACCAAAAATTACAAAATTTCTTAGTAATTGTGATAAGTTTAATTTTAATTTAATTAACATAATTTTTGTGAATGCAAAATTTTTTAAAGATAAACAAGAAATGTAAAGATACAAATCAAAAATTACAGTTTGTTAAAATATTTTAAATCAAACTTATTATTATAATTGAAAAAATATCTAAAAATTATTTTAAAAAATAAATTTTATAAATGGCTGTAAATATTTTACAATTCAATAAATTTTTGGAATGATTATGGAGATGCAAGAACATCAAAATGGTTATTGACATCTTCACCTTTAGCAATGTTTATTATTATTGGAATATATTTAATACTAGTATTGGTGAGAAATTAAAAATAAAATTAAAACGATACGATATATTTTTGAATTATTGATGTTATTATAAGAACTTTACATTTGAATCAACCAATTGTTATGACATTGAAACATTTTATAAAAATTTTACTTTAAACGAGATGAAGACTATTTCCAACGATCATTGTAAAGTCATTGTATTTGAAAATACAACATCTTTGTTGTAATTATGTTACATAAAATGTGATGTGTTATAATATAAAATACTATTAAAAAAATACAATTTGATTTATAATATCAATTTTTGAAAATGAAATTATACATCTAATCGATTTAAAAAAATTACAGAAAATTTTACCTATCACCATAAAATCTAACAAAGAATATAGGATAATTTTGGCTATATATTATTTCATACATAGTATTCTTAGTTTGGTATATTTATGTATGACAATTCGTCTACTTATGTTAGCAGAAGTTGATCTAAGGTAAAACTAAAAGTTTTTAAATTTTTAAGATTCGATAAATTAAAAAAAAATTTTATAAGGTGCATGAAGCTTAACTAAGCGTTTACTACAGGTTTACAGGTGTTCACTATGAGGTAATTAAAAGATTCAATTGTCTTTTAAATGTTTTAAATTTTGTTTTTAAGGTCGCTTTACTAAGCTACTGATGGCTTATATTTAAAATGAGTGAAATGATTGAGACAGTACTAGTGGTAATAACCTATGGAAAGGCACCAGTATTTCAATATTTTCATCATACTTTTCATCCATTGTGAGTTAATCATTTAATTTTGAAATTCATTTAAATATTATTCTTTTGTAATTTTAATTAGGGTGATAATGATCGTAATCTCTCCAGTGGTACAACAAGTCTATTTAGTATCATCAATAATATTGAACATTCAATTTTATATTTTGTTATTGGTTTAAGAATTGTTTGGACAAAATTTAAGAAAGCTTCGAATTCATGGTTTAAAAAATTTCATTTAATTTATTCGGTAAAATTTTTATTAATTTTTGTAAACATTTCATCTTTATTATGAATTTTAACAGATTGGATCATTAATAATTTCTCTTATTATATATTTGTCTTTGGTGAGTGTTCCATATTAAAAATGTTTTAAAAAATTTCATTAATTATAATTTATCTTTTTAATAGAAAAATGACATCCAATGTGATCCTATATTTATAAAACTTTTTATTATTTTATGTTTATCATTTTTTATATTTTGTTCTATTGGATTTAGATGGAATTATATTTCACATGCTGATGCATTTGGAAAAACTAAATTAGTAATTTACATCAATTCAATTATTAGAAACAAAAGAGAAATATTATAAAACTTGTAATATGCAATAAATAAAAATTTTACTTTACGGAAGCTTTGTAAAATAGCAATAAAAATTATTTTTCAATATTTTGAAAAGAATCAAAAATTGTCTTGCTAAAGATAATTCAACAAAACTAACGAAAAAAAAAACACTTTATCAGCAACACTTAATTAATTTTCTTTTTTATTGTCACAACCTTTAGAAAGAAACAAAATTTATTCTTATTTTCTATCTCAGAAAAAAACGAAAAATCTCATTATATTCAGCATAGTACGGAAAAATTAGTCTATAAATATCTATATCGATATAAATATATATTTTATGGTGCTCTCAGTCCGTCTGAAGAAAGCTTAATTGCGCAATTTATGAGGATGACGATGGATATTGGATTTTTCTTGACTCTTCTTTTTCAACATTACCAAATTAATTCTCGAGTATTTTTGTTATAAAAAATCGCCTCAAGGAATCCAATCGATCCTGATTTGTAATACTTTGCTTGTTTGTTGATAGAATGTTTTTGAAAGAACTTTTTATGAGCAGTTTTGATGGTAAAATGAGAAAATTGTTGACTTTGGTCTTTTGACATTGCATTGAAGCTCCAGAGTATAAATTTTAATTTTTATTATTTAAATTTACATAATTCTTTCATTATTTAAGCGAATATATAAAATGTTTGATTTTATTATTGCCATTCATTAACAGTTCTATCAGGTGTTTCGGAAAAAAATTGGTCCTTTTTTGAGTGCCTTATTTAACTATCAATTGTGAGCTTATTATTTGCTCAAATGACAAACGGCGAAAAGTTTGATGTTTAACATATTTAGGAGCAGTTTTTAAGATATATTTAATTTTGATAAATTTTGATTTTCAATATCTAATTAATCTTGAAAAATTTGTACAAAATATGATTTTTTTAATTCAAAATTTCAATGGCAATTTTAGAGAAATTTTCCCATTGATAAAAATTATCTTTCACACTGTAAATTAAGTTCAAATTAAATACTTTTAGGAACTGCAAGCAGAAGTGAAATAATCTTCATAATTAAAAAGTTCTGAGCAAGCAAAATTATGGAACCAAAAATGGAGGCTTTTTCTAAAATGTTTATTTCTCGGTAAATACTCAGCCGATCGAAAAGATTTTTATACCATTCGATCCGTCTTTAAATGGACTACAAAATACAATACACGCAAATGTCATTTAAAGTTACTATCAATTTTCATACAAAATTTCAAAAGTCTTTTGTTTACAACAATTTTGTAAACAAACGACATTTAGTCAATTTTATTTCGCTCAAATCTTTTTAATAACAAAGTCCAGAGTTCTTATACCATCCCAGTTAACTGTATTTAGTTGTATTCTAACGAATAAAGTAGTAAATTTAGCTTATGACTTGTTATTGAAATCATTTGAGCGAAATAAAATTGACTAAATGTCGTTTGTTTACAAAATTGTTGTAAACAAAAGATTTTTGAAATTTTGTATGAAAGTTGATAGTAACTTTAAATGACATTTGCTGTATTGTATTTTGTAGTCCATTTAAAGACGGATCGAATGGTATAAAAATCTTTTCGATCGGCTGAGTATTTACCGAGAAATAAACATTTTAGAAAAAGCCTCCATTTTTGGTTCCATAATTTTGCTTGCTCAGAACTTTTTAATTATGAAGATTATTTCAATTCTGCTTGCAGTTCCTAAAAGTACTTGATATAAACTTAATTTACAGTGTGAAAGATAATTTTTGTCAATGGAAAAATTTCTCTAAAATTGCCATTGAAATTTTGAATTAAAAAAATCATATTTTGTGCAAATTTTTCAAGATTAATTAGAAATTGAAAATCAAAATTTATCAAAATTAAATATATCTTAAAAACTGCTCCTAAATATGTTAAACATCAAACTTTTCGTCGTTAGTCATTTGAGCAAATAATAAGCTCACAATTGATAGTTAAATAAGGCACTCAAAAAAGGACCAATTTTTTTCCGAAACACCTGATAGCAACAAGCTTTTGTTTTATAAAGTTTTCATTTAATTTAAATAGAATTAAAATGGTCAAAATTAAAAAAAATTCTATATATGGACATTGAAATAATTAAAAAAAATTTTTTTTATAAAATAAAATTTATATTCCTAATATATTTTAGAATTCGCATTTTATTGTGAAAAAAAAAGTATTCTTTCAAATAAAAAAATTTGAACAAAAATTTTCTAATAAATTTAAATTTGATTTAATTTTCATTGCATCATAAAATTTCATTTTAACATCTTTTTTTGCTCATTTAATTACTGTTCATTTAAGCACCGAGTAAATTTTCATTACTTAATTTTTCCTTCACATTATCATTAATACTCACTTAAATCTAATCATAAGAGACAGTTTGATGACAATAAAAATTAATGAGGAGAAGAAATTATTGCTCAATAGAGCATAAAGTCATAAAAACCAATAAAAACAACTTGAGTTTCAGAGTCAAAAATATCATTTTCTTGCGATTGTGACCTTATTTGTTATTTTAGTTGCTCTAATTTTGATCATTTTCAATGTTGATTTTAAAAACTAATTTTTCATCTTTTCAAAGTTCATAATTATCTAAAAAAACTATACATTTTTAGAGTTCAAGGTTAAAAATTTTTATGAAGAAATCATTGTCACTCGACATAATTTACCCATAGACATCTGTTTAATTCTATGTGCATATATTTAAACATAAAATAATAATTATGACGCTATTAAAACACTTTGTTATCATCATCACACGGGCAGTTTATGCAATCAAATTATAAATGCTGGTATATCAGATTAATTTAATCGTTCAATAAATGAGATATTTTAATTGAAATTCATAATTGTGTAAACCTAAGAATAGAAAAAATAAAATTATAATAAAAAAAATATATATATATATAAAATTATTTTTCTTTTATTACAAGACTTAATAAAGAATCTTCTCTCTTATATATTGAAGCTTAATTTTTTTTTCCTTTTAATCTCTTTAAAGTAACTCAATAGATTTTAGCAAAATTCTCTCAATTCGGAAACTTTCAACTAATACAGTAAAAATGCAAACAGGTTTTTACATGGAAAGTTCTCTCTATCTCTAAAAATCATATAATTGTGTTTGTAGATTTATAATTTCCATTGGAAGATTTGTTGATATTTTTTAATAAACTGGAATAAGAGAGTAATTTTTTGCTATAAAAGTGAAGTTAAAAAAATTGAGAATTTAAGAAAAATATATAGAAAATATGAAGCTTCAAAGTTAAAAGCCAACAAATTTCTGCTATTTTACTGTTTTCTGTTAATATGTCAACTGGTTGGCATTTTATCGAATTATTGGACAGCCAACCACTTCTCAAAAATTTGTTATGTAAATATCCATTAAAAATTATTTGCGAAAAGTTATAAAAACTTAAAACTCTTGTCAATTTGAATTTTTTTACAATTTTGAATTGAAGAAATTAAAATCTTTGTGGCAATGATGTAAATTGTTGAGAAAATTACAATCAAAAATGGTGTTGACATAGGAAAGACAAATTTTCTACTCATACATCACCAATACTTTTAAAGCAAAGCATGACTAAACAAGAAAGTAGTGATGAATATGAAATATTTTTAGATTCTGATGAATTAACGTACATTAAGTTTGAAATTTTAAATTAGAAATTAGACCAGAGATGTTACAGGCAAAAAAACAGGCGGCCTGTAAAACAGGCACGCCTGTAAAAAAAAATTTTCAGGCCGCCTGTTTTTCAAGCCGCCTGTACAGGCGAAAACAGGCGACAGGCGAAAAAATTTTTTCATGGGAAAAATCTGCTCTGTGATTTTTTAGTTGTGATAATTATAAAATAGCATAGTAAAAAATATTTTTAGAATTTTTTTCAAAAATTTCGATTTTTTCCGGTCCAAAAACTGTTTTTCACATGCATTTTTGTCTATTTTTGTGTTTGAAAATTCATAACTTTTGACCAAGTTATCCAAAAAATATGGTTGATAGCTTGTTAGAAAGGTAATTTAAAAGGCTTTTTAACATATATTATATGTAATATAAAAACTTAAAACTATGGTCACAAAGCGCAGTTATTGACATCACTATGGGATTTTTGGCATTTAATTAGGTCAAAAATTCGAAAAAGCATCAGAAAAATTATTTTAATGTCTTAAATATTGTTTTGGATTATTTTTATACAAACACACAAAATTATCCAAAAAACCGATGTGCAACAAGAGTGAATGCCCTAGAGCATGTGTTGCGAGTCTGAGGAACTTTTTTAAGAAATTTTTTTAAAAATTGCCTGAAATATCTTTAAAATAACAAGAAATGATAAAACATGCTATAAAATTGATCTTTCAGATAAAATTCGTAGAAGAAAGTGCATCTAAAATTTCTTCAAAAAAGCAAATTTTCATAAATTTCTCTAAATTTTGAGTCGTGATTTAAAAATGTAATTTTATCTGAAAGATCAATTTTATTGCATATTTTATCATTTCTTGTTATTTTAAGATATTTCAGGCAATTTTTAAAAAATTTCTTAAAAAAGTTCCTCAGACTCGCAACACATGCCTAGGGCATGCACTCTTGTTGCATATCGGTTTTTTGGATAAATTTTGTGTGTTTTGTATAAAAATAATCCAAAACAATATTTTAAGACATTAAAATAATTTTCCTGATGCTTTTTTCGAATTTTTTGACCTAATTAAATGCCAAAAAATCCCATAGTGATGTCAATAACTGCGCTCTTGTGACCATAGTTTTAAGTTTTTATATTACATATAATATAATGTTAAAAAGGCCTTTAAATTACCTTTCTAACAAGCTATCAACCATATTTTTTGGACAACTTGGTCAAAAGTTATGAATTTTCAAACACAAAAATAGACAAAAATGCATGTGAAAAACAGTTTTTGGACCGGAAAAATCGAAATTTTTGAAAAAAATTCTAAAAATATTTTTCCCATGCTATTTTATAATTATCATAACCAAAAAAATAAAGAAAGTAAAATTTTAAAAAATTCTATTTTTTTTCACCTGTCGCCTGTAACAACTCTGAATTAGACTGAATGAAACAAAAGTCAAAACTTTTGTTGAAATTTTTGATTATAAACTGATCTTATATTTTTGATAAAATAATATAAAAAAAATTCTAAAATGTCAAAACTTTTTATTTTCTCTATATCAGGTTATCCGGAAAAAAATTACTCACTTTTTACTCACTATGTTTTTACTTCAATTTTTCAAAAACTATTTACTCAATTGACAAACGGTGGAAAGTATGATATTTTGTACATCAAATAGCAGTTTTTAAGATAGATTTGGATTCAATATCATTTCGCTTTCAATTTTTAATTTGGCTTCAAAAATTTGCACAAAATATGAATTTTTTTACTCAAAAGTTCACGATCATTTTTCTCCATTATTATACATCGGTAAAAATTTTCTTGTGCTTTGTAAATTAACTATGTTTAAAGCACTTTTAAGAACCGAAAGCAGATTCTAAATATCTTACCTAATTAAAGAATTATGAGCGACCAAATTCATAGACTCAAAATTCCGGGCTTTTTTTAAAATAATTATTTCTCAAAAACTACTTGACCAATAGAAAAGATTTATATACCAGTCGATCCGTTTTAAAATATACTATAAAATAACAAATAAAAAATTTGATTTCAAGTTTTCATCAATTTTCATACATTTTCAAAATTTTTTGTTTACAAATGGCGAAAATGTAAACAAACCAACTTTTCAATTTTCCTTCGCTCATATCTCTTTATATACATCGTTCCAAACTAGTATGGAGTTTTTGCTAATAAAAACACATTATAACTAAACAAATAAAGCATCAATTTAGGTTTGGAACGATGTATATAAAGAGATATGAGCGAAGGAAAATTGAAAAGTTGGTTTGTTTACATTTTCGCCATTTGTAAACAAAAAATTTTGAAAATGTATGAAAATTGATGAAAACTTGAAATCAAATCCTTTATTTGTTATTTTATAGTATATTTTAAAACGGATCGACTGGTATATAAATCTTTTCTATTGGTCAAGTAGTTTTCGAGAAATAATTATTTTAAAAAAAGCCCGGAATTTTGAGTCTATGAATTTGGTCGCTCATAATTCTTTAATTAGGTAAGATATTTAGAATCTGCTTTCGGTTCTTAAAAGTGCTTCAAACATAGTTAATTTACAAAGCACAAGAAAATTTTTACCGATGTATAATAATGGAGAAAAATGATCGTGAACTTTTGAGTAAAAAAATTCATATTTTGTGCAAATTTTTGAAGCCAAATTAAAAATTGAAAGCGAAATGATGTTGAATCCAAATCTATCTTAAAAACTGCTATTTGATATACAAAATATCATACTTTTCACCGTTTGTCAATTGAGTAAATAGTTTTTGAGAAATTGAAGTAAAAACATAGTGAGTAAAAAGTGAGTAATTTTTTTCCGGATAACCTGATAAATGCATAAAAAAATAATAGCGCATGGACATAAAAATTTTAATTTTTTCGATTTTTGTCTACTTCTTTAGCCTTTATTCAATTTTATTCCCAATTTATGCTTTGACAGCTAATAAAACTTTTTTGTGACTTAAAAAATTATAACAGTTTTAATAATGAAAAATAACGGTTAAATTCAAAATATTTTAACTACATCTTTTGGCAAAAAGTGAATAAAAATAAAACTTGCTATAATTCAACGACATTTTCTGAAAATTCAAATTCGTAAGTGAGTCATTGCTTTATTTTACTTTATTAAAAAATATTTATTCGTTAATAAAAAAATTACTTATTTTATTTTTACATTGTCATCACTTAGAAAAACGTAAACAAAGCATATTGTAAAATTTGAAAGTTCAAAACAAAATTTTTCTTATATTAAAAACAACATAAATAAAATTAAGTTATAAAAAACACTAAAAAACATTAAAAAATTTATAAAAAACTCAATATCTTCAAAAACATTCAAAATACAATAAAATTTAGAGTGTTTTGAAAAATTCATAATTCATGGCCTTCTCACCAGAGATTTTTGAGTGTATTTTTAATCATCTTGATCAGAATTCATTAAAAAGTTGCTTAGAAGTCTCAAAATATTTTCGAGAATGCATATTGACATCACCAAATATAATGAAAAAACTGCCTTTAAAAATTAACTCGAAAAACTGGAAGTCAAAGATACAGTTTATAAAAAATCATGGAGATAAAATAAAAAGTGTGGATTTAAAATGGAACAATAGTTCTTGCATTTATTTGAAGTTTCTTCATTTTACTCCAATGGTTTCAAGTTTAAAGCTTGATCTAACAGACATTGGTAATGTAAGAATAAAAGCAGCAGCAGATGAAGAAAGTTTTGAATTGATTGGTGCTTTTACAATATTAAATGAAAGATTGGATTTGAAACTTGATGATCAATTGAATCTTAAAGAATTAACTGAACTTCAAATTCGGGTCTATCGAGGTGATCCTGGAGCTATTGTTAATCGCATGAGAAATGTTAAACACTTGAAAGTTCTCAATGTTCATAGTTCTATTGAGTCACAATTTGATTATGATTCACTTGTAAAACTTTTAATTAATCAGAATAATTTAAAGGTACTTGAATTAAAAGTTGAACGATTTGATAAAATATTCACGGAAGAATCAGTGAAATTAATGAAATTTCACCTTGAAAAATTCACGCTTGTTCCTTCTACTTTTAATGAATACAAGTACAACTGGTTAAATCAATTTTTGAAAACTCAAAAAAACTGCCTTGAGGAACTTCGGGTATTTTCCTGGAAACTACAAGAAAGTATCAATGAAGGAATTTGCAACTTGGAAAACCTTAAACGATTAACTACTCATTATGTTCCAAAATTTTTTGAAACCAATGATAATGATACAAATTGCATTATTATGAAAAAATTGACCCATTTCAGGTAAGTTATTTATTTTCAAAATTTGAAATTAAAATTTAAAATCAATATTTTTAGATATTATTCAGGAAATACAAGCGATAATTTTGAATCAATGAATTTTGATAAAACTCTTCCAAATCTACAATGTCTTAATGTACATTTTGGGTTGGATCATCGTCTGTTTGGTCATTATCCAGATGTCAAAGTTGAAAGTAATCCTTTGAAAAATCTCAAAAATCTTAGAGAATTTCATATTGAAAGTCATAACCAAAACCTTTTACATCATTTAGCAAGTTCAAAATTATTGACGTTAGCTACAAGTTGCGAAGATGCATTATATGATATTTCAAGCTGGTTACAAATGGGAAAAACTTTACCAAATCTTGAGAAATTGATAATTACAAATGTTGATAAAAGATTTTTAAAATTTATGATTTCTAATCATGAAAAATATGTGAAAAAATTGAGAAACTTGAAAACTTTGATATTGCGTGATTTTGATTATGAAGTAATTAATTTTTCAATTGATGATGGTAAAGTAAAAAAGGCTCTAGTGCATTACCGTATAAATTATACCAAATTGATGTCTTTAGAGTTAGAGTTATGGAAAATATTTGAACATTTTGAAGCAATTTTGCTGAGTGATGAAGAATTTGACAAAAAATATGAGTTTTATACAAATTATTTTCATCAATGCGGACCTTAAAATTTTTAATGTTTTTATTTTACTTATTACAACTTTGTTCCTTTATTTCGTTCTATAAACATATATTTTTCAAAACAGTTAGTGAAAAAATAATTTATATTTGTCTATTTAATCAATAAATTATTTAACAAAATAAAACACAATTTATAATAATTTCTTTAATAATCTTATAGAAAAATAAATTCCCAAACAAAATTTTTCCATTTTTATTTTCATAAAATTTTCAACAATATTTAACTTTCCATTGTAAATTCCTTATTCAACGAATCAAGATCTCTTTTATCTACAAAATCTTGCAAATTATGCTTTCCCATTAAACTTATCGTCATTCTTAAAGTTGACCAAAGTGTATCACTCATTTGATTTTGAACATTTTCAATATTAATTCCAGCTCTTTGTTTCGATGTGGCTTGATGATTTAAAGCTAGCAATAAGTGTTCAGCAGCTTCTTTATAAGATTTTAGATTGATACAAACAACTCCAACATTATAGCGAGCTCTAATAAAACCTGGTTCAATTTCTAATGCTCGTTGATATGCTCCAACTGCTTCAATTGGTCGATTTCCATTTGCAAAACTTGCACCTAATCGGTTCCAAAGTTTGGCATTATTAGGTGAAATTTCAACAGCAGCTTGGAAACAATCTACAGTTTTATCATATTCACTACTTAAATTGAAAAGAACACCGAGTGCTTCCTGAATATCTGAATCAAAATTTCCGCTTTCAGCATTCAATTGAACAGCTTTTAAGAAAAGTTCTTGTGTATTTTGTAGTTCCATTCCGCGAATTCTCGAAGTTGTGATTTCTTCAATACCTGCTCCTTCACTTGCTTCAGGATGCGTGAGACTTGCATATTTAGGATTAACTCGCATCCATTGATTAAGCATTTTTAAGGCCAAATTTTGATAACTTTCATTTGTATATGATATTGCTAAGGCAAGCAAAACTTGCATATCGTTAGGTGCAATTTCCAATGATCTCTTAAGTGCTGCTATTGCATTCGGGTCTTTCTCATTTTCGGCTTGCGATGTTCCAAGTAGTTTCCAAGCTTCAGCACTCTCAGGATCCTGTTTGACAGCACTTTCAAAACACAAAACGGCTGAAGGAATATCGCCATTAGCTAAAAAACTTTTTCCCTTTTCAAGTGCGTTTTCAACATCAATCATAGGATTGTTGTCATCAAATTTATATTCTTTATAAGGATCATAATAATCACTAAAATCATTTAACCATGGATGTTCCTTACTATTTTCCTCAGCTGATAATTTTTTCCACTCATCTTGTAGTCTATCCCAAAATTCTTTATTATATTGTTCATTAAATTCATCTTCTGCTTTCTTTGATTCTTCAAAAGATTTTGCCCAGTCTTCTGTCGTTTTATCTTCTTTTTCAGCATCTTTCTTTGCTTCAATTTCAACTTCTTTGAAGAAATCGTTTGCTGTTTGTTGAAAGAATGCTCGTGAATGTCCAACATTAGAAGTTGAAGGGAAAAACTGTGTGTAATTTGGTCGCTGATATGGACGATAATTTGAAGTTGAAGGTATATTGTTGTTATTCCAAGTAAGAAAATTTGATTGCTGAGAAGTTGATGGTTGTGCAAGACTTTTTTGCCAAAACTTGAAAAAGTTATTTGAATTAATATATATAAAAATAAGGAATGAAACAATGCAGCTTACTTCAGCAAAATTACTGTCCATTCCAACTGCATTTGCATTTGTTGTTTCACTGATTACTTCATTGATTTTTGGTCCTAAAACTGGTTGTTGAACAATTTTATCCATCTCTTGCATTTCCTTCAGCAACATATCCATTCGGAAAGTCTAAAATATACATATATTCAGAAATTACCGCATTAGTCCAAAGGTCAAATACTTACATTTTCTGGTTGAAAATTCATGTCGCGGAAATTTGCTGAAATTCCTTCATCACGAAGTGTTGTATCGCTTGTAAGCTGTTGCCCAAGTTGCATGAGTGGATTAGCTTGACCACACTCATTTTCGAGCATATCTTTAAAGTTCATTTTAGATAATATTTTTGCAATTTTTTTTAAATTTCACACTTTGACTGTCACAAGTTGTATGTAGAATAATGACGATGATATGATGTTTGTTTTGGTTAATGTTTCGAGAATAGAAACTTTTGAAATATTAAAAACCGGTAAATTATTTGAATATATTATTTGAAAAATTATCTATTCTTTGTTAATAAAAGTTTTTTTTAAAATAAATGATTTATTTGAAAACTTTTTTTGATATTCTGTAAAGTATTTTTAATAATCTTTAATAAAATGTCAAAAAATTCACACGCACACAACCACTCTAAAATGTTTTGATTTCTTGTTTTTTCGAAAATAAACACAAATAAACATCGGAATGCAATCTGTATTCAAGGTTTTCAAACCAGTTGCATTTCTTCATTTAAAAAGTAATTTCTTACCAATTGAGAATCATATTAGGTTACAAACTTTAAGTATTCATATTTCTATGACTCATACTTTCCATTATATTTATAATCTTTCAAAATACCTTAAAATTTCTTTGAAAATAAAACAAATCTTTATTTTAACTTACTTTAGGTTGTATTAGTCACCAATCATGGTTCATTAACAATCATGTAAAAACAACATTATTTTTGAAACCTGATTTCACTTTGCAACGTCAATTCAGTAAGAAAACAAAAATGGTAAGATTAGCATTTAAATTTTACTATTTATAAAAAAAATTGAATTTTCGCAAATTTTTAAGGCAAAGTTGACAGAACAAGAACGTGCTGAGTTATTAGAACCACTTTTGAAAACTGGTTGGTCAATGGTTAAAGGACGTGATGCAATTTATAAGGAATTTATGTTTAAGAATTTTAATGAAGCGTTTGGTTTCATGAGTCGGGTTGCTTTGCTTGCTGATAAAATGGATCATCACCCGGAATGGTAAATTCAATATACAATAAATTCACTCATATTTAAATAAAAGTTATTTTCTTTTAGGTTTAACGTGTATAATAAAGTTCAGGTAACAATGTCAACTCATGATTGTGGTGGTCTGAGCACTCGTGATATTAAAGTTGCTACATTTATGAATGACATTACCAAGTAGATACATATACAAGAATTTTTTCAAGGACATTCAGATGAATAATTAAATTTTTATAGTTTTGTTTTTGTATTAAAATAAGGGGAGAAATTTGACAAGAATACAACAACAATAAAGAACTAGATATTTTCTAGATGTTAAAATGTGCTAAATCTCTTTTTTATCATTTGAAATATACTTGAATTTGTTGTAATGAAATAAATTTTTTAACAGTCGCAAATATTTCAAATTAAGCTGTATAGCTTTAAAAGAATGTAAATAATACAAAAATCAGCTGGGATCTTTTGCATAAATATTCTTTAGTAATTTTTTCAAGCGTAACAATTTTCTTTCGTGGACCAATCGAAGTTATTATTTTAATTCATAATTTTCTTTTAAGTAACTTATTAAAAATTTTCAATCTTTTATTCTGAAATATATTTAATTTAATTTTAATAGGAATGAGAATCCCGTATATGAAAATTTTAGTTTATATTCTCACTTTCGCGGGATATTGTTATTCCGGTTATGGAAGTGGTATGTTAAAATCATTAAGAGATGCTGTCCTCAGTGCTGAATTTATATTTGGTGATTTCTTTAAGAATTTCATAACTCTTAGTAAAAAATTTCAATCAGTTCATGAGATTTTTGATACAGCTGTAGAAGAAAATTGTGTTTTTAAATGTCCTGGAAGTAAGTTGAATGTAATTTTATAGTTTATTAAAATTACGAAATTTTTCATATTTTTAGATCCCGACATAAGGCCTAAACCAAATAAACTTCATGTACCATCAAGTGATTCTTGTGGTTCACTTGGATTGAAAATTAATACCGATTATTTACCAGCACCAGAGATGGCAAAATGCTGTGATGCTCATGACATTTGCTATGAGACATGTATTAGTGGCAAAGAATTATGTGATCTTGATTTTAAAAGATGCTTATATAAGTACTGTGACAGCTTTGAAAAAAGCGCTGCTGGTGAACTGCTGATTAAAGGATGTAAAGCAGCAGCCAAAACATTATTTACTGGTACAATGGTACTTGGCTGTAAAAGTTATCTTGATGCACAAGCAAGAGCATGCTATTGTCCAGTGAATCAGAATCAAAATGAACAAAATCAAAGAAAATATGATAAATATGAATACAAACAAAAACAAAAAGATAAAAAATTTAAATGGCAAAGTGATTTATGAATTGATTACAAGAATTTTATATGCGTAATTTTCTTACTGGATCGTAAAGTCAAATAAATAAAACTTCCTCATTCATGCCTTTATATCAACCTTTTTGCGATATCAACATAAACAAATCCATTAAGTATTTATAAAATACCATGACGAACTCATTTTTAAAAAAATTGTTTTAAATGATTTCCTTTGATGAGGCCTAAAATAAAGAATTTACTAAAAAATAAAAGAATGATATTCTTAAAAAACTTTTTTGAATCTTATTTAAAGACTAAAAATTTAATCTCTTCTTATCACACATAACAATAACCAAAAGCAAACAACAAACTAATGATTATACAGGGAAATGCTACAAAGTAAGTAAATCATATTTATCAACACGATATTAAATGAGGCAAAAACTACATGTAATACCATCGCAACCTTACGAATTAATTATTACAAATAGGAAGAAAAATTTCATGTATAGAAAAATGTATTCCGAAACACTTTTTATGCGCTTGAATTCATATTTTAAGGTGCATATAAGAATGTATTGATGTTTCACATGATATCATTGTGTGAGTAAAGAATGCACTGCTAGTAACCACAACAAAAACTTACCTGTCACACGAAAATCTTCCCACAAATTCCAGCATGTTTCAGTGTTTTGTAATAATTTTTTATAGAATAATTAACAATTCTTTGTTATAATTTATTTTACTTAATAAAATTAAAATAATAAAATTATTTTATATATTTTTTATTAAGTAAATCTGGAAATTTATGTCTCTTTTTAGTATTTACTCTTCTCTCCCATGTTTTATCCACTCACACATTTACTAACCTAGACAGACTACTTCACACTATTAAATTTATCTTGAATTTCGTTTTGAACAAACATTCGCTAGTATTGAGTGAGCGTTCAATCGAGGCAGTCGTTCGTGTTCATATTTTTCTCGTTTAATATCTTACTTTAAATATTTAATAACTCTTTGTAGACGTCAATTAAATCTAAGATTACAGGCCATCGTGGAATGTTTTCTTTTTATTTAATTAGTAATCTGTCAATTGTGATGAGTTTGTAACATGACCAAGTGACGATAGAAATTCATGTGCCACCGAATAAAAAATATTACGAATTGTGAAAGAGTCGACTCACTCTTGGGCATACAATAAAAAAAGTGAAGAAGAAGCAAAAAAGTGAGAAAGGTTATTGTTGTTGTGTGTTTTTGAGAAATAATAAATGAATTTATACCTGTTTGAACAGGAAGAAAGGAAGACTTAATAGGAACTTTTGCTCGGTGCTGTTCTGTAGAATAAATTAAAAAGCAATTTTTGAAGGATTTTTGTGTTGAAAAGAATTGTATATTAATAAATAATTATGCAAAAATAAAGACTGAATAGAGATTTCAAAGGAATAGAAAATTATAAATTATAGTGGAATTTTTTCATTGAAATAACAAACAAACGTAAAAAATCAATCAAAAAAATTGTCAAAATAATTAAAGGTAAAAAAATTTTCAAAAAAATACACTGATTCGATAAAAATTTTAATATAAAGTGTGAGAGATTGTTAGTTTACAGGAAGATATTTGTTAAACATCACGTAATCATACAGCATTTTCAATTATTATTTTCATATTCCGCATTTTATCACACTTTTTACTCATAACCATCTGTCTAACAAATTGTTGAATATTTTTTATTTGTATAAATACATAAAATTTTGCTTAAAAGTTAAAAAATTTCATTTGTTTCTATTTCTTTAGATAATAACAAAACTAATCTATTTTATTACCATTATTTCTTTGCAGGTCATATACAGTTAATAAATATAATCTTAAACAAATAAAAAAAAACATCAGAAATCAATTATCATCTCATAAGTAATTAGTATGAGCATAAGCGTGTATATTATTTATAAAGTTCAATAAAAACATAAAAAATTAAAGACATTATAGTGAAAAAAGTAACTTGCTAATGAATTAAAAATAACAAAAAAAAATTAATCAAAGTAAGAAAAGAGAAGTGTATGAAGAAAGCAATATTTTAATTGAGAGATTGAGTATAAAAGAAATCAAAATAAAGCAAGAGGAAAAAATTCCAACAAGAGAAAGTTTTTGCCATTTTCTGCTTCATTGTAAAAGCAATATACAAAGAGAGAGAGACAGTGAAAAAATTAAAATCAGTGGTCACATATAGATTTCAATCGCAAGTAACAGCAAAAGCAGGAATAAAACAAGAAATATTTATGTGTCACTAGCAAGCTGCGGCACAATTGAAACAATCTCAACTCTGACTGACTACCACATAAGGTGAATTGACAGTTAAAAACAAACAGTTAAGAGACGCAATCATAAACACAGAATTCAAGGTAAACAAAAAATAATTTTTCAAATTTTGTTTTTGTATTCGATAGAGAAAATTATAATTATTAACATTGAATAATGCCATTTAGGTGCGACTTCTTCTTCACCTTCGCGCTATTCAACATAAAATGAGACTTCTTTTTTGCCATTGTTAGGATTTTAATTCTTTTTTTGTTAGCTGAAAATTGATCATTTTGGAATGACGCAATGAAACATTGTGGCAAGTGATCTAAGCAAAAGACTTTTTGTTACTTTGTCTTAGTTTCTATGTGTTCGTGCTGTTTTAAATGACTGACTTTATTGTATCAAATTATATGATTTTAAAATGAGTTCTGAATATCTTTCCATATTTTTCGTTCATCATTGTGTTAGAAAAAATGATGAGTGAAATGATTACATAAAAATTAAACTTTTAGGTTACAGAATTTTATATCCTAAAAGGAAAATATTAATTTATTGATTTTAGAAATTTTCAATATCATTTACTTCTATTATACAAATTCAATGTCAATTAAATTCTGACCAAACATTTATATTAAAAATTTATTTCTTTTACATTTTCTTTTTCTAGACTTGTAAAAATTTTATAATGATCAATTTGCATTGAAAATTCATAAGGAATCTCAATAATTTAATTGTATCGAAAAGTTTGACATATAAGAACAGTTTGATATAATTTCTTTTTTAAATTTGAAATAATTCATTTTTTGCAAATAAAAATGTTTTAATTTTATGGTAATAAATTCAGTCACAAAAAGTAATAAATTTTATTATAAACCTTCAAAGAGTGAAGAAAATGTCAATGAATTTTATTCTTAAACATTTCTTTTTCATTAAAAACTCTTATTTTTTTACTTTCTACAAAACAACTTTATCTTAAAAAAGATGCAAATATTTGTTTAAAAACAATAATAATTCTAACTTTCTTATTTTCTTGACATTAAAAATTCTTCTTTCCATTCATTTAACCCACAAAAGAAAAAAATTATTTCTTCTTTTTACCGACAAAAAACACACTCGAATAACCTCACATGCTACATATGCTCATATGTAGTTGTAAAGGTATTTTGTTTTGTGTTTGTGTTTAGTGCAATTGTAGAAAACCTTGAATAACTTACGATGATTCATCAATTGCTCACTAGCATTATGTATGTCTTTGAAATCGAAAGAAACCATATAAAAGAGTAAATTCACATGTCAGAGACACTAATTTGTTGAATATGTGACGTAGACTTCCTCAAAATTCACATTGAGTGTGCAATGAAATAATTTTGACGTAATTAACGAAGGTAGACGAGGTTTTTTCTCACACTTGTTGGTGTTCAATGTAAATTTAAAGATATTCGTTAAATAATGAATTCTGTATAATTTCCATGAGATTTATAAATAAAAGAATAACAACCCTACTTTTAAAATATAATAATTTTTATTCTTGAATTTTTGACTAGATAATTAATCTTGTAGACAACACAATGAACTCATAAAGATAAGGAAACTTTCTTTCAACAATTTTTTAGCGCATTTTTGGAACAACAATGCAGCTTTAGGGTTTCTGAAGCCGTTAACGGAAGACGGAAAACGGCCGTTTTTTGACAAAAATCAAAAACGGAAAACGGCCGTCTTTTGAGGCCCGTTTTCCGTTTTCATTTGTACTAGAGAAAATCAAATTTTCAACACAAGGAAAAATTTTTTTTTTTGAAATATTTTCGAAATAATATTGTTTAGAAACTTAAATACGTAAAATTTGAATGAATTGATTAATTTGAAATTAATTTTTCTGTTTAAACTTTTCTTATTTTATCAGATTTTTTTAAATTTTTTTTTTCAAATCTATAGAAAATTAAAGTGATTGCAAAGCATTGAAATCACTTAAAAAATTTGAAAACTTTATTCTTTTTCGATTATTTGCCTCTATTTTGACAAGTATATTTCCCAAGGGGTGAGAACTTTTTGATTCCTGTGAGATATTCTAAAAATTAAAGTTTATTTCATTATTTCTGCTCAATATAAGCCTAATAAAACAGATTATAACATTAATGTATTTCATTTTATTGAAATATGCTTAATTGAAAAATCACAAAAATCAAAAAATCAAATTTGATTTCATACGAATCAAAATTTGATTTTTTGATTTTTTTTTGATTTTTCCATACGAATCAAAAAATCAAATTTGATTTTTTGATTTCTTCATACAAATCAAAATGAAATCAAAAATCAAAAAGTTCTCATGCCTTGATATTTCCAAAAATTACTTAATATCAAAAAAGATGTGTAAAGATTTTGCTGTTGGTTGCAAAAAATTGGAATTGCTTAGAGAAAATTTTATTTGCATAATTAAGATTTAGATTCATTAAACTAGATGAATGTAAAATTACTGTTGTAGAGAAATTGATCAAAACTGAAAAGATGTTTAAAATTTAGAAAAAAAATTCAAGAAAATTTCAAGAAAAATTTTTTTTTCAAAAACGGAAAACGGGACGGAACGGCCGTTTTTTGAGCCTAAAAACGAAAAACGGCCGTCTTTTGAAAATGCCGTTTTTCAGAAACCCTATGCAGCTTATACATTCACTTTGTTCGGCTGGCTGGCTGGCTGGCTGTCGGCTCCCGGTGGCCCTCTGAGATCTCGAAAACTATGATAGCTAGCGACTTCCGGTTTGTTGTGTCTGATTTGTGCTAAAAAGTTAGTGCGGCGACGCTTATTTTATATCTGTCACTAGTCAATATAACTTGGGAAATTGCGAATTACTTTTTCATTTTGAAAATTTGTAAACAAAATTTTTTTCGCAAAGTTGACTGCGATCAAAAAATTTTTTCAGCTGCGCGTAACCAACTTCGCGTATTTTTGAATTTGATCGTTATTTTCAAATCAACAAAATTTATTATAAAGACGATTTCGAGAATTTTAATAGATTAGGATTATTAGCAGCAATTACATTACTCGAGTTTTCATAAAATATATTTCTATATAAAAATGTAAACAAAACAAAAAATAGCTGCTAAATTCCTAATTGACTGCTATTTGCTACAACTTAAATTTCAATTATTTCATTCGAATTCTCACAAATCTTACAAATGAAATTTCCAATACATTTGAAATTTACTTTAACCAGTTATTCTTATCGCATGAATCTGTTTTACAAATGCATCTAATATTTCGTTAATTGTTATAAACTCTGATCTAGGCACCAAAAATGCGCTTAAGTACACCGATCTGCAACACGGGTACTTGGTCACTGGTTTTGTATAATATAACGAAAATTATCAAGAAATAAAAATCATAATTATAAAAGTTTCTTTCATTTTGTTCTACAAATCACTTCTTCATAACAACACCAATAATAATAATCAGTTCATGAAACCCAGACGCAAATCAGTACCAAGATGAAAAAAGAGCAAACGAAACCATCTGGCTTTTCTTTTTCAATTTTTTTTTGTTGATAATTTGCAATAGCAAAAACATGTTTGAGGCTAAACATAATTTTTTTCTCAGCTTCATTGCTGCTTGTGTTTCTTCTTTTTCATCTGCATGTTATAAAGTTCTCGTGTTTGGTTTAAATGTTAAATGCAGTAGCTGCAACTAATGAATAAAAACGAAGCAAAACAAATGAAGATTTTTCAGCTTATATAACAGAATACTGGGTCACTCAGATTAGTAATTGAGAAAAAAGATTTAAAAAAATTTTAAAAGCAGAACAAAATTTCATATTTCTTGTAAACAAAAAATTTTGATCAGATAAATTTGAAAAATCATCTATTCAGCTCATAAAACACATTTCAATTGAGATTTTTATCAGCAATCAAAATTCTATTTATAAATATAAAAATTTCTTCTACTGCCGCTGGACTAAAATTTAAAAGATGAGAATACAAAATAGAAAAGCATAAAAATAAAAATTTCACATACATTTTATGCATCTGTTGTCATTGAGTCTTAGTAAAAACGAAATTAACATAATATTATGTGTATTTGAATAAAAGAAAGAAAAAATTTTCAAAAATTTCTCGGTTGCATCTTTTTTTCGTGATATTTAAAATGTCAGGCAATAAAAAAAGCTAAAAGAGGCGTCTGTCGATGATGATATTTTTAATGCCATAAATGTTTCTCCCGTTGATTAAAAATAACAAAGAATGAAATTCATTTACGATTGAACTTTTCACATTATTTCCTCAATTTTGTTTTGTTATTTTAATATGACTATTTTAAGAATTTTAAGAAAAAACATGACAGGAAAGTAATACGTTTACAATGTGGGTGGAATATTTCTTTTAAAGACAGATGAATTTAGTTTAAAAATATTTTAAATTACAAACTTTAAACTTCATAAATCTTTTATTTAGCTTCTTATAAATTCCTTCAACCACCTGCCTACACTTTCAACTACATATTTTCATTCTCAAATTTTTACAACCACTCATCTTATTTCCTTTCAAAACACTCCCTCTCACACACGATGCATACAAGCGGATGATCTTCATCATATGTTCATAGACTAGACAAACAACTGTTTCTCTATTAACTCAAAAAGGACGACGCGCATATGGGCCTCACTTAATATATAAATGAGCTACTACTGAACGCATTTTGTAATTCGATACACAAAGTTTTATCATCAATCATATAGTACTGTTGTTATTGATCATTTTTTGAAGATAAAAATAGAAATTTTTTATTGCGTTTCAACATTTCCGGAAGTTTGTCTTATTGTTTCTTATGAAATAAAAGTAAAAAATTTTATATAAATGTTAAGTGTTAAAGGAAATTCAAATTATGCTGGTAAAAGGAAAATATTATTATTCTTAACCAATTAAATACTTTTGAAAAAAATTTCCCAAATTAAATATTTTATTAGCAACCACAATTGTTTCACCAGACTCAACTTAATTAAGCAACCCATTAATGCATATCAAAAAACTTCAAACAGCTCTTTTTTGCGAAAAAAAGAGCATAAAAATGTTGTTTCTGCAGCAAACCGAGAATTAAATCGATCAATTAGTGTAGAGAAAATTGAATTCACACACTCGCTTACCTACTTCATTAAATTTCCAGTGCGCGCAATTTTATGACCGAAAACTCGACAAAAAAATTTACGTTCACTTTTTATGAGCTGAGTTTTGTCGGGTGCTGCTTTATTATGATAAAAGTCAATTAAATTTATTGATTACTGATTTTTTTATACTTAAATTGATGAATATTTTGCAGATTTTATCAGCCGCAAATGACACCACCATCAGAGACTCTTAAGATCAATACATCAACACCCAATGGTAAACAACAAAAGCCGAAATTTGTGTACTCTGTTAATGAACCATCAGTAGAAGATTCACCAGAAGAATCAAGCATCACACCACCTGGTAATTTGAATTAACTTTCTAACAACTTTTTAAAAGAAATCTTGTAGTGATGATTAAGTGATTAAAATTGATCACTAGTTGTCTCCATAAAGAGAAAAAAAATTCGCGTCAATTAACACGCTCATTATTGCTACATAATTTATGCTCTACGGAACTTTATATTTAGAGAAAAAAAGCGCAATAAAAATTGACTTTCACAAATTTAAATTTTAAACTCATCGTTTTAATCAAAGTTTGATAGGAAAACAAACGATTCTATTCTCTCTCAACAATGACTATTTAAAAAAACCTCTTTCTCTCTATTATAAGCAAGAGCTAATCATTATAAATATTTGTTGAGAAGGAATTAAAATATTTTGTATGAAACGAAGCGTAACATTACAGCAAATAAAGATATATAAAGAGAAAAAAAAGTTGTAACAAAATTAGCAAATGAATAACTTTAAAAATTTTAGAAATATTTTTTAAATAGCACTATTTTTTAATTTATTTTTCAGATCTGTCAAAATCATCACAATGTTCTTCACTATCAGATGGTGAATCATTTGAATGTTTTGGTGAGAGTGAACATATGACGACAAATATTGATAATAATACTGACACAGTTGTTGATCGTGGTGTTGATATTGAACAAGCTCCACAAATACACAAGTGAGTGTTTTTCAGTTTATTTTTGTTTTTCACAAATTAATTTTTGCTTTCATCACAGCGACATCGAACGTAATTCAATCGCACGACACTCGTGGGCCAGAACGAGTCTGAGAGGATTACGTGGCAGGTAATGAACTCAACTTTAGTTTATGACGGATTTTTGACTTTTCAGTGTGTCAATATCCTCACTTCACATCACGTTGCGCTTACACTCACATGCGTCGATTGACGTGGCGCAATATTACAAAATAATGAAAGAAATTTTTATTGATTTTATAATAGACAAATTAGTATTACATATATGACTGAGTTGTAACAATTTTTGTATATGCGATGAGGCATTTCTCTCTAACATAAATATAACTATTTTTTTTTGTTTTCTGTGCATAATTGATATTAGTGGAATTTTTTTGAAAATTTTTGTGTTTTATCAGTGTGATAGATGAAAGCGAAAAAAAGCTTTTTATGATTTTTAATTGACTAAAAGATTCATAATAATTAAATTCCAATAACCTTTTCTTATAATAATTTTAGTTTTCATTACCTCATACTAAAATAAAAATGTTTTTTTCTATAAAATTTTTCTTTATTTTGTCGATGATAATTAAAGAAAACAAGAAAATGATGCATAACCGCATTAATAAGCAACTATGCAAGTTGATTATGCATAGCCCAACACTCTCACTCACTTATTACAAAATCATATTGTAGTGAGAATCAAACAAAGCAAGAAAGGTTCATTATGATCCAATGTGCAGTCAAAAAGATTATATAAAATCAAAGATATACAAGTGAGCTGAGACTCAATATGGATGATCATATAGAAATGATTGTTATTATGTACACAGTGTACACATCTGTCTATACTTAGCTATTGCTAGTGTTATTTGTATTCGTGATGACGAATTCGAAGAGTTGAAGAAAAATAGTGAGATACAAATTACAGTTGCACGACTCTTTTCGTGACAATGATATTTCTTCTCTATATTCAATTCAGGCAGTTGGCTGCCATTATTTGACGCGAAAGTGAAACTTCAACCATATTTGATTTTTTTTCTTTATTGACTTGGACAGTTGAATTACCCTTGTAATATTGCAATTATAAACACGAAGAAAATTATCAATATTTGAATGACAGTTGTATTTTTACTTTCAATTTCAAAGCTCATAATGCATTATTTCTTTTTTTCATCGCGCAATGAATTCGTTAATTTTAAAACATTATAACAGCTATTTTTAATTCTACCTTGTTTAATAATTATTTTTTATTTGTTGTTAAACTTTCAGTATGAAGAGACCTTTGCCGATGTCAAGCAATGCTCTAGCTAAGTGAGTATATTGTTAAAATTATTAATAAATACAAATTCAAAAAGTAATTTCCGATAATTTTATATTTGAAGTAAGTAAGGGTGTGTTTTTGCATCGTCATGTACTCAATTTTATACTTTTTCACACCTTATACATTTAAAAAATAATCAATTTGTAATTTTCACCTAATATTGTAACATGAAAATTCATGTATAGCTAGTGAGAGAAAACAATAAACTTTTTTTTTTAAATGCTAATGTCTCTCTCACATAACGCAAATTTGTCATGTTTAAAAAGCCAAAACAATGAGTTGGCTCTCTTTACATGTTGAGTTTATTTACTCAATGGTTGTGTTAAATTTTCATATGAATGGATGCAAATTCAGTATGTGAGAGAAAGAGAGTAAGAGAGATTGGTTGTTTTTGCTTTTGTAGTCCACTTCAGTATTAACTTGTCGCTTGAAGCATGTCATGTGACTTTTAAAAGTATTTTATGGTCAATATTTTTTATCTTCTAAAATTTCTTTTTTTTATTAGAGAAATGGAAATTAAAGTGAAATTTCTTTTTAATGTATATTTTAAATATTCTGAAATATGAAATTTTTCTAATTTTTACTTTTTTAGTCATCTTTATCGTTCTTCATCATTTAATTCATCAGGGAGATCGTCCAATTGTGATACAACAGAGGATATGTATAGTGACATTAGTCTCGAAGACGTACAAGATTTGAATCATAAACTTGAATTACTTCAGCGACAAGTCACAACGCTTACTGATACACAAATGAATTCTGAAGACAAACATTCACGTGCCAAAACTGAATACGCAGTACTACAAGCAAAATATACAATACTTGAGGATCAATTACGAGAAACAGAGCTAAGATATGAAGAACGATTGATGGAAGAACAGAAACGATACCGCGAACTGCTCTCACGAACTGAAAGAGAAATTGATTTAAAGAGTGAAAATTATCAAATGCGAATTCGAAATCTCGAGTCAGAGCAAGCAGCATTACGTGAAGAAAACAATCGACTGAGATCGCAATGTGACAAACAGCATGCAGAAAATCTTGAAACAGCACGCTATAACTTGTCAATTGCACAAGAAAATTTAGCCGAAGCAAGAATTCATGAGAAGAGATTGCTTACAGAAAAAAATCAATCTGAACAATTAATAATTGAATTACATAGAGAAATTGAGAGAATTCGCAATGAAACTCAAAATGTCATGTCATCAATGCGAAAGTCTAATTTTCAGAACATATCAGCTTCATCTCTTTCGCTAGAATCAAATGTTTCAGAACCAACCTTTAAAGTTGAAGAACTGCAATGTGAAATTGAAAAATTAAAACTTGAAAATAAACAATTAAGAGAAACAAATGAAGAATTACAAGCAATGCTATTAAATAAAAACATTGAAGAAGGACGAAGTTTATTAAATGGTGGAACATCTATGGCCAATCTAGCTGATGAATTAAAGGAAATGGGTCAAAGTCAGGTAGTTTTTTTAGGAATTTATTATTTAAAATTTCATTGTGTCATACAACATCTATTGATTTCGATTTATTTTCATTTTTCTTTGTCACATGATAAATTGGGATAAAAATTTAAAAAAAAAAAAACCAGTGACCAAGTACCCGTGTTGCAGATCGGTGTACTTAAGCGCATTTTTGGTGCCTAGATCAGAGTTTATAACAATTACAGAAATATTAGATGCGTTTGTAAAACAGATTCATGTGATAGCATATACTGATTGAAGTAAATTTCAAATGTAAAGAAAATTTCATTTGTAATACTGTTTCGAATGAAATAATTGAAATTAAGTTGTAGGAAATAGCAGTCAATTAATGTTTTGTTTACATTTTCATATAGAAATATATTTTATAAAAACTCGAGTAATGTAATTGCTGCTAATAATCTTGATCTATTGAAATTCTCGGAATCGTCTTTATAAATTTTGTTGATTTGAAAATAACGAACAAATTCAAAAATATGCGAAGTTGGCTACGCGCACCTGAAATTTTTTTTTGATTGCAGTCAACTTCGCGAAAAAAATTTTGTTTACAAATTTCAATATGGAAATTTAAATTCGTAATTTCCCAAATCGTGTGACTAGTGAAAGCTTTAAAAACCTATTTGCCGCCAGTAACTTTTTAGCACAAATCTAATGCAAAAAACCGGAAGTCTCTAGCTATTGTAGTTTTCGAGATCTCAGAGGGACGGGAGCCAGCCAGCCAGCCAGCCAGCCAGCCAGCCAGCCGAACAAAGTGAATGTATAAGCTGCATTGTTGTTCCAAAAATGCGCTAAAAACATTACTTTTTCCAAAATCTACTTTAAAATTCTCGATTTGATGTTTATAAAAAATTCAGGATGAAGCACTTTTGAATTCATTGAATCAGGTAAACACATATAAAAATGCAAGATTTTTTGGTGTGCGGTTTTTCTTTACAATTTTATTTGAGCACTTTCTTTAAGAATTCACAGTGTTTCTATTAATTTATTTAATGGTTTCTATGGTACTTTTTACTAAGCATATATTAACAAAATCTATATATTAATATAATTATGATTAGAAAAATATAATTTTAATCAATTTTTGTATTATATTTCAGTTGCAAGAAGCATACCATGAAAAAGAGGATGAAAACAGAAGACTTAAACGATATATTGATACGATTTTACTTAATATTGTTGAAACTTATCCACAATTGTTGGAAATTAAAACTGTGGATCGATCATCATCATCAAATTGTTGATTATCAAAAGAAATATTTTTAGATTTAGTATAAATTAATTAAGTTTTCTATTTTAATTCTAGTTAATTTTTCAAAAATGAATTTGAGCTATTACATCCAAGAAAAATTAAACTTATGATGCCAAGATATATTTTTGAAAAACTTTTCAAATGAAACTTTGTTCTCATAAACAAAAAACATCTTTTTTTTATTTCTAAACTGAAGATCTTAATTTTAATTTCATTCTTAATCTGAATCTTGCTACGTGAAATTGAATTTATTTATATAGCTTAAAATTACTAAATATTATAATTTTTAAAATGTCAAATTGTGAAAAGGAAATGTTAAATAAATTTTGAATTTTTATCAAAGATAATATTTTAAAACATTCAGAAATTTCAGTTATCGATGTACATCAGTAGTAGTATAAAATAATTCAGAGGTAAATTTTTAGTTCAATATCAATCAATAATAATTAAATAAACATTTTATAAACATTTGTTTATTTTTTCAAAACTTCAGAAATATTTCTCAATTTTTTGCATGTATTTGTTTTTTTATATGAGTTAATCAAAACCACAAAAAATTTTCATAATAAATTCAACTATATGATATATAATTTCTCTATGTTTCCATGAATTTTATCAACATAAATATAATTGTTTGCATATGTTTAGTAACGAATCTTTTGATAACTTTTTCTGTGTTTCATGGTATTTAGTTTTACTCAAATAGTCAACAAATATAGAACAAAATTAAAAAAATTAAAATGTCTCTAAAATTTTTGGTTTTAATTTATGTTTTTATGACTATTGTGGACTCAACTTATCATGAAATTTCAAAATATGCCGGAAACAAAAAACAAATCATTTTAAGAAATCATACATATATAAAACCTGGAATGGATTTCGTATTTTTCAATAAAAATTATGACAATTTATCTATGATACATGCAGTGGTCTTTTGTGAGTCAAAAATCAATTACTTTCCTAGAGGAATTAATAAAATATTTGCAACTGTTGAAAAACTTGTAATTAGAAATGCTTCATTGAAAGAAATCAATTCAGATGATATGATTCCATTTCAAAATGTAACTATTATCGATTTTTCATACAATCAAATTAAATTTTTGTCTGAAAATCTCTTTCAAAATAATTTAATGCTTGATAAAATTAATTTTAGTTACAATCAAATTACTTTTATTTATCATGATTCCTTTGTCTCATTGCAATTTCTGCATACACTTGATTTGACATTTAATCCAATTAATATATGTGAATATGCAACAGACAAAGAAGAAGTTTTTAAAACAATAATAATTATAAAAAATATTTTCATAAAAAATTTGACTCAAAATAATTTGTGTCAAAGCAAGGTCACAGTCAAAGAAGTGATTTATCATAATGACACTCATAAAGATCATGAAGACGACAATATTATATTATTCTATATTATTATTATGATTATTCAAGGAATAGTCATTTTAATTTTAATTATTAATTCTCTGTGTTTATCTAAAAAAATAAAATATGAGAAGATGGAAGAAATGACAATAATTAAAACTGAAAGCGTTTAGTAATATCAGATATGTTGAATCATTTTTTATGAATAACTTAAACTTTCTGAACAATGAATATAAATTTGTGTACGATTCAATTATTAATCTCATTTATTATTTGAATTCAATTGAATAAAGACCGAAAAGTTTAAAAAAAAATGTTTTTAATTTTTGTGACTTTCATCTTTTTAAGCAATTTTACTTTAATTTATGGTATTCCTTGCCATTGTTTTAACACAACTGGATACAAAAATTTATTTGATTCGAATGAAATTGGTGAGTGCATCGAAAGGGATTGTTCTATGGATATATCTGAATGTGATAAATATTCAAATATGGTGAAAGTTGTTAAAAGTTATTGTCCAAACTTTACATCAATACCAAGTGAATTACCAAAAAATATCGAAATGGTCGTTTTAAGCAATTCAAGAATAAATGAACTTGAATTGGATACAATTGAAAAATTCAAGTATATTGTTTTAAACCAATCTGAACTCACACTAAAAGCTATAAAATTAAATGTAAAAGGGACAATTATAAAAATCATCAAAGATAAAAATGAAATAATTATCTCTCATACAAATACATTTGATGATATCCTTAACAATACAAAATATATTCATGATAACGTCATATTAATAATTTCATTATCTTTTAACGCCATTCAAGCTCTTACTATTATTTCAATTTTGACATGTTGCATTTTCTTCAAACGGCAAGCTCAAAATTCAAGAAAAATCACTTATAATATAGAAGAAGCTCATTACAGGCGACCTCACGATCAGAAGCAAGAATTCTGTTATTCTCGGAGTGACATTAATCATGTTTATGATGAACCCGTTAATAGCTTGAGAATATCCAACACAAATGACAATAACTATTAAAAACTTATTTCAGAGTTTGAAATAAAACAAAATATTTGCAAAGTACAATTTATATGAAAATGTATTAACAGAGAGTATTAATATAAATGTTTTTGAAATAAAATGTTTTCATACATTAACAGTTTATTTAAAGATTAAATTTTTAACTAAATCAAAAATAATTTTTATGATATAGTTTTCATTCTAAGTAGATTAAACTAAATGATTTAATATTTTATTTAATCATAAAGTAAGTTTTTTTAATCATCATCTTCATCATTATCGTTTCCGCTACGTCCTTTACTCGTCATTAAAATTGCTCCACCCGCAACAACTGCTACGCCAAAAGCTATTTTCCATACATTTTCCCCAATCCATGAAACGAAACTCGATGATTCTTGATTTCGTTGTGTCTGAGATGGACGTACATGATTGTTTGTATTTTTGTTTTCAACTTTAAATGGTTTTACAATACAGACAGGCTTTTGTTTCTTTTGTTGTTGTTGATCTATAATTTTATTTGAATTTTGTTCCTCATTTTCTATTATTGTTGATGAACTGTTCTCTAATTCTTTATACTTAGGCCTTTGTCTTGTTTTATTCGCTTTTAAAAAATAGAAATAATATTTGACATCTTCTTTTCTATATGTATACTTTTTACTCTTACTATATATTTTGAATGTGAACTATATTATAATTAAGAAAATTTTGATTTGATAAAATTTTTTGCATTTATTGTGAAATCAAAATATTATTTTCACAGGCCGGGATTAGTTTTGAGTTGAAGTCAAACAAACGTTTAATAACTGAAAGCGCTTTTTAGATTTTCCAAAAAAAAATTTTTAAATTAAAGAAGCTGTTAAATTTTTACTACAACATTCTTTATTTCTCAATTTAATTCAAATTCCAAGTTGGTCTTTTCATCAATTTTCTTTTAATATTTTGTTTTCACTACTTATTTTCAATAAATACAAAGTTTTTAAATTATTTCAATATTTTAATTGAGGTCACTCATATGTTTTATTTTAGTTATATTTAAATGAGACATTAAATGAAAATTTTTAGGAGATTCTTGTAGACAAAAATTTAGAAATTTTCAAGAGTAGCCCATTAGAAGATTTTTTTGTCAAATTATGATAATTTAGAGCAGAGTCCGAAATCGTTTTAAATTTTACTTACAAGTAACTAAAAATAAACTAAATTTACTCGAGTAAATTTAGTTGATTTTTATTTGGCTAAATTTACTCGAGTAAAATTAGTTGAAATTTACTCAAAGAATTTTACTCGAGTAAGTAAATTTACTCGAGTAAATTTCAACTAATTTTACTCGAGTAAATTTAGTTGACTTTTAGTTACTCATGAAATGATTTCGGACTCTTATTTAGAGAAAGATATGAAAATGAACCGTTTTTTTCAATTAGCAACCATAAGAGCACATATTTGGGACATAGTAAGAGATAGTCAGAGTTATTAAACATTTTTATCTCTAAGTAAACGATGGTTTATAGTCGAAAATGTAACTATGATTCAAACAATTTTTTTCGATATTTATCAAGGATTTTTAGTCACATTTGTTTTTCTATCAAAAATTTAATTAATTCATACTAGGTTGTGTGTATTTGTGTTGGTTTGTAAACATCAACTATAATTTTTTGTGTATGTGAGTTCTTTTTAATCCTGGAGCCATTTATGTTTCAAGCATTGACTAGCGGATGCTCTCGTTGCTGGATTATAATCTAACATTGGAAGAATAAAATCAGCAAATTGTCGTGCATCTTCTGGTGACCATTCGTATTTTTCTAACAAAACATTGTAAAGACTCCATGTTTTAAGTTTTGTAATGTGACGTAAATTTCCTAAAATGGTTTTAAATTTTAAACAAATACAAACAAATTTATTTAACTTACCATAACTTGTAAAATATTTCAATCCATGCTTGCCTTTCATTATTAAACTTTGTGGAATTGGTTCACCAATAAGTTCAATGATATGAGCTAAATGATCTTCATCTCTTGAATAATTTTCACCAGAGTGTGGATCAAACAAATAGTCGCCTGTTGCTAATTCAAATGCTAAACATGCCGTAGACCAAATGTCAGCAGAATAACTATATTTAATGCCAAGTAGAATTTCTATAGAGCGGTACTGGCGAGTTTGTATATCATCAGTAAAGTGATAGTGATCGAAACAAGCGTTGCCCAAATCAGCAATTTTAACTTTGATATTTGGATTATTCAATAAACTTTGTAATACTCCTGAATATGATATTTGTTTGCTACTTAACTTTGATAGTTTAAATGGCAGTTTTGTCTAAAAATATAAATTAATAATTAAATTGTAAAAGATGTTTTTTTTTTAAATTACTTTTTCTCCACTAGTTGATTGTAGTTGACTATTACAAATGATAGATATGCTTCCCTTACGCTGTTGGAATTCAGTACGATATCTATTTGAGTCATTAATTCCAGCATCAGTCTCGAGTGAACCATTTGAACCTCTTTTCTCTTCAAAAGATGATATTCTTTTGCCATCCAAAAATGATGATGATGTTGTACTTGAAGATGTTGCACCAATAACGGCATCATCATCTGACTCAATGCTGTTTGCTATTGGATTATTATTAGAGTTTTTATTATCATGTGTTGTTGTTGTTGTTGATGGAGTTGATTGAGAATCATGGATTTCATTGAGATTATAATTAGATAATAGTGGTGGTGCCAATAATGATGATGGTGGGGGCGAGGATGATTTTTTTGAGCTCTTTTCAAAAGTGCTAACTAAAATTGTACAAAACAAAGACAAATTAAAAGTGATGGGATTTGACTATGATTCAAAATTTTATGTAAAGATATGAAATCTTTTTTAAATGAAAATATCCTATTTGACGAATTACCATAGGAATCTGGAAACCAATGTGCGCTATAACCCTTTCCTTTGAGATCTTTAATAGCTTCATCAATTTGTTGATTAATTGTAGCTGCATTATCCATAACAATTAATATATTTTCTGGTTTTATATCAGTATGAATTATGTGACTAATATGGGCACCAAAAATGCGCTTAAGTACACCGATCTGCAACACGGGTACTTGGTCACTGGTTTAATAATATAATAAAGAGTTTTATTTACCTGTTTGATGATAGATTTCACTTGTGACAATACAAGTCCTTGATAATTATTTTTAACAATTAGTTTATATAAAGAACACCCAAGTGCTTCAAAAACTAAACATGTATGGATGCCATTAACACCTCGTACTGTAAAATGATTGAGTAATTTTACGATTCTGTCATGATGAGAATCAAATGGGTCCGCATCTCTTATCACTTCGAGCAACCTAATTTCATCAGCTGCAGTTTCAGCATAATGTTGAGCTGATTTTACAATTTTCATCGCAACGTATTTTTCTTCCTGAATGTCGCGACATAACCATACTGTTGAAAAATGGCCCCATCCTAAATTTTTTAAAATTGTAATTCTATTACTTTTATATCTATTGAAACGTACCTAATTTTCTCACAACTCTGTATCTATTATGCAAAATATCGCCCAGAGAAATGGGATGGTAACCACCGCGTCTGTATTGAGAGACATCTTCTTGCTCTTCATCTTCTGAACCATAAAGACTACTTGTATCTGGACTATCAGTATACTGAAAATCTTCCACATCTTGTGGAAGCGGCGTGCTACGGGGCTCGGATCTAAATTTTCAAACATAATATACAATTTAATAAAATAATTCAAATATCATACGAAATATTGATTTTTTAAATTTTTTCAAAATAAGTTAAAAATAAAAATGTTTAACAGTTAATTCAATTAAAAAATTTCATTCGGCTTCACTTTGATTTATTTTTTAATTATCTTAAAATTTTTAAATTTAAAAGTCTGCAAAACATTTTTCTAGTACGTGAAACAAAACACAACTTTTGTGAGATACTGATCAAAACTGATGTAAAAGGATAAATGCCTTTTTTTCTTGGCTTTTTTGACAAAATTTCTATTATAGTATTCAATGACGTTTTAAAATTACAAGCATTGAAAAAAAACAAAGCTTTGCAAAGAATAGTATAAAGTGAACAAAAATTCTAGTAAAAATGAAAATTGAAGCTCAAAAAAATTCTTTTTCTACAAATTTTCATTCTAACACACATATTCCTTTTTAACTTATGCTATTCAAGATCTATTCTTAGTTTTTTTAATTTAATTAATTGAAAATTTTCTATTGTTTTGAACAAAGTTAAAAGTTTACTTTGTTCATAATTTTTCTGAGGAAATAACATTTTAACAAACCAAAAAATACCCACATATCATTGATATCAACAGATGATAGAGGTGTTAGTTGCGATATAGTTTTACTATTTTCATTGTTCAACGGTAAAATATCATATCTATATCGTTCTTCTCTCTCTTCCACATTTAATTTTCGTATAATTTGTGAGTTTGGAGTCAATAAAATTGGACCAACACTCATACATTTTCGTTTTGGAATTTTCAATTGTTGTTTAATAACTTTTTGTGAGACTTCTAACTGAGGTTGTACAGATTCAATAATAGATTCACTTTCCCAGCCGCTTGATTGTGGTATTATTTCTTTAACATTTAATTTTGTTTCTTCTTTCTTTATATCTTCTATAACTTTTTCATTGTTTCCTTGTATTTGTTCATTGATATTTGAATTAAATTGTGATTTTTCAAGAAAAAAAAAGTTCACAATACGTGCAAATGTTGCTACAGCAAGAAGACAGAAAATCAATTGAAATAATTGATTGATTGAAGTGCTGACAATATCAATAGTTGAATCGATAAAACTGAGTGTTACGTTTGATGATTGCTGCATTTTAACGTCTTTAAAGTATACTTTTTTACTTATTTATGACGAATAAAGAGCACTTTACTATTTATTTTTATAAGAAAATTTTATTGTATTAAGTCAATTTAGACGAACTTTTATTGGTTTTTAAATTGAATCTTTTTTTTCTAAGTTTCTCTTTATGAAAGCCAAGTACCTTTAGTTTGTTTACTTAACAACTTTTTTCAGTTTATAGTAAACAAATATTATTCACTTTTAATACACATTTCATGATTTTTTGAATTATATTCTTTTTTTTGCATATAAGCATCTAATTCGCCACTGTTGACTTATTAAAAATACTTTTATAATTAAAAGAGAAACAAAAAACAATCAAAGTTGTTAAATAAATCTTATTTAGAAATCAAATCAGACAAAGAGAAGAAAGAAGTCATTCTGATTTATCAATGATAAATTATCATAATTCAAAAGTTTTTCTAAAAAAAAGTTTAAATATTTTTTTAAAAACTTATGCACACAATTTGTGTGACACAAAACAAATAAAAAAAAATGAGAAAAAAGGAGAAAAACCAGATGATGATACTATAAATATTCGTCTTTTCGTTCCGCATTTATAGTCTAGTTTTTCTTCTTACACATAATAAAAATAAAGGAAAATTCTTAAATTTCATATTAATTTAGAATGAAAAATAGTAGTTTCAATAAATAATGCCTTCTTATAATAAAAGATTTTGTTCGCTTTCGTTTTCTTTGCGTGTTTTCTTATAGTTTTTTATTTTTGTCGCAAAGGTCATTTACATTTTATTGACTTTCATTTTCTTTTGTCGAATATTTTTTTTTTCTTGAATCAAAATAGAAAACTTTACTTCAGTGTTCACTTCAATTAAATAAGTTATTAAATAACAAATTTTTGAATATCATATTTAACCATACTAGAAATTTTTATTTTTTTTCTTTCTTTTGTCACATTGACGATTTTTTGTTTCTCTTTTAGAAAAAGAATTTTTTTCTCCCTCATGTGTCTCTCACATTTCAAATAAAAAATATTTGTCTTGCTTGATTCAATCTTTTCTTCTTCTTTTTTTGGACTTGTTTATGTAGTTTGTAAAAAATAGTTCAAAACTGAGTTAAAATTGAATAACAATTCAACTATTGGAACTTTCGATTCCTTGTTATATTTTTTCAAATGAGGCTCAAATATAAAAATTAATTGTAATAAAGACACCAAAACCTTTCATTTTTATTAAATATTAAACACTTTCGTTTTGAGCAAGCACAATGCATATGAATATTTTTTCTTCTGTTTTATTTTTATTTCAAATCTACACACAGAATTTTTTTCCTACTTGAACCTCATACGCAATCATGACGACAGAAAAGTTTTTTATATAGTTTTTCAATACTTTTTTTTCTATTGTGTACTAAAACTGTCAAAATTCTTTCTAATATTTGTATTTTCCGGTCACTTATATAGCGAAAAGTTATAAAAAAAATGTCAAAAAATTCCATAAAAATGTATAAAAAAGAAAAACGAATGATAAAGCGACCCGCGCTAACTGACGTTGTGAGGAAAAATGAAAATTTTTCTCACAATATTCTCTCACAAAAGAAAATATTTTTCGAGAGAAAATGTGAATATTGAGAGTTGAAAGAGAAGAAAATAGTATAGAAATTTAATTGTAATTATTTTTGATATTTTCAATAAATCAACTTAAAAGTTTATAAAATTTTAAAAATTGTTTGGTGTTTAATAAAACATAAAATTGGAATTTTCTATTAAAAATCTTCTTTACTTTTGAAATGAACCTTTTACTTTTCTCTCAATCTATTTATATGTTAGTAAGAATCGTTTTATTTTCCATACGATATGTCGAATGAAACGATATTTAATTAAATATAATGAATGAAATGTAAAAAAATTCTACTCACAAGCTTACAAAGCTTCCTCTTAGTATTGGCATATCTTTATGTCTTCTGTTCATCGGAGGAGAGAGACTCATTGAAAGTGAAAGAAATTCTGCCTGTTGTTGTTGCTGTTGTAATTCTATTTGTATCTTTTGTTTCTCAATAAATTTATTGTAACGTTCTAACGCCGTATTTGAATTAATGTTTTCACTTATTATTTTATCTTTACTTGTAACACTTTTTGGAAGAATAGAAGTAACTGTGAAAGCAGGAAATGAAGATGGAGTTTTTTTTGCAGGATATTCCAGAGCACTAACAATTGGTTTGATTGCACTGGGCTTTGTTCCGAATGTCTGTTTTAGTTTATTTTGACTAATCATATTTGATATAGCACTTGGAATAATACTTTCAGATGATACAACTTGTGAAGCTTGTGTTATAGTAGTTGTTGGATTCCATGTACTGAAACTCGCTAACGAACTGCAGCTTAGTGTTGATTTATAAGGCGATGTAATTTGTGGAACAGACTGATATGTGTTTTCGAGATTGGGTAGCACCGTAAATGATATTGGGCGTTCATTGATGAAATCAGTGCATATTGAAGGCGTCGATTTGGCTAATGGCTGTACTGGAATTGAAGTTACATTGACACCACTAAATCGACGTTGAACTGTAGTAAATGGTGATGTTGGAGACGTTAAAGGAAGTGTAAATGATGGACATTTAAAACGTATACTTTCATCTTCCACTTTTTGATGCTCAACTGTCAAAATTTGTTTCTCTGCTGCAAAAATTTCACGTTCCAATGGTGAAAATTTCTCCAACTTTGAATTTTTGTTTTGTTCAAAATTCAAAGCTTTATAGTCATTTGAAAAAAGTTCATCTTCGAGAATAAAACTCTTTCGTTTTGTTGGTGAATCAGTTGACTTGAATTTATCAATTGTGTAAAAATCTCCTTTTAAAGGTGAATAATCATTTTCTAAAATAAAGCTTTTTCGTTTTATTGGTGATACAATTGGTCGTACTACAGTACTTGCATCACATTCTGATAATACTCTTTGACGTTGTAGAAATTCATCCTTCATACTTTTATGGTGTTCTACTTTGAAATCATCTTTATAAATTTGTCCTTTATGTGATGATGGACTGTCAAAGTTAAAATTTCTATATTTTTCAGCTATTGTTATATCAAAAACACGATCATCAGTAGGAGAATCTTTTTTGTGCTCAATTAAAGAAGAAATTTGAAATTCATCGGAACATGATTTTCTATGTTCGATTTCACTAGTTGGACTTTTTGGAATATTTACATCAAATGAAAAATTTTTAATTGGAGATAAATATTCAACCTTGAAGAATTTTTTTTCCATTGGTGAGAATTTATGTTCTGAAGGAGAAGTTTTTGTCAATTCATTAACAACAACTTTATCTTCATCGAAACTAAAATGACGTTCTTTTTGAGTCTTGGGAGATGTTTTTTTATATGTTGATAAAATTTCACGTTCAGTTGTAAAAACATTTTCTTTGCTTTTCATAAAAGGCGGTGAAATCGAGCTCGATGCTGATGGATAATCAGTTCCTACTGAATCGGGTGATAATGATAAGTTCTTTGGATGATTTAGGATAATAAAGCTCTTAGCAGACGTGGATGAAAGTGTTGAAGGTGTTGTTGTTACTACAGCTGTTTCGGGTAATATTGAAGAAATTTCACGTTCTTTTTTCAAACGTTCTTCTTCTTCTTCTTCTTCTTTTTGTAATTGAATTTTTCGTTTAATATCTTCTAGAATTCGTGCTGTTTGCTCAACGACATCTGCAACAATTGGCAGTGATGAAAAAGTAGATACATGTTGCGATGTTGCATCTTGGATCGAGTTGTCATCATCAATGTTAAGTAGAGTTGTATTTAGAGACACGACTGGTGCCGACGTAAGATGGTCATCGGATGGTAAATTCGATATGGGAGATATTGGAGCCATTTAGTTGTGGCTTCAACCATCAAATAGTAATTTTTATCGTTCAATGTTGAAACTAATATTTGGCAATGATCAACACATGAGAATCTACTCATGATCTAAAAAAAGAAAAGAGAAACTAATTCAAAGTTTTTAAAAATTAAAGTAATTATTGATTATGAAATTTTTCTCATCAATTTTCATTAAAAGGTGTTAATGTTTGGCATTTTAGATAAAAAAAAAATAACATATCATGCATTTAAATTTTTTTTCATTTTTTTTTATGTTTCATTCTAGAAAAAACTGACATGTTCTATAGTGGTTCTTATTTTATACTCTGCCTTCAATCAACTTTTGAATTTATTGTCAAATTGGTAAAATATGAAAAAATATATATATTTATCAAACTATTTTGTTTCAAAGGTATATATGAAGTATTCTATTACTAGAAGTTTTATACAATATTTATTATAAGAGTTTTTAATTCGAATATAATAAACTTGAATAATGTTAATAAATGTAAGTTTTACATGAGTAAAAAATTTCCCATGAGAAAATTTCATTGGTATATATTTATTAAAATTATTATGTTGCAATTTTACGGTAAATATAACAAAGAAAATTTTCTTACTGTTCCATTTAAGCTCGCCTGAAAATGATAGTTACAAGTCTTGTAAGTTGTCGAAAATTATGTTACTTTGACAGCAAGTTTAACTAGCTTTATTTAGAAAAGTGCAGAAGTATTAAATTAAACTATTACTTAAAGGATAGAATTTTTTTTCGATTTAATTTTAAAAAATTTTACGACTTTTTGTTTCACAGCTATATATATTTCAAAAATTGTTTTTCACTTCCTTCGATAGTACTGTGAAAACTTAAATTTATTATTTCTAAATATTTAAATTAAGGTTTTTAAAATACAAAAATTTCACTGCACAAAAGTTTTATTCTTTTAAAAATTTCATTTTTCATTTGACTAACTTTGTTTCCTTAACTGCGCATGATTGAAACAACAGGGTTGAAGTTGCAACATATTAGTATAAAATATAAAATAAACTTGAGGAACTGAGTACGCGAATTTGGAACATTTACAATCAGCTGATTTCGAATTCTTAGCTTCGAAAACTTTCGTAATGGAAACATATTGGAAAAGTTTAATCCACATTCAAAAGGAAAAGTATTTCAATGCAGTCAGTTGATGTAATTCTTTTAACAAAGAAGTATCAAATATTATCTGAAATTAATTTAAATAAAATATTTGGAAAAAAGTTTTGGTTCAACACATTCAATTTATTTTCAAAAATTTTTGTTTTTCTTATTTGTTAAAAAAAGTGTTTACAACTTTTTTCAATAAATAGAACAAAACAGCTTTACAAAATTTTTATTTTATTTTTTTACCAGTTTTATAATCGTTTATTGGAAAAAATTAGTTATGATTATAACATAATTTTTTTGTGTAGAGAATTTAAAAATTTTAAAAAGAAAAAAAATTTATTGTGAATTTTAAAAATTTTCTGTCAATATTAATTCTAAAAATATTCTATTTCAACCTTATTTCAATATAAGAATATAAAATAAAAAATTACCAACATTTGATTATTACTTTTTTTCATATCTTCATTATTTTTTCGTTACATTATACAAATTCAACAACAACGAGACATATACAAACATTTTTTTATTATATTTTACTCTCAATGTTTATTATTTTTAACACATTAAGTAAATTTAAATTTCGACACTCTAGTATAGATTTTGATGTTTTTTTACGCCATATATGATAATAATTCCATTTCAATCCTCATTTTTTGAATTTTTAAACATTTCATCTTATAGTTATAAAACATTTAATTTCATTGTTTTTATTTCGATTATTTTAACTAAAAATTCAATGCAATGAATCTCTTTCAGTTTACCTAATTGAATTATAAGAGTTTTTTATTTTATTTCTTTTTGTTTTTCATTTTTCAATTTATTCATTGCTGAGTAAGATTGAGATTGAGGATTGAGGCCATGAGCCATGAGATGTTAAAGTTTTACTTCTCATTTCTTACTTTTAAACGAAAATTAATGGATTATGTTTATGATTTGAATCCACTTATTTGTATTTTTCTTTTTTGGGATTTTTTGTGCTTTATAAATATAAATTTTATTATTTACTGTTAACATATTTTTGGATTTGAATTGAAAATTAAATAAAATATAGATATAATTGAATAATTTTATATTTTTCTCAATGACACTATATGCAGATAGACATGGTTTTAGTGGGATACATTTCTTTTCCAAAGCGTAATTTTGATATAAAAATTTTCTGATTTCTCTTCTTAATATTAAGATATCTTACACATAGAGTCAATATTTTTTAAAAAAAACGTATATTTTTCACAATTGTTGAAAATTGTGATCATAAGTTTATTGAATTGACATTTGTCAATATGGTTTTTTGTTTCTTAAAAAAGAAAAATGGGATGTAAAATAAAAAAATCATTTTTAAAATAATATTATTATTCTCTTTCATTTTTTGGCAGTTTTATCTCGAGAATTTGAATTTTGGGATAAAAAAAGAAAAATATTATACGTGATATTTTTTATAACAAAATTAGAAAGTCTCTTCAACTAAATAATCCATGCTTTCTTCATTCTGATTACTGTTGTCATTGCTGTCATTATTTCGATTATTATGAATCACTACGCGACTACTTGTTCTTGCTGGAACATATTTGCCGTAGCCCTGATCAGTGCCAATTCCATGGAAATTTTTAAAGAAAATAGAAGAGTATAAAAATGAGATTTTACAAGTTAGAGAAAAAAAAGTTTTTTTTTTGTACAATAATTTTTTGACATTTAAATATTTTACACAAATTCCTTGAAAGATACTAAATTTCTTATTTTCATGTAGAATAAAAATTCATTTTTTAATGAAATCATTAAAATTAAAAATTTGTTAAAGTTAAATGCTTGACTTATAGGAAAATAAAAATTTACAAAAAATATTTTAAATTTTTGAGATGATGTCAAAATATTTAGAGTTTTCATGCATAAGTTTACAAATTGTCATCATCTCGATGCTAGTTAAGAACAGAAAGTATAGAATAAATTTGTACAAACCACATTCCATTAATTAATCAATTGACACATTCCGCTCAAAAAGCAATAGAAAAACAGCAAAATATTTTAATTGTCACAAAAATCAAGTTCAAAATGAACTTTACACATTAGATGTAAACACTTTAAAAAAATGCATAACCAAAAATATGCTTTTAAATATTTTTAAACTGTAAACATTTTCAAACTAATAAAAACTTTAAAATTCCATATATAAGAAATTTCTCATTTATTTTCTAAAGTTTAACAAAATGTATTTAAACATAAATTTTACATGCTTTCAAAATACAAAATTGTAGAAAATTATTGAAATAAACATTTATAGAACTAATGAATTTTTAAATTCGAAAATTTCTTAGTTGGTTTATTAGTTTTTTAAATTTAAATTTGCATGCAAATTTAATAACGAAAAAGTTTCGAACTTTTTTTTAATAACAAAGATTTTGTATTATTCATTAAAATTCAACATTTAATTATTTATTCAAAATTTGCAAACCTTTTTCTGTTTTAAGAGTAATTTTTCAATTTATGTATAAAATCATCCAAAAAAGAAAATAGAGTGAGATGTTCGTGTGTGCAAAGTAGAAAGGAAGAAATTTTTGAGTTTCAAAAAGATGTAAAAAGAAAAATTAATTATTCTAAATAAATTTTATTTATATTTTACTCTAATGTTGATTGTTTTAAGCGAAAATCTATTCTTTAAGACAATAATCAAACATGAAATTTATGCAAATTAAAATGGAAAAAAGGAAAAAGTAATAATAAATAAAGAGATAGTAGAGGTGTATAGTAAAGTTTCAAACTATTTATTTGTTCTCCTACAGGTTTTATATACAAAGATTTATAATGTGTGAATTGCATCGTCTACTATCATACTATAACTGTTGCTGTCTCTGTTTGTCATGGATTGCTTGTGATTTGTAAGTTTGTACTATTATCCTGAAATTTCATGATATTTTTTTTTGTAAGTAGAAAAAATGAAAAAATGACGAATTAGTTTTTTTTGAGTGTTTGGTGAAAAATATTGAAACAGCGACAGACGATGGAGTTTACATACACAAAATTTTTTAAACAAAATTTAATACATGCAAAACTCAAAAAAATTTAATTTAAAAAAGCATTTAAATTTTTTTTCATAAACTTTAACAAAATATTTACACAATAAAGCAAAATCTGGTGCTAATCAAATATGTGACTATTTTGTGCAGTAAAAGTTGCTTTTTTGAGGAAGAATAAAATCAAAAAAAGCAGTATGTATTAGAAAGTTAAATTGATAAATATTTTTTTTTAAATAAAAGTAACCAACAATTATTTTACTTTCTCTTAAATTTATACCATAAAAGAATTATGGGTGAAAAGGAAATTTTTGTGTTTTTAGAAAGGTTAATAATAATTTTCATGGTATGACATCGAAATAGTCACAATTCTTAGACTTTTTACTTTAGTGGTATTTATAATTGTATTATTTGGCGACATTTACCTTATAGCGCTTTCCATTACAACACCGACCACAACATGCTTGCAAAAATCCAAGTTTACTTATACGAGCATGCAATGGACTTGTTGCAAGTGGAGATGGAGAGCCAGGTCTTTTTGTTGCACCATTAAATGCATCTAGATCAGCAAATTCTCTATCCTGTAAATATGATAATAAAATTAGAAAATGTTTATTGTACATATTATTTAAAATGTAAATATTAATAAACTCACAGTAGCCTTTTCAAGACATTTAAGCAAATGATGGTGTTGCATCTCAAATATATCTTCATCACTCAAATCTTCTGAATCAAGTCCTTGTTGGTGTCTCAGCATTCGAGATTCAGCTAATCTTTTCTTATTTGCAAATGCAGCTGAAGAACTTGCTTTTGCTAGCCGGATTCGTGCTAGTCTAGCTTTTCTTTGTGCTTTTCTTTTATCTGCTCTTTGATTCTGATGATATATACGTGAAAAGTTTGACACAATGACGGGAACGGGAAGAGCGATGACCAACACTCCACTCAAAGAGCAAACACCGCCAACAATTTTGCCTGCTATTGTTTCTGGTACCATATCACCATACCTGTGCATATACAGTAAACAATCAATTATTTTAAAAAATAATAGTTACGAGAAAGAAAATTTAGCATATTTTTGAAGAAATAAAATAGTTTAAAACTGATCAATATATTTTGGAAATAAAACTTACCCCAAAGTTGTCATTGTGACAATTGTATACCTTAATTTTAGAAATTTTAATTTAAATTAGTTTTTAATCAATACTTTATGTATATTGTTTTTACCAAAATGCTGCTGGAATAGATGTGAAATTGGTACCGTCAACATTCTTTCTCTGCATAAAACATGACTGTAGCAAAAATTATAATAGCCATTGCTAAAGAAAATACAAGAAAGCCAAGCTCGCTTGCACAACTCTTAAGTGTATAGCCCAAAATGCGAAGACCCTGTGAAAATAGGGTTTTTTCTTTTTGAGAATATTCTCGAGAATTTGAGAATGAGAATTTCTCATTCTCATTCTCATTCTCAATTTTTTTTGAGAATTCTCAATTGAGAATTTTTTATAGAATTTTTCATATGAAAAAAAAGATTTTGGTTAAATTTTCTAGTAAAGAATGAGAATTTTTCAGGATTTTTCAAATTTTCTGACTTTTCATATAAGAAATTCTTGAAAATTTTTTCAAAATGAAGATTCTTTGTTTGAAAGAAATTCGATTTTAAATAGCTTGAGAAATTGCTTTTATGAGTATTTTTATATTCTTTCCCGAACAAGTTTCTGCATTGAAAAATATTGCGTAAAATAAAATTTGGTAAATAGCTCTTATAGCAAATGTATGGTTATGTTAACACAATATGGCAAAATGTTTATTATTGTGTAGAGTTTCTTCTTAATAATTATTCTTCAAAATACTTAAATAAATTTTCGAAAGTATTAGTACAATAAAATCAAATTTACTTCTTCAAATGATTATTATGATTTTAACAAAACTGATATATAAGTTTATACTAGAATTGTAGATACAAAATAAATAATAATAAATTTTATTGATTAATTATTTTTAATCCCAACAAAATCAATTAGGAGCGAAGGAATCTTTCATTTTCTTCTTGTATCATATCAAAAATGATCATCTTAATCCTCATTATTTTGATTTTATATGAACAACTTCAAAATATTAAAAATTTTTTTCATATAAAAAATTGAGAATGAGAATTCGAAAAACCCTACCTGTGAATGCCTCGAAAATTTAAAAATTCGAAAAACACGGAAGACTCGCAGTGTAACAAAAGCTCCCGAAACGTCATCATTGTCAGTCATGAATAATCCAATATAGTACGGCATAATAGCCACAACATCAATAACAGACATGACTGATCTAATAAAGCGTAATCGATCAGGTGCAGCAAAGAGTCGTAGTAAATATTCAGCTGTGAAGATCATGACGCAAGCAGTGTCGAGACAGAAAAAGACAACCTTATAACGTTCTCCGCAACTTATTGATCCTGCTCTCCCTGGACGATGACCGCATGGAACTTAGTACAAAATAATGTTTTAAAATATAGAGAATTTTATAAAAAAAAATAAAATAAACATACCAGTTTCAATAACATTAGCCATCACGGATACAGCAATGAAAAATCCCGTAACGTAATAAAAAACTAATGCACTAGTGCTGGTATGTGGATTCTCAAATGCTCTCCACATTTTCTCTCGCCTATTAGTAAGCACTACCTTATTAGCTTCACCATTCTCACTCAATTTATCATCCATCAGACGTTCAGTGTTTTCTCTTTTGCGATCACGATAATCTTCATAGCAACAGTCCCCTTAATCATATTTATCATTTAAAAAAACTCATTTTACTACTAAAAATATCACATTAACAAACAAAGACAAATTACCTATGACATCGGGAAGAATCCCAAAAAATGAAAGTTCCTCATCATACGAAAGTAGACATTCATGTCGCGGATAATGTAATTTGCCGGTATGATAGTAATTTAGTATATGACGAAAAATTTCAGGATCTCGATCAAAAAAATACTCGCAAGTTTCTTCATCATAAAAAAATTCACGCTCAGTACTACCCAGAAGTGTGTCGGGATGTTTCTCTAATGTATTACGCCATGTTTCAAAACGTCGTCCCGACACATTTATCATCATCTTTTCATCTTCTGCTTTGCGTCTATCTTTCTTCAGCAATGGAGGCGGTGGCAGAGGGTTAGCTGCGATTGGAATCCTGTAAAAATATGTTTATACTATTCAACAAATTTGTAGATATAGACAACTACTGACCATCCAACCGCAGAAGCTCTTGCTAACGGAAGAAAAGCAGTTACAGAAGCCATCGACAGCGGTTTATGGCAGCGCGATGACGTTATGTCGTATGGCGGCAGTTTGCGGTCGGTTATTAAAATCTCTTAATTATAAAGTTATTTAAATATAGTTTTAATTCTGAAAAAAAAAGAAAATATTATTTTTTTTTAAATTTTCATCTATATTACACATGATTAGACTTTTCTCTATATTTATGCGTGACTTGAATGCCACTCAACTCAACTATGTTCAAAATATTTTTTTCTTACGACATAATGGACTTTTATGTAATGTGATTACTACATGTCATGTAAGTTTATTTATTACAAATTGTTTTTCTATGAAAATATACTCGTACTCTCATTTAACTGACCGCATAATGTAAATGTGAATAACTAAGACATATCCGCATTTTTCCATAAACCAAAAATTATTTTTTCTTATTTTCTTTTTTTTTTGTGCTACTACTGACTGTTTATATGAGGACAACAAAAATAAAGTTGTGCCATTAAATCATTTTAACTCGTGACTTCTCTGCAATTATTTTTAGACTAGTAAGGAATTTTCAATAGAAATACAGCAAAATTTAATCTTTTATCGTTAATTTAGTAATTTTTGTGAAACAATTATTATTTGCAATTTAAATAAAAGTTTATTCATTTAGTTTTTTTTTTGGCAGCATGTAAAAATAATTTATGCAATGATTATCCTGCCAACTAGCCAGTGTTAGTTAATGAGTCATTTTTATAAGAAAATGTTAATGATTTTGGCTTTAATGTGCTTTTTAGTCAAAATTTTTTTCATTTGTTTGTATTCAAGTTCTAGATTTAAGTCATTATAACATTTCGTTGTGATAATTTTTTTTTATTTTTTTAGAACAGTAGTTTAAATTTCTAAAATTAAAATATATTTTATTTATAATTTTTTTAAAACCAATATTTTGAAAATTCTATAATTTGCATCATTGGTATTTTACAAACACTTTATTGGCAATTTTTGATATTATTAGATTATTTAATAATTAATGTTTAGCGAGTGACATACTAACCATCATCATTTGTTATATTTATTTTTTTAATTGTTTAGCAAGACAGTTTTACTATTTTATCAGAAAACTTTATGCTTTATTGATCTATTATATCCGTTTATAGCTGGATTTTATTTATTTTTTGTTTAGATTTAGTAATTTAATCGGACTAATATTTGATGAGATTATATAAGAGATACAAAAGTGTTGGCAATTTTAAATAATTGGCAAGAAATATTATTAACACATTTTATGGTATAAGTTCTTTATTTAGTTTGACTTCTGTTTAGCATTGCTATTTATTTTTCATATCATCATCTTGATAAATTTTTCTTCATTTTAACTTTTTTGTCCGCAATTTTAAATTTATTGACATCAAAAAATATATGTCTCTCTTTTTGTTTTTTTTTTTCTCTCGGAAAAAGGAAACATTCATAAATTTTCTTTCCATTTTTGCTTTTGTAAGGATAAAGAAAAAATTGTGGAACCCGACAGTTAAGTTAAACGTACAGCATTGAAGATATTTTTTGCTAAATAATGACTTTTCTCCTCCTGCTTAGTCATTTTTTATTTTATGAGAGAGTGTCACTCAGTGCCTCAATATAATTCTTATTCTTTTCTTCTGCAATATCTCATCTTGTTTGATTTCTTTATTGTATTTTCATTGTGCGAAAAGAAATAAAATTTCTTGTATCTCTTTAGAAAAACTAATACGTATAGGAAACTTTTTTAAAACATTATGTTTTCAAAAGAATATTATTAAATGTGTAACAAAAAATTGAAAATCTACAAGAAAATGATAAAATGACACATTTCTTAACACTTATAGTCTTTTGTTACAACGTGTGAGAGATATAATCAGATCAACACAAAATAATGGGAGCTTATTTGATATTACCAAATCCAAGGCATGTCTTATCATTTACGTGTATTTCTAAGTATTTACTTGGGGCGCGCGCTAAAAAACATTTTTCAGTAATTTTTTGCTTTTCTTATCAGATTGTCCTCATTCTGATACTAAATAGAATTTGTTTTACTTATTATGTGTTTTTGTACGTGTGTATGTGCGATATTTTACTTAATTAGTTGCTTTTACTTTTCCTCTTCGCATAAACGTTCAATAATGTGATGAATTTTTTTTGTGTTTGTATAAAAAAAAATTATGAAGTGAGTAGATGAGTGAACATAATGAAGAGAGAAAAATTCATTGGCAAGCAAGACGGATTGATTTCAATTTATTGATAAATAGTCTTTAGAATTACAAATTTCACTTTTATACTTAAGTCTTTTTTAATGAACCGTAAAAAAATATTTTTGTTTAATTTTTTTGTGGTTGTCTAAAAAATTATATTCTATTACAATACAATTTCAAGAAAAGAAAATTTACATAATTTTGTTACTTTTCTCTATCTTCTTAGAGGAAATAAATGAGGCAATTCTGTCACATACATACATATTTTGCATTTATTTTTCTCATATTATATGTGCTATTTACATGAAGATTCTAAAAGCGGTAGTTGTTTCACACATATGTCTTCGTTCAGTGTAAGTATTAAAATAACAATTGTAAGCATAAGGCAAGAAACAAAGAAATTACAATTTTTCTTTTAATATTCAAAGCTTTGGAATAAATTGTCAGTTCAAAATATATCATTTTTAATTGCTCACTTAACACTTTTTTCAGTTATCGTCTTTTATGTCTTTTTATGCATGCACAGAATCACTCAAAAGTAAAGTGTACTTGAAACTTTTTCTATAGACAAGCATTTTTCCATTGTTATTTCCATGATGCGAAATGGTATGTATTTCTCTCTCAAGACTATGAAATATCGTATAAAAAATGCTTTGCAAACAATTTCGAGTATCAAAGTGAGTGATGAATTTACATTAATATAAATGAAGATTATGATATCCTAATAAACAATGATTACAATTAAAAAAAAAAAAACTTCTCGAAATTTTCTCGTTATAGTCAACTTTAAGCGCGAGAAAAGGATAATAAATGATTAGCTAGAGCTTCGTAATAACTTGTTTAGATCACTCAGTCACTTCTCAACACTTAATATAAGGTATTTTTGTCGAAATTAAAATAAAAATCTTCGTGCGGCAGATCACAAAGTGCGATGTTTTTTGGACTATAAAAATGATGATCATTTTTCAGCGAATTTTTGGAACAACAATGCAGTTTATACATTCTGTCTGAGATCTCAAAAACTATAATAGCTAGAGATTTGCGGTTTTATGCTTTTGGTTTGTGCTTTTAAGTTATTGCGGCGAAACATAATTAGAAAGCTGACAATTGATTTCAGTTCTTCGGAAATTATGAATTTAATTTTCATTGTAAACAAAAAATTTTTTATTGAAAAAAAAAAATGTCTATTGCGATATTTTTTCAGCTTCGCGTTTTTTCAATTTAAATTTATCGTTAAGTATTGCCATTGAGCAATTGCTTCATAACTTAAATTTATTTCGATATTTTATTTTAAATTGATAATTTTATTACCAAACAATTTATTTATTTTTTTATTGTATTTTTTATTTAACAGCATTATTTTATTTTTTTATTTTTCTTCCTAAATGCTTCAAAATTAAATAAATTACCTTTTATAAAATATTTAAATCCTTATCCAAAATTTTTCCTCATATTTGTTTGATTTCAATTTTGAATATTAATACTTTCACTCTTTATTCATTAGTCACAGAAATAAATCTTTCTAACATAAATTTTCTTAAAGTAACTTATTTTTCTAAAATTCTCATTGATTTAAAAAAAAGTCAAATAGAAAAAATAAGGAAAATATCTTGATTTTCTTAGCAAATTTTTTAAAAATTTCATATTTGTCAAATCAAATATTTTCCACTGTTGTACCATAAAACATTTGCAGAAATAAAAAATAAAATTTGCAACAAGTTTTTATTTGTGCTTTTACGAGAACTACAAAATAATTTTGATTATCATAAAATTTTTTGCTTTATCTAATTTTTTCACCAAATGTCGTCCATTTTTATTAAAATTCTCACAGACTTTTCTATTTGCTCGTGTCTTAAATAATTGAAACTTTAAATTTAATGTCCCTTTGGGTATTTTTCTTCATATTTATAATTTCATCGCCATATTTGATACTTAAATCTTTTAAATATTGATAAATAGAAAAATGGATTGAAAATATATTTTGCTTTCTATTATTTTTCACTCTTCTATACTTATTTCTTTTCCACTCTAAAACACATTCACAAACGAACTGATGAGGGAAGAATTTGTGATTGCTGAAAATGTGTGCGAAAAGCAGAAAAAAAATTGTGTGCTGTAAGATTTTACAATAACAGAGGGTGTTTCTCTCAAGAGAGTGAAAGAAAGGGATAAATAAGAGAGAGAGAGAGAGAGAAAAGTAAATTTGTGAGAGAGAAATTGTAGAAATTTTACAATAATCTTCTTTTTATTTATCTATACCGCATGCTTTAAGAAAAAAAATTAAAGTGTATTTCGTAATGATAATAATTGTTGAAATTTTCAATGAGAATTTCAAAACGATTTTTATCGAAAACTAATTTTTAACATTTTAAGATAATAAACATTATAATATGATTTATTTGATAAAATAAAAGTAAATTCTCATAATTTGTTTTGTCATAGTTGTATAATTTTATCAATAAACATTTACTTATGCTCGCATCACATTGTTTCGTATGACAGCAAGTGAAAAAACATCTAAATGTATAATAAAATATTCATAAACTAGAACATTAGAAAGAATAACAACAAAGAATCGCATAAATAATTCAATGACAGTCAGAAAGACAAAAAAGAAAAATAAAAATTATAGAACACTGTCAAATGAAAAAAGAATGGTTTTATTGCCAAGAAAATATATTATTATATATTTTAACTGATTATTAACATTTTAATTAAATCTTGAAATTTTTATGAAAATAAAAACTGTACTTTTAAAATTTATTTAATAAATTTAAAGTTTTTTGAGTTTATTTTTAAACTAAACCTGGACGAAGTGTTGCTAGTTTAAATCAAAAAACTCGCTTACTGAATGAAGTATAACAAGGATATTAAATTTTGCATTTGAAAACATTTTCGATAATATATATAAATTTATAAACATTTGAAAACAAAAGATTTATTTTGTATGTAAAAAATGTAGAAAAATGAATTTTACAAATAATTGAGAGAGAAAAATAGAAAGAAAAAGGAGAGAAATTGTAAAAGAAAAAAGATTTTTAATTATGTACATATTTGTTATTTTTTACTTTATGTAAATTAAAAAAATTATTAACTTGTTTAATTTCAGAAACTATTTAGTTTTCGTTATAAATTAGTTTTGATAAAAATTCTTATGTACATCTAAAAACTTTTATTCTTAATTTCTATTATCTGATAATGTTGTTCAAAACAGCTCCTACTGAGACATGCGCACTAAAACAAGAGAGAAAAGAAAAAAGTCAGAGTTATGTAAAGACTTTTTTTACTGCTTGTAACTCTTACAAATTTTAAAAAATATCTATATGTATTAGAAATTTTACGGAAAATTTGAAAATTAATAAATATACTATTTGAAACGTTTGAGATTGCATTTTCTTTTTCAGATCAATTATTAAAATATAAATTTAAATTTATTGTCCATCATACCAATCTGCTGCATCAATGATAAAAAATTCATACGATTTGCTTTTCAAGAGCCTTTTGTTCTGTAGTTCTCATAAAGATTATTTCAACAATTTTTGTAAAAGCCAGTTTCTAACGAAGATAAATTAAAGAAACAATGACATCTTTTTCTGATTTCACTAGAAGTTAACTATAGAATTATTAACTGAAAAAAAAGTTTTTTCTAAATTTATGCTTCACCTTTTTACTGTTTCATCATTATTTTCATTTATTTATTACAATTTACAACTTTTTATCTGGATTCAGATTTCTACATTTTTCTTTCTCTAAAAGACTGCTTTAATGTGTTAAGCATTTTTTATTTTTCAAATATGCTCAAAAAAAAACTTTTATTTGCAAAAACTTGATCTCTTTTATATGTGACAACATTCGACACCTTGTTTCTTCTCATTTCCATTAAAATACATAAAATACATTCCTTCTTTATTTTTATGACTCTCATCCACGCACGTGTTTTCATTTCTTTCACACTCTATAAAGGAATACTAAGTGTGTAAGAGATGTTTATATATGTATGTATGGAAACAAACAAGTAAAAAGGAAAAGTAAGTATATGACACGCATATGAAAAAAGTAAAGATAACCACAATAAATTCATACATCAATTTATAGTTATCAAGCAAAAAAGCATTTTTGAGCATATTAAAAAATTTAATCTTTTTATGGTGTAAAATTTCTAAATTAATGATTTTTTTTCTCATTTTATTATATTTTTACTCTCTCGTTTTTATTAAGCAAGAAAAAGAAACTAAGTAACTTTAATTTATATTTATTTTAAATTTTAATATAATCATTTTTGCAATTGTGTGAGGAAATAAGTGTGAGTGAGTGAGATATCATTTTTATGTAATTTTAAAAAAATGAATTTAATTCAATTATTATATTAAAAATATATCATCATAAATTAGGTTTTAAGACTAGAATAAATAAAGATTGGAATGAGATTTTTGAAATAAAAAAAAATCACAGAATAAAATTTAAAAAAAAATCTCACATGGTGCTAGTAAATTTTAAAGCAAAAACAATTGTGATTTTGAAGTATTTTTCATCAAACTAAACACTAAATATAATAAGGAAAATTTTTAATCTGTTTTGTTTCTTTCTACTAATGATTTTTTCTTTGGTAATCTTTATCGATAGGGTCTAAAAATGAATAGTTAATAATAAAGAATTTTTTTCTGAATTAATTTTTATTTGAATCTACAGGTGTGTTTGTGTGTGTGTGATTAAATGTGAAAATATTTTTGCTAGCATTTTAATTATTCAAAATCTCTGTTTAATGCTTCCTTAATTTGTATTGTGACTTTTCAAAAACCAGAAGAAACTATTTTTTATAAACTTTTAGTTTAAATTCAAGTCATCAAAATCTACAATGATTATTTTTTGCTTATGTTTTCTTTCTCATTAATAACCATAATCATTTAGTTATAATTTTATCTTCTTTTATATTTTTCAATCACTATAATTAACTTGTTTCATTTTTTTGTTTTTTTTTTTTTATATATTAGTCAATAATTATCTTTTATGTCTTTTGCTTGCTCTACATAATTTTTTGTTTGTTTATATATATTTTCATATTTATAAATTTTATTTATTTTTTTTTTGTTTTTGAGCTTAATATTTGGTAATTAGAGAAAGTGAAACATAGCGAAAGTGTGAAATTCATAACTCTTTTATTTTATGTCAAATATTAGAGAATGAAAATGAAACAAAAAATTTCAATTGTATGAAATTCTATACTTTCACTTTGCTTTCTTTAAAAATTCCAAATTTCATACTTTATATAGCTCAATTATTTTCTTTATTTTATTAATTTGTGAGTTTTTACTTTTTTATTTTTTACTTACTAATTTTTTCAAATATTTATTTAAGTTAAGGGCGGACTAAAGACCGCAAGGCATTAATAAAAAATGTTTGTATGAGTGTGTTTATGTGTATTATGATGTTAAAAATTATAATTTAAAAACAGATCATTAATTTTTAAATTGGAAAAATTTGCTATGATTTTTTTAAGTACTTTAAAAAAATATAATTTTATAAAACACAATAAAGAAAGAAACCATAATTATTTATGTGTTTGTGTATTTATGTCTTTTTTTTTTTGTTGTCAATTGTGAAATAATTTTTTACATTATCACTACTACAGTAACGGCTACAATAGCAGAATAGATCCACAACTAAAATTCATCAACAAGCTTATTCAGTGCTTCACCATTATCATACTTATATAGTCCAATATAATCATCATCTGATTGATGATCGTCATCTTCATCATCAGTACCTACAACTGGCATCATAATTTGCTTATCACCATCATTTGACTCATCACTACTGAAGCCATTATTATTGCTGCACACATTCTCAGATGTTGGACAATCTACAATACCACCACCACTCTTGCTCATAGTTGATGTGTTATGATGGTTGTTATAGTATTTTGATGTGGTGGTGGTGGTAGAATCATCATAATCATTTGGATCATAAGATCGGTTGTTGTTTTGTCACATCTCGTCATGTGCTGCTTGTGCTTGCTGCTGTGCATGATGTTGTTGCAAGTGATATTGAATTTGTTGTTTTGTTGCTTGCTGCTGAACTGCATCCATATGACATTCATCGTCTTCATCATCATCGTCTTCATCATCTTCATTTCCATCATTGTCTTCATTGTCATCATGTGTTTCCTCTTGCCATTTGTCACTTGATCGACGACGAGAATTCATGAAAAAGTTACCTACAGTAGTTGCTTGTAGACAGAGCTGTCTCGCGATTGTGACGACCATTTCTTTGCTAGGTCTCTTTGTTTCCTAAAATAAATTATTTTATTTAAAATTTTTTATGATAGTTTATGTTGTAATAATTTATTACTTTAAATATTGCTTGTAAGGTACGTCTTTGTAAATCAGTAAACACCAATCTTGGTTTCTTTGGCGTTTGAACATGATCATTTTCCTCCTTTCGCTTACAGCTGTCTATTGAGTGACATAAAATAGTATTTTCAATTAGCATACAAAAGGAAAAAATGGAAATTCTTGAGAATACTTACTTCCACCACGCTGTGGTATCTGAGCAGCTAGAAAATGGATAGAAAAATTATATTTACTTTGCCATTAAAATATTTCTATTCATAAAATAATTGAAATTCAACACTACCCACATATTTGAAATAAAAAAATCACCTTCTCATTCTTTCCCCTAATTTTTATATAATAAAATATATCAGATGTTTTATTGTCATGTGGTCAAAAAACACCTGGTGTATTTTATAGCATGAGTATATACATGTATTTTAATAAAATATTTTCAATAATTTAATTCTATTTTATACCTGCTAATCTTAGAGCACTCATCCTTTGATATTCTGGTTCTTGCAACCATTTTGCCATTCGTCTGAATGTTTCACGACCTGATTTCAATTTTGACCATGGTTTTGGATTCCTTAATAGATCTGATAAAGTACCCTATTATAAAAAATAATAATTTATTCATTAAATTATCAGACATTTTTTAAATTTTATATTTCAATTTACCTGTGAACGGCACAAGACACGTTGGGCAAAAATTGCTTGCGGAATGCTATAACGCTTTAATTCAGCACTAATACGCTATATATATATATAAAAAAAATATTAAAATTACAAATAAAAAAAATGATTAAAATAGCAAACCTGTGCCAATTCTTTTGTGTTTATTTCTTCAACATCGCTTGATAACGACAGCGAAGCATTACTTGATGACAATTTGCTGCTGCTTTTATTTGTTATTGCATTAGGTGTTGCATTGCTATTGCTTCCAGTATTGTCTCCTCCCTAGAAAGTGAAAATTTTAATTTATATATATTATTGAAAAAAATTAAAATACCCTCTGAATAAGTGGCGTTATTGGAGAAACACTGCTGCTGCTGAGAAGCTCACGATTATTTTGATTGTGATGATGATGTTGCTGTTGTGTCATGTGAAGATTTCCGCTATTATTGTTGTTGCCACTCATTTGAACAAATGCTGACTGCGAACCATTATGATGTATATTTGATGATGATTCCATCATTTTTCCATTCCAAAGTTTATCAATTTGCTCAACTGGTGAATGCAATTCAGCTGATTGTGCACTTAAAGTTGGACTTGGTGCTGATGTTGTAATTGAAATGTTTTGTTGTTGCTGTTGTTGACTATTACCATTTTGACGAATCCCATTATACATGGATTGTGGTGAAAAGCTATGCGGTGGTGAAGTTGGTGATGTTTGATGATCGCTTATAACTCCATTACCATTTTGTTGTCGTGATGATGTTGGTGCAGTAGAAGATCCAAGCAAATCTCGATGATTACTATATGGTGATTCATAAACAGGTGACATGCTCTTTTGAGGTGGTGATGGAAGGCCATTTTGGCTGTAGATGGATTGAGGAATAGGCGAGTAGCTGTGAGGTGGTGATATGTCCATTGATGGTGACTTATCGTCATACGTATATGGTGAGTTAACACCACCAAGACCTGAAAGAAAAATATTCAATAACTGGATATCTTTTTTAAGACACGAGTGATATCACCGTGAGCATGTCCGTATGCAAATTTATCTGACATTGTTGAAATTGGAGGAAGAGGCGTAAGAGGTGTTAAAGTAGCATAACTAGAATTTGGACTAAATCCAGGTGGTGACATTCTCCCATTAACTGATGTCAAAGTTTGATAAGTTGGCTCATTCATTGAACGGAAATCTGATGCATCAATAATTTCAGTGCATGGTCCAGAGTCGGGACTTAAAATTTGTTGTGTTGAATCACGTGAATCATCGTGTGGTTGTACAATTACCGATAAAGTTTCTTGTTTTTGATGATGGTGTTGTACTGAATGATGGTCAAGTTGAGTATCTACAAAACATTTAATTTTTCAAAACAAAAAATTTTTTAAAATAAAAGCTTGCCCACCTAAATCAGAACAAGGATGTTCTTGTTTTATCATTTCTAATCCAGGTACAACCTGGCTTGCATGTGTAATGATTCGACCACGTTGATGATCTAATTGCTCTTTAAAATTTGAAAAAATATTATTATCTATTTATATAAATTATTTTTATAAAAATCTTCTCACCATTATTATTTAATTCATGTCCAGTGCGATGCAAAATTTGTCCTGCTTGTGTTGTAATAACAATTGAACCATTGTTATGATGTCGATGATTGCGATGTGATTGTATATGATGTGCATGATGTGTTTCTTCTACCAACGGTTCCACAATCTCTTGTTCAATTATTTCTTCTATCGATTCCATTAATATAATTCTTATTTATTTTCTCTTTTTTCGACTAGATAAAGTGACTAGAATTGTTAGTTGATTTCTTTCTTTTTTAAAAAACTTTTTTCACTCAATTTATATTAATAGCACTACAGCATTTTTAAGTTTTGTCATATTTTACATAATTCTGAGTTGACTAGAGCTAAAAATTTCTGGTTGCATTTAAAATATCTTATGTTGTCATTTTTTACTCTTATTTACAAATTATTATATAATTTGAATTTCTCAAAAGTTTATTTAATTATTTTTTGTTTGACTAGATTTTCACACTCAATGTTATTCTTCAAAAATTATGTTCACATTCCTAAAAAAGAAAAGAATTTATATTAATATTTTTTAAATAAAACAATTGATATTTGAAGAAAAACCAAGTATTTAAATTATCAATTCTTTTTTAAAAATTAAAAAGAATTTGCTTGAAAATTTATTTGAATAAAAAATTGTCAAAAAAAAGTATCACCCTGTACTAGCGAGGGTGGCAAATGTATGAAGCAATAACGAAAGATACACATACAATGAAACAACTTGCATGTTGTTGACTCATAAAAGTGAGTGCGAGGGGTTAGATGAAGGCCTATGAAACATAGGGTAAAATGAACAGTGCATAAAATGTATTGTAGTTCTATCATTTTGTTGTATTGGTATATTTTAAACTTGACTGTAATGCATTTTTTTGATGAAAGAAATAAAATATTTAATATAATTTTTTTTAAACTTTTTCAAAAATTTCATATTAAATTTAAAGAAATGTCTTAATGTTAAATTGAAAGTAAAACACACGTATATTCATAGTTGGAAGATTATTTTTAGTATTTCATTTTTCACATTTTCTTGTTTTTATCACATTTTCATATTAGTGGTGAGTTTTTATTAATAGTATTAGTATCATGCATACAACAGTGGTAGTTACGAATTCAAATATTCACAAAAATAATTGCTTTATTTTTAGTATTTAAACTAATTTTTGTTAAGATTTTTTAATTAATAAATTAAATTTTTTATTCACCATTTTATTTTCAAAACTTTACTAAAATAATAAATAGAATATAAGGAGAAAAATGAAAAGTAGAAGAAAAACAAAAATGGTTGAAAATGAAAAAATTTGTTTGAAAAAATAAAATTACGCAGAAAATGCTATTTCGTATAATTGCACATTTTCACTCCATAAATTTCCACTAGTTTATCTTTTTATATTTCTTTTAAAGCATTTTTTATTCTTCAAAATTTACTTTAAATGCCGCAAAAATACAGAAAATTCAAAAGCTAAAATCATAAAACTTGCCTCTTCACTTTACTCTTTACACTCATTTATGTTCTATGTCTTCTGAAGAAAGCTCACTACTACTACAAATACAAATTTCACCACCCTAAAACTCATACCACTCGATTTCTTCTCTCCCCCTTCAATATATAACATTTTCATTTATATAAAATTTTTTTATTACACATGTTCTTGAGTCATTCTCTTTAACGCACCACCACTAACAATCGTATATTATCTCATTATAAAGGAACTATATGAAAGTTAAAGGAAGTAAATTTAAAAAGAAGAAATTTTATAATTATAAATCAGCCTTGATAGCCTGACGAATATAGCGCATTTTTGTATTAAAAATAAAATGTATAGTAAAAACTTTAAAATAATATTAATTTTATGTTTATAATTCCTAATTTTTTCTAGTAACTTTCTTTAAATAAATTTTATTTTATTAAAAACCTATGTTGAAATTTTTTCAATGCATTTTAACAGGCACTGGTTAGAGTTGAGTACATTTTCATCCGTTACAAAAACTTTATATTTAGAAACATTTGTTTAAATTTAATGAAAACTCTATTTCTGTAGAAATAACTACGAACAAAATGCAAATAATAAGATTTTTCCAAATTCAAAGAAAAACTTGCTAAGAATTGTTTCAGAGTTGTTATAGGCGAGCTCGCCTGTTTTGACTTCACAGTAAAGTCTGAGGAAAACAAATATTGGAAATGACAAAAACTTTTTTGTACCTAATTATACATATCTTCACCTTTGAAACAAGCGTCGTTTGAAATTTTTTGGTTGAGTTTTAGCTGAGTTATGATTTTTTAAGTGTTCGCCTGTCAAAAGAACAGGCGAAAATTAAATAATCCGTACAGGCGAATACTTAAAAAATCATAACTCCGCTAAAACTCAACCAAAAAATTCCAAACGGCACTTGTTTTAAAGGTGAAGATATGTAGAATAAGGCACAAAAGAGTTTTTGTCATTTCAAATATATGGTAAATTTATATTAACAAAACAGGCGAGCTCGCCTGTAACAACTCTGAATTGTTTTTTTTTTTTTAAATTTTCACAAATAAAGCTTTCAAATTTGAAACGTTTCTTTGTCTTGTTTTCATTCGGCATTTCTTTTTTTAAACATTTCATCTGATGTTTATTCATTTAGTCGCGTGTTATGTATTTCTTTTATTATATACTTTGTGTATGTATTTGTAAATTTTATCTGTGTATGTTCACCTCCCTATTTCTTAAATTTTTACTATTTGTGCATGTGTATATGTAAGTTTTCACGATGAGAATGAGGAAAACTTACAATTTTTATTTCTTAAAATTTCTAATTTCATCAAAAATCTCTTTATATGCTTTTAATTATATAGTTTAAAAAAATAAACAAAATATTTTACATATTTTCGAACCTTTTTGAAATTATTTATTTCTCGTTCGTTTGCACTTTTCTGCTTTGAAACAAACTATATTTATGTATATAATATAGAGAATTTTTCCGCGTTATTAAGAGAATGAAAATTTTTATTCCTTTGCTAGAACTTTCATTCTTTATACTTTGTGCCTTTGTGCAATATTTTTTACAATTTTTATATATTTTATTTTTGTTAGTTTTATGTTAATTGGTTATTATTGTAAAGTTGTTTTTAACTTTTACGATGTACACAAAGTTTTAAAGTTGTGTAAAAATCTAAAATGAAAAAAATTTACACAGAACTTCAAGACAACAAAACGACACCGACAACACCGCCGAATTAACTAAAAGAGAATTTTCTAATTCATTGTTAAAATTATAACAAGATATAAACTTGTCATGCGTATAGAGAGAAAAAATGAAAAAGAGAGAGAGAATAAATCAAGGGATGAAGTGAGAGTAAAAAAGAGAGTATAATGTTTATTCTTTTGAAATAATCAGTTGAGGCTCGTTTTTATCATTAGTTTCACTTTAATAATTGAAACAAAATTAGTGTTAGTATTAGAAATAAAATGCTTTTTATATATAATTTTTTGAGTATAATTTACTTTTATTTAGTTTTACATAATAGGTTATCTTCCCTTGTTTTTATCATCCTTTTATTTGATTCTCTCTTTATACTCTCTTTTATTATATTCCCCCTTCAAAAATACTGGTTTTCTCCCTTCGTGTTTTTTCTTCTTCATTTAAAAAACTCTAGCTCAGGCTGCAAAGTGTATGAAGTTTAAATGCCTCGATACTAATACATATATAATATTTTTAATTAAAAAAACATTTTGAGTTTTAAATTTACGAATTTACCAACATCTGTAATAATTTTAATAAATTTTTTAAAAATATTATTCTAATTATAGTATCTTAAATTAGAGTAATCAAAGACATTATATGAAATTATCAACATTTATCATGCGCAAGCAATCTTAAGAAACAAACTACTACAAATAAATAAGTAAAACATGAAAAACGAACGAACGTAAAATATAATTTGTGAAAACACGAATATCTACCATTTTTGTTTTATACAGGGTGGCTGTGTTGATGAAAATGATTTACCACGTCGCCATATTTTTTCATAAGTATATTTAATTTAATATTTATCTTAAAATAAATTGATATAAAAAAAGGTAAAAATTATATAAAGATGCATAAATAAGTATAATAATTTAGCTTTTAAAAATATATTTCATAAATTTTGAGAAACGAAACTAACGCAATAAAAAATTATTGTGAAATGCTTTTTTACACTGAACTTTTTAGTTTAACTAAATGATAATAATATACATTTTTTTATTTACTAAATACTTTATTATCTTTCAAAATTTTATTTTTATTATTCATAGTTCATTAAATTTATGAATTTTTAATAATTACACTTATTTTAATTTTTCAATCAACAGATACAAGGTATCATTCTTATTAATTTTTAAATTTTTCATTTTAATCGTTATAATAATTGTCTTTATTCAATTTTTTTCAACAAATTTTTCGTCATTTTTCGATGACGTTGATGATGACTCGATGAAAATAAAATATGAGAGTAAAAATTATGAGAGAATAAACCAAATGGCTCATGTAGATAAGCTTAATATGACGTCATTATAACAAAAATTTGATTTGTTTATAGTTGAAGACAAACTTTAGAGATTTGCAGTGTATTTAATTATTTAGACTTCAACTTTTTATTCATGTCTTGGTAACAATATGACAGTTAAAAATTACAAACAAAAATTACCTGTTGTTAATATCTCTTCAGATTAATTAAAATATTTTTTTCTATAAAGGTTCATCAATTAAGATTGATGGAAAAAGATCAATACAAATAGAAAAATGATTTATTGGTTTTTACAAAGTTTAAGCAAATGTCTCAGTGATCATTGAATTTGATGCAATTTGATTTATTGCAAAATTTAATTCGACGAGAACTGTAGTGCGTTTGATTTTAAAATAATTGAAAATTTCAAAAAATTTCTTCATGGCGTTTTGAAGCAAGTCTGTCAACACATGGTCATGCATTCTTTCGATCAAAATGTTCAAAAGCACTTCTGACATGTTTTCTCGAACTTTTATGCGTTTAAGACTTTTCGATGATAAAAATAATTTTTTTGATAAAAAGCTTTGGTAAAAATTATTTCTGAAAAGAATAGTTACGGAGACAGACAAACGGACGGAGAATAGCGCCTTTTTTCTTAATATGATGGGAAATAGCTTTTTTTTATTTATAAAATTTATCATAAATTATTCATAATCATCTAAAATTTAAAATTTATATTTTGACGGAGAAAAATATTTTATAACTGGCATAAAGTCTTTATGATTTGTCCTTATAAAGTCAAATTTATTAGTCTTAAAAAGAAATTTTATAAGTGTTATAAATTTTTAATGAGACTAACAGAAGTTTCATAACAGTAATGAAAAATTTACAACACCTTTATATATTTTTTAAATTTCAAAAGTTTTATGTCCGTCATAAAATATTTTTCTCCGTGTTGTTACTTACTTTAAAACTATAGAATTTAATAAATGTGTAATAATGAAATTAATTTAAATGGTGTCTGAAACTGATAAATTTTTTGTTTATATAGCAGTACCAATTTTAACTAAAAAATAATAGGTCATAGCAAATAATTATATATTGTAGAGAAATTAAAGTTTTTAAAAATTTTAATATATTTAATTTTTCCATAACATTTAATGGTTTTGACGTATTTTTTTCTTTTTCAAAAAATGATTCATATAATTAATTAATGTTGAAAAATTGATAACAATATTTAATTTACATGAAAATTAAAACATTTTTAGGAAATCTCTTTAAAACGTCATTACAAAATTATTGAGAGTAAATCTCTCAGATTTTTTTCCTTTTAAATATTGTGATGAAGTTTACATCAGTCATTAGTACTTTAAACAATCTTGACTTTGCAACACAGAAAAATATAATTTTTCTTGCTTTTAAGTTCGGTCAACTAGAAAATATAAAAACTTGTGATAAAAATTCAATTTTGTGTAACATTAGAAGATTTTTTATTATTCTTGAGGCGTAAACATTTTAATTGCTTTTGATAATTGTGGTTTAAACAAAAACAGAAAATGTACAATTATTTTATATTTTCAACTCGAACAAGGAACAAGTGACATAAAATTAAAATAAAATTTTTTAAATAAAAATGCCACTTTCATCAATAAATAATATTCCCATTATAATAAAAATTTCTGGTTTTTTAAGTGATGTCAAAACTTCATTTAAGGATATAAACTTTACCAGAAAAATTAGTATACATAAAAATGAAAATGATGTTGAAATGTTAGTGAATGAAGGTAAGAAATTGTAAAAAAATTCAAAGTAGATCCAATATTTAAATTTTTTATTTCTTAGACGATCCTACGCAGTTGAATTTCCTACATCGTTTACAGAATCAAAATCAAAATCACATTTTTATTCGTAATATCGCACTCTCAATTACACTTTTGCTCTCAATTTCAATTTTGACTCTCCTAATCATTGTATCAAAATCATCATCGTCATCACAATTTTCACAATTTGAACGGTTAATACAGCCGTCTCAGCTTGAAAAGTTTCAATTTATTCATGGTCAATTAAAAGATCTTTCAATTTGTCTTATTCTCTTTAATATCTCTGAAAACAATGGAGCATGTCTCGTGCATCAAGATAAATCATTTGATGATTCTCAAAAACTATGTAGTGAACATAATATGACACTTTTGGAAATTAATTCAAATGAAGAACGAGTAAAAGTTACTGAAGAAACAACTAAAATATTCGGCTCGGGAGGTGGGACAAGAATCTGGGTATCTATATTTGTTTTATTTTTTTTTATAATAATCACTCACTCCAGAATTGGAAAAGTAGATCTACTTTTCATATAAAATAAAATAGAAAATAGATTTTTATATGAAAAGCAGGCGAAATAGGTAACTACTTTTACTACTCTGTCTCACTCTATTGTCTTCATTCGTAAAAGCGTGTATTTTGATAAAAAAAACCTACCATGAAATCAAGAAAATATGTTTATCATTTATTTCTCATTTTAAAATGACTTGACTAAAATTTGACTTGATTTAATAACTTAATTAAAACTTGACTAATTTAAGTTAAAATTGAAACATGTTAAAATGCACGTTTATATTGAAATTTATTTATTATTATTTAAATAGATAAACGGAAAATATTCATCGAAAGTTGAGGGTTGGTTATCTGTGCCAAGAGAAGAAAGATTTTTTCTCACGCAAGAACACATCGAGACAAATTATTATAATTCAGAACCTAAAGATGGTGATTGTCTAACCATTGAGAGCACGCAAAGAGAAAAATATCATATATCTGCTGTTAGTTGTAATGGAAGACATTACTTTTATTGCGAATTTTAATATTGTATATTTAATATTGATTTTATAATGAAAAATTTATATTGTTTTTTTTTTAATAAAATTAATAAGAAAAGTATATTTTTAATAATAAAAGATAAGCCAGTGACCAAGTATCTATGTTACAAATCGATGTATTTTAGCGCTTTTTTGTACCCAGATCAGTGTTTGTTAACAAATTACAGAATTATCAGATTTATTAATGAAAATAGATTCGCAATTCAAAATATATGGATGGAGTAAAATATAATTGTATGAAAAATTATTCCGTAAAATTTTTATATATAGCACCATTGTGTGTTAAATTTGTATTTTGCAAAAGATTTTTAGTTTTGAATGATATGATTGAAATCTAAGTTGAAGTGAAAATTAATTATTTAGCAGAAATTCTTTATTTTTTCTTATATGAAAGTGTAATCTCTGAAAACTTATATAACTGTTACGAGTGATTCTTAATCGTTTGATTTTTCGATTTCTCTTAAAAACTTTTGTTGATTTGAAAATAACGGTCGAGTCGAATTAAAAAAAGTATAGAAAAATGAGTGACAAAAATTTTTTTTTACATATTTTCAATATAAAAAATTAATTCATAATTTCTTATATTGTGTAATTAGTGAGAGCTTTAAAAACTAATTTGCTGTTAGTAACTTTTTAGTATAAATTAAATTTAAATTTGGAAATCGCAAGGTATTATAGTTTTTGAGATTTCAGATAGACAGTCAGTCAAACAGCCAGCTAATGTGAATATATAAGGTGTATTTTTGTTCTAAAAACGCACTAAAAATTATGAGTGTTTAAAAACAGTAACGTTTAAAATTTTGATAACAGTTAATAATAAGATATATTATTGATTATTTTACAATTAGTTGTTCATCCTAAGATGTTTTTATTTCAGATGAATTTTCAAATATTTTTTTTGAAAATGTATATGGTGCTTTTTTCTTGTAGATTTTTTAATAATTAACAAATGGCATTAGAAAGTTAAAAAATTATTGAAAAAGTTAATTTTATACTTAATGTGCAGTGAAAAAATATTTGTAGTAAGTTGAAGTGTTTAGAATGGTTTTAAATAAGTGTTTTGCGAGTAGAAAATAAAAATTGAAGTTAGGAGGAAAAAAAAGTAAAGAGTTGATTAAAACTTGAGTGGATGCACTTTATGATGCAGTAGAATATTAAAGAGAAAAAAAAAATATTTTGATAAAAGAAAAATTTATTGTATCTTGTAAATTTTTCTTTTAGTCAAAATTTTTGTAATTAAACTAATAAATTACAGAAAAACCTGTGGTTGAATAGGAAATTTTTTAATGATCAATTTTGTTGAATTCTGTCAGAATTAAGAAAGCAATGATTACTCCACTGTAAGATCAGATTAAGAGTTTAAGTTGGCATTCTACCATACTTTGAGATGTCCACCGATAGCTTAGTAGTAAGAGCATCTGTTTGGAATTCAGAGCACGCGAATTTGATTCCTACTCGGACAAAAAATTTCAAAGTGTCTCTTTTTCTGCTCGGTTTCCAACAGATTTAATTTGTAATATGCATGCGTTCAAGATGTCGCTTTAAATTTTGTTTACTTGTGATTGCTTCATAATTGCAATACGAACATGAAAATTTTGTTCTATAAGGGTTATGAATTTGAATATGAATCTCGTGACTTTGTTTTTTTTTCAGTTAAATATTCACATTGATTACATTTGTGTAGTTTTAAAAGTTTTTTCTCATGAATTTTTAAATAATTTTTTAAATTTGTTTTTTGAGTACAATTTTTTTGACATATTTTGCACCTTTTGAATCCAATCATTTGTTATGACTTAATAATAATAATATATATGATATGTGGCAATAATTGAATAGTCAAATATAAAAACTTCGTGTCAAACCAGTGACATATAATTCACTGTTTGATTTTTATTCCAATACAATTTTGTCCGTTTAATGTCAGCCATCGAAGAATCAAAAGTTATGGTTAAAAGAAAATAAAATAATAATTAGTGAAAACAGTTATAAAAAATCCCAAATAATATTTTAAAAAAATTTGAGCATATAGATACATACACACACTTATTATTATCAATGCATATTAAGTCTTCAAAAGAAAAATTAAAATTTTTTTGGTGATATGTATCAATGTAAAAGAAATTTATGAAACATTTAAACAAATAGTTATTATTTATAGATAATAAGAAAAATTTAAAACAGCATGAGAAATAAATTTATTGAAAAGTAATAGAAAAATTGAAAGAAAAAGAAATATTTAAAATAAATGATGATACATATTTAAAATTTTCAATGTTGGTTTTCTGTTTTTGTGATAATGATCAATGAAAATAAATGTATTTAATTCTTCTTGTTATAACATCATAATTTTTTATTTTTGTCAATGTTATCAAATTGCTTGCAGAATGTGCAAATCTATTTAAGTGTGAAAAAACATATAAGAAGAAATGAGGAACTTCTTGAATTTGAAGAAAATTTTCATAATCATCGTCTTTCAAACACTTGCTAAATCAATATTAAATATAAAGTATTGAATCAGCTTGTAGTTAAGTAGAAATTTTCAATTGGTAAACAGTATGTACTACGTTTTTCACGAGCCAATTATTATCAAAGTTTATTTTCAATATCTATATTTACTTATTCTTCCTCCTTAACATAATAATACCTGTTACATTCTTATACATATTTTTTTTGCTTTCTGATTCAAATAATGAGTAAAGGAAAAAAAAGAATGCAACAAATAAGATAATAATAAAAAACAGTATACATTTGATTAAAAATAATTGAAAACAAAACAGATATATATTATCAAAAAAACCCCAGAATAGATTTTACTTTTACTCTATAAAAGAATATACCTTATGAAAAAATAACTTTACAATACAGTATGAAATTTATAAAATATAATAATCAAACAAAGAAATATTTTAATAGTAGAAAAAATGAAACTTGCTTCAAATTTATTATTATTTTAATTATTACAATTTATTGCAATGTGCTATGAATAAATAAATGGAGAAAGACAAAATCAGAATTTCACAAAAAAACTTAATCTATCATCAATTTTTTCAATCTTTTTTTTTTAATAGAGAAATGAACAATTTCTAATTAAACGTATGGTTTACATAATATTATAAGACATAAATAGATGAAAAATGAGGTATATGAAAAATTAACTATAAAGAATATTTTTCTTAAAACAATGAAATTAAGTGTTTTAAATTTAAAATTATATGTTTAAATTGAACAATTTAAAAAGTGAATAAAGAAAATATGAGAAAAATCACTAAAAAGTTATTCCCGGTCTCCGGATAATTTAGTAATATAATTAAATTTGGGTAGTTGTTTTTCTTTCTCTTTTTATTGTTTTTCTTTATCAATTTTCTTTTCTAATTTTTTCTTTGAGTCTTTATCACTACTTTTATGCATCAGATCTTTTGATTGATTTTTATTTGTTTTCTAATTATAAATTGAGTGATTTTCATTCATTTTTCAATTTTTAACTAAAAATCGCTCTCAAAAATTCAAATTTTAATCAATTTTGATGTTTTTTGCAGATATTGACTTAAAAAAATGTGTAAAATTAAAAAAAAGATAAATTGAATCAACCTTTTTCTGGGTTCGAACTCATGGTCTTGAGTGTAGCTTTACACTTAGGATTAATTTTAATCTGAACATTAATTTTAACCAGAGGATTTAAAATTTTACTTTGTATTTAAAACATTATTTATATTATAAATTATTTTATTACAGAAACTCTTCTGATAAATCATAAAAACACTTATTTTGACGATTTAAATGATTTTAATGTAAGAAAATAAATCCGAGATTAAGCTCGGATTAATTTTTTTTTGCTCGTTAGATTAAATTATATGTGAAGTTTAAATAGACGATTTAGCCGAACGACTAAAAACAAAAAAGTAAAGTCGGTGGCGGAGAGGTACAGCGTCTGTTAAAAGACGGATTTAAGTGGGTGGGAATAATAATAACAGATCGCGAGAGGGGTTAAATCCCCACCGCGAATCTGAACACATATATTAATCAGACCGCAAAAGTGAAATTGATCTTTTGAGGATCCTGATTACCTACATAGAGTTTTTTGGTATTTGAACGAGTTGGTGTTCAAAGCGTCCACTCATAGAGCTGACAATATGGGTGGCCAAATACTCTCTTTTTGCACCATAAAATAACCTTAGTTTCAATCTTAAAACAATTGCATGTCGTAGCCTTCTACAAGCATTCGGGACCCGCGGAGCCTAGGGGTCCTGGGCGGGGACCCCACCTACGAGACTCTATTCTACCACATAAAATAGGTCTCCAACATGACTTTGACTCAAAAATAAGCTCGAATTTTGAAAAAAAAAACTCTTCTTTTTCTTCTCTTCATCAGTTAACCGTTAAGTGGTAAAAATCAAATTATAATTTAAAATATATGTTGGTGTGTAGTACATGTTTTAATCTAATAAAATAAATAGAGAGAGAGTGTTAGAAATGTATGATGATTTTATGAAAATGGACTTATTTTAGATTGATTATATCTCAGTTAAATCAAGTCGGATTAGGATAAAACTTGAACTGGGTGATAGATAGAGATTAAAATTAACAAGTTTAACCATTTTTTTAACTTCAGCATTTATAATATGTTGTAGTATATTCAAGATATATGGTAAAAAACTATCAGTTAACCGTTAAGTGGTAAAAATCAAATTAAATCGTATGTGATTAATTTAAAATATATGTTGGTGTGTAGTACATGTTTTAATCTAATAAAATAAATAGAGAGAGAGTGTTAGAAATGTATGATGATTTTATGAAAATGGACTTATTTTAGATTGATTATATCTCAGTTAAATCAAGTCGGATTAGGATAAAACTTGAACTGGGTGATAGATAGAGATTAAAATTAACAAGTTTAACCATTTTTTTTAATATTAGCATTATGAATATACTATAGAATATTCAACATATATGCAAAAAAAACTATCAGTTAACCGTTAAGTGGTAAAAATCAAATTAAATCGTATGTGATTAATTTAAAATATATGTTGGTGTGTAGTACATGTTTTAATCTAATAAAATAAATAGAGAGAGAGTGTTAGAAATGTATGATGATTTTATGAAAATGGACTTATTTTAGATTGATTATATCTCAGTTAAATCAAGTCGGATTAGGATAAAACTTGAACTGGGTGATAGATAGAGATTAAAATTAACAAGTTTAACCATTTTTTTAATATTAGCATTATGATATACTATAGAATATTCAACATATATGCAAAAAAACTATCAGTTAACCGTTAAGTGGTAAAAATCAAATTAAATCGTATGTGATTAATTTAAAATATATGTTGGTGTGTAGTACATGTTTTAATCTAATAAAATAAATAGAGAGAGAGTGTTAGAAATGTATGATGATTTTATGAAAATGGACTTATTTTAGATTGATTATATCTCAGTTAAATCAAGTCGGATTAGGATAAAACTTGAACTGGGTGATAGATAGAGATTAAAATTAACAAGTTTAACCATTTTTTTAATATTAGCATTATGATATACTATAGAATATTCAACATATATGCAAAAAAAACTATCAGTTAACCGTTAAGTGGTAAAAATCAAATTAAATCGTATGTGATTAATTTAAAATATATGTTGGTGTGTAGTACATGTTTTAATCTAATAAAATAAATAGAGAGAGAGTGTTAGAAATGTATGATGATTTTATGAAAATGGACTTATTTTAGATTGATTATATCTCAGTTAAATCAAGTCGGATTAGGATAAAAACTTGAACTGGGTGATAGATAGAGATTAAAATTAACAAGTTTAACCATTTTTTTAATATTAGCATTATGATATACTATAGAATATTCAACTATAGTGCAAAAAAACTATCAGTTAACCGTTAAGTGGTAAAAATCAAATTAAATCGTATGTGATTAATTTAAAATATATGTTGGTGTGTAGTACATGTTTTAATCTAATAAAATAAATAGAGAGAGAGTGTTAGAAATGTATGATGATTTTATGAAAATGGACTTATTTTAGATTGATTATATCTCAGTTAAATCAAGTCGGATTAGGATAAAACTTGAACTGGGTGATAGATAGAGATTAAAATTAACAAGTTTAACCATTTTTTTAATATTAGCATTATGATATACTATAGAATATTCAACATATATTGCAAAAAAACTATCAGTTAACCGTTAAGTGGTAAAAATCAAATTAAATCGTATGTGATTATTTAAAATATATGTTGGTGTGTAGTACATGTTTTAATCTAATAAAATAAATAGAGAGAGAGTGTTAGAAATGTATGATGATTTTATGAAAATGGACTTATTTTAGATTGATTATATCTCAGTTAAATCAAGTCGGATTAGGATAAAACTTGAACTGGGTGATAGATAGAGATTAAAATTAACAAGTTTAACCATTTTTTTAACTTCAGCATTATAATATGTTGTAGTATATTCAAGATATATGGTAAAAAACTATCAGTTAACCGTTAAGTGGTAAAAATCAAATTAAATCGTATGTGATTAATTTAAAATATATGTTGGTGTGTAGTACATGTTTTAATCTAATAAAATAAATAGAGAGAGAGTGTTAGAAATGTATGATGATTTTATGAAAATGGACTTATTTTAGATTGATTATATCTCAGTTAAATCAAGTCGGATTAGGATAAAACTTGAACTGGGTGATAGATAGAGATTAAAATTAACAAGTTTAACCATTTTTTTAATATTAGCATTATGATATACTATAGAATATTCAACATATATGCAAAAAAACTATCAGTTAACCGTTAAGTGGTAAAAATCAAATTAAATCGTATGTGATTAATTTAAAATATATGTTGGTGTGTAGTACATGTTTTAATCTAATAAAATAAATAGAGAGAGAGTGTTAGAAATGTATGATGATTTTATGAAAATGGACTTATTTTAGATTGATTATATCTCAGTTAAATCAAGTCGGATTAGGATAAAACTTGAACTGGGTGATAGATAGAGATTAAAATTAACAAGTTTAACCATTTTTTTAATATTAGCATTATGATATACTATAGAATATTCAACATATATGCAAAAAAACTATCAGTTAACCGTTAAGTGGTAAAAATCAAATTAAATCGTATGTGATTAATTTAAAATATATGTTGGTGTGTAGTACATGTTTTAATCTAATAAAATAAATAGAGAGAGAGTGTTAGAAATGTATGATGATTTTATGAAAATGGACTTATTTTAGATTGATTATATCTCAGTTAAATCAAGTCGGATTAGGATAAAACTTGAACTGGGTGATAGATAGAGATTAAAATTAACAAGTTTAACCATTTTTTAATATTAGCATTATGATATACTATAGATATTCAACATATATGCAAAAAAACTATCAGTTAACCGTTAAGTGGTAAAAATCAAATTAAATCGTATGTGATTAATTTAAAATATATGTTGGTGTGTAGTACATGTTTTAATCTAATAAAATAAATAGAGAGAGAGTGTTAGAAATGTATGATGATTTTATGAAAATGGACTTATTTTAGATTGATTATATCTCAGTTAAATCAAGTCGGATTAGGATAAAACTTGAACTGGGTGATAGATAGAGATTAAAATTAACAAGTTTAACCATTTTTTAAATATTAGCATTATGATATACTATAGAATATTCAACATATATGCAAAAAAACTATCAGTTAACCGTTAAGTGGTAAAAATCAAATTAAATCGTATGTGATTAATTTAAAATATATGTTGGTGTGTAGTACATGTTTTAATCTAATAAAATAAATAGAGAGAGAGTGTTAGAAATGTATGATGATTTTATGAAAATGGACTTATTTTAGATTGATTATATCTCAGTTAAATCAAGTCGGATTAGGATAAAACTTGAACTGGGTGATAGATAGAGATTAAAATTAACAAGTTTAACCATTTTTTTAATATTAGCATTATGATATACTATAGAATATTCAACATATATGCAAAAAAACTATCAGTTAACCGTTAAGTGGTAAAAATCAAATTAAATCGTATGTGATTAATTTAAAATATATGTTGGTGTGTAGTACATGTTTTAATCTAATAAAATAAATAGAGAGAGAGTGTTAGAAATGTATGATGATTTTATGAAAATGGACTTATTTTAGATTGATTATATCTCAGTTAAATCAAGTCGGATTAGGATAAAACTTGAACTGGGTGATAGATAGAGATTAAAATTAACAAGTTTAACCATTTTTTTAATATTAGCATTATGATATACTATAGAATATTCAACATATATGCAAAAAAACTATCAGTTAACCGTTAAGTGGTAAAAATCAAATTAAATCGTATGTGATTAATTTAAAATATATGTTGGTGTGTAGTACATGTTTTAATCTAATAAAAAAATAGAGAGAGAGTGTTAGAAATGTATGATGATTTTATGAAAATGGACTTATTTTAGATTGATTATATCTCAGTTAAATCAAGTCGGATTAGGATAAAACTTGAACTGGGTGATAGATAGAGATTAAAATTAACAAGTTTAACCATTTTTTAATATTAGCATTATGATATCTATAGAATATTCAAATATATGAAAAAAACTATCAGTTAACCGTTAAGTGGTAAAAATCAAATTAAATCGTATGTGATTAATTTAAAATATATGTTGTGTGTAGTACATGTTTTAATCTAATAAAATAAATAGGAGAAGAGTGTTAGAAATGTATGATGATTTTATGAAAATGGACTTATTTTAGATTGATTATATCTCAGTTAAATCAAGTCGGATTAGGATAAAACTTGAACTGGGTGATAGATAGAGATTAAAATTAACAAGTTTAACCATTTTTTTAAACTTCAGCATTATAATATGTTGTAGTATATTCAAGATATATGGTAAAAAAACTATCAGTTAACCGTTAAGTGGTAAAAATCAAATTAAATCGTATGTGATTAATTTAAAATATATGTTGGTGTGTAGTACATGTTTTAATCTAATAAAATAAATAGAGAGAGAGTGTTAGAAATGTATGATGATTTTATGAAAATGGACTTATTTTAGATTGATTATATCTCAGTTAAATCAAGTCGGATTAGGATAAAACTTGAACTGGGTGATAGATAGAGATTAAAATTAACAAGTTTAACCATTTTTTTTAACTTCAGCATTAATAATATGTTGTAGTAATATTCAAGATATATGGTAAAAAATATCAGTTAACCGTTAAGTGGTAAAAATCAAATTAAATCGTATGTGATTAATTTAAAATATATGTTGGTGTGTAGTACATGTTTTAATCTAATAAAATAAATAGAGAGAGAGTGTTAGAAATGTATGATGATTTTATGAAAATGGACTTATTTTAGATTGATTATATCTCAGTTAAATCAAGTCGGATTAGGATAAAACTTGAACTGGGTGATAGATAGAGATTAAAATTAACAAGTTTAACCATTTTTTTAATATTAGCATTATGATATACTATAGAATATTCAACATATATGCAAAAAAACTATCAGTTAACCGTTAAGTGGTAAAATCAAATTAAATCGTATGTGATTAATTTAAAATATATGTTGGTGTGTAGTACATGTTTTAATCTAATAAAAATAAATAGAGAGAGAGTGTTAGAAATGTATGATGATTTTATGAAAATGGACTTATTTTAGATTGATTATATCTCAGTTAAATCAAGTCGGATTAGGATAAAACTTGAACTGGGTGATAGATAGAGATTAAAATTAACAAGTTTAACCATTTTTTTAATATTAGCATTATGATATACTATAGAATATTCAACATATATGCAAAAAACTATCAGTTAACCGTTAAGTGGTAAAAATCAAATTAAATCGTATGTGATTAATTTAAAATATATGTTGGTGTGTAGTACATGTTTTAATCTAATAAAATAATAGAGAGAGAGTGTTAGAAATGTATGATGATTTTATGAAAATGGACTTATTTTAGATTGATTATATCTCAGTTAAATCAAGTCGGATTAGGATAAAACTTGAACTGGGTGATAGATAGAGATTAAAATTAACAAGTTTAACCATTTTTTTAATATTAGCATTATGATATACTATAAAATTCAACATATTAGCAAAAAACTATCAGTTAACCGTTAAGTGGTAAAAATCAAATTAAATCGTATGTGATTAATTTAAAATATATGTTGGTGTGTAGTACATGTTTTAATCTAATAAAATAAATAGAGAGAGAGTGTTAGAAATGTATGATGATTTTTGAAAATGGACTTATTTTAGATTGATTATATCTCAGTTAAATCAAGTCGGATTAGGATAAAACTTGAACTGGGTGATAGATAGAGATTAAAATTAACAAGTTTAACCATTTTTTTAATATTAGCATTATGATATACTATAGAATATTCAACATATATGCAAAAAAACTATCAGTTAACCGTTAAGTGGTAAAAATCAAATTAAATCGTATGTGAGATTAATTTAAAATATATGTTGGTGTGTAGTACATGTTTTAATCTAATAAAATAAATAGAGAGAGAGTGTTAGAAATGTATGATGATTTTATGAAAATGGACTTATTTTAGATTGATTATATCTCAGTTAAATCAAGTCGGATTAGGATAAAACTTGAACTGGGTGATAGATAGAGATTAAAATTAACAAGTTTAACCATTTTTTTAATATTAGCATTATGATATACTATAGAATATTCAACATATATGCAAAAAAACTATCAGTTAACCGTTAAGTGGTAAAAATCAAATTAANTTTTGGTATTTGAACGAGTTGGTGTTCAAAGCGTCCACTCATAGAGCTGACAATATGAGTGGCCAAATACTCTCTTTTTGCACCATAAACTAACCTTAGTTTCAATCTTAAAACAATTTTAAAACAATTTTAAAACAATTGCATGTCGTAGCCTTCTACAAGCATTCGGGACCCGCGGAGCCTAGGGGTCCTGGGCGGGGACCCCACCAACGAGACTCTATTCTACCACATAAAATAGGTCTTCAACATGACTTTGACTCAAAAATAAGCTCGAATTCAGAAAAAAATTTTTTTCTCTCTTCATCAGTTAACCGTTAAATGGTAAAAATCAAATTAAATCGTATGTGATTAATTTAAAATATATGT
>JADBJN010000011.1:2009-15788 GCA_018290095.1 Polypedilum vanderplanki
AAAGAAACAAACTTCTTAGAATGCGAAAGCGAGCATAAATTCAAGCATTTTTACACACTTTTTTATTACACACTTTTATTACTTTCCAAACGTCTGTCTGTCTGTCTGTTTGTCTGTCGTTCGCACATTTTTTCTTCTAATCACGTTTCACGTAATTTTATCACATAACTGCTCAAACCTTATCAAACAACTTTAAATCAACAAATCTTATATGAAAAAACTCTCAAATTTATACTTTGGGTGTAGGCGAGAATTGAACTCAGAATCCAAACTTACTAGGCGAAGACACTGTCAAGTGAGACATTGAAGAATTTCAAGTCTTAAATCTAGTCTTACAGAATAACTATTTATACAATTCTTGTATTCGGTTCTTGAGTACCAATTCAGTAGAAATTGATTTGCGCTTGATTACACAACTAGAATTGATAAAAACACTCAAAACATACTAAAAATCACATTTAGAAATTTTGCCTTCGACTAGTCTCGAACCGCCGACCTCAGTATTACTAGACCAAGACACTACCAACTGACTATTGAGAACTTACAAAAAAGTTGGCAAAAAACCTATTTAAATAATGCTTTACTATTTTCAATCTTAAAAAAAAAAAATGTTTTCGCATTGGATTTCACAAGCATTATGAATAAAACATCGAAATACTAAGTGCTCAACACCAAAATACTGAGTAATCCAGAGTATAGTTGTAGTGGTATACAAAAACGAAGTATTTGAAAATTACTTAGAATTGAAACTGTGTTACCTAATAAAACTCATTAAGATCGAAAATTTTACTTGTGTAGTAAAATAAAATTTTACTTGCAGCTGATACCTAGATTAGAGTTTGGTATAAAATTTAATTTCTCGCATTGGACTTCATAACTGATATTAAATTTAATCATAATAAACATTAAATTACTGAAACAATAGACACCCCAATTTCCTTACTATATGGAAAGACTAGAAAATTAGTATTCCTAGAGAGAGTGTACGCATACAACATATGCAAAGTAGAGCCGAGTTAAATTTTGATCCGAAAATAATTATATACCTATATCAATAGCGTTTTCACAAGTTTTGGCAATTTAGAGTAAAACTACTTATTGTAGTATAATAAGATTTGATTCAAAAGTATTTATGACTTCCATATACGTGTTACTTTACAGTACACATATTTAAATGTCATAAAGCATCTTTATAAAGATATTTATGATTTGTTATAAATAATACTTCTCTTAGTATTATATATTTAATATGTTTTAAAGCACTAATGAATCTAAATCGTAATATTCGTTTACAATAACGTCTGCTAATTAGCATTAAGGTTAGTTACAAATCTTAGTTCGGTCTCTTTATTCGGAATAAAATTACAGGTATTACTGATACAATTAGTATCGATAATACGTATTTAAAGGTCATTAAAGCATCTTTATAGATATTTATGACTCAATTCTTTAGATCACTGATCTAAAGTTGTGGTGCTAAAAGGGAATGATGCGCCAATACATGCAATATTGCTATAATAAGGTAGTTATTATTGCACTTAGCCTCTCATTCTTATATTGTCTTATGTGTCTGTACATATCATATATCTATTTTAGAATTGATATTGTTTACAGTACATCATGGATAATACATATGTTGAAGCCTGTACCCTTCGCAAATGACGAGGATTTAAGTGAATTATTATTTTTTAATTGATTACTTTAGCTTAATGGTATTATAACTATGTAAGAGTACAAGACTATTATACTATAGGCGTTTGAAGTGTTTTTATATTTCAAACGCCTATTTTACTTAAACAATTATGGTTTAACCGATTGTTGCAAAACACTTTAAAACTTCGCCAAAAAAAATATTGTACGATTACAGAAACACTGACTGATCTGTTATGAAAATATTTCTTTGTATTAACATTTAAATCGATTGTAGTGAATAATTGTTTTAAACTAAAAATGCAAAAATAATATTATATAAATTAATACATATTTTGATTAATAATGAATTTTTGGCATTATTAAATGATTGTTTTTTTGTTTTTGGAATAATTTTTAAATTGTTTTGTCCAAGAGCGAAGACATTTCGATTAATTATAAAAATTGCAATAATCTTTTATATTAATTCAATTGGATTTTGACCAGAATACAATTTGCGTTGTTATGTTATGCATAAGGTATAAGAGAATAAAACGTTTAAGTAAATACCAAAAAAAGGAAATGAATTTGCCAAAATTGTGCTTAATTTCAGTTCTATTTAAGATAATTTTTTATTTCTATCATATCCTATACTCATTAATATTTTTAATAAATTGTTTTGAGTAAGCTAATTTTTTAAAAATGAAATTTGAACTGATCAAGAATTTTTTGTTTACAATTTTTGTTTGTCAAAAATTACTAAAAACTTATATTTAAAGCATTAGAATGCTTGAATAAGCAATAAATAGTAACAATGAACCAAAAACAAGGTATATGCAATTATAAATAACTAAATTTTTTGCGCTACTTTTAAGGTTTTGATGAAAATTGATTCTCATTTGTCATTCTTTGTTGTTTATTATACAAATTTTATTATTTCAGTTTTTATTCCTATATAAAATCTTTTTGATTGATTTAAATTCATTCAGTTTATAAATAAAAAAAAATCGTCTTGAATAAATATCGCTTGATGTCAAACTGAAATGAGAAAATTTCTTACTAAATATGACAATTTTAATCGACAAATTTTTATTTCTTTTCCATTCAATTAATAAGTATAAAGAAGAAAAGAAAAACTCACACAGTTTTCAATTACTGACAAACAGTTATTTTTAATTATACCATGCAGAGAGAGAAAAATAAAAATTAATCAAATAACCAGTAAATTAATCACAATGTACATAGGTTTTTAAATTGATTTTCCATGTCTAACTAAGCAAAAATAAAAAATATTTTTCATGGATCATTTCAAATGCATATTACTTTTTTTAAAAATATTTTCTTAGTAAATGTGAAGCGCATTTTTTTATAGTAAAGATAAGAATCAATACTGAATGTTTACTAATTAATTAATTCTTATTTCTCTCTTGAAATCTAATTTTTAAAAAAGCACAGAGAATATGAAATTTAATTGCATTATGCTTTGACTGACTGGCGTTCTTCAATACTGAGAAAAGCAATTAACTATAATTTGTACTGTAGTAATTTACCATTTAAAAATCGCAATTAAACCTTTCTGCTCATAAAAAATATGTATGCGAATGCACGGTACGTTAAGTTCACTCTGTAGTTCTTCATCATTGCATTGTTACAAATAAACACTTGTTATAAACATCTTTTTTACTAATTTTCTTTACTTGCAATCTATTATGCAGAAGGAAAAAAATATTTTATTGATACATAAATAAGTTTTCACAATTAATATAGTTTACTCTCTCATGGTTGCTTGAACTCTCATAAGAATAAGCAAGTAAAATTAAGCTTTTTCTGCTACTGAATTGTGGAATTTATAATCAAATGTGAAGAGAAAAAGGAAAATAAGTAAGAATTAATAATGTATTAATAGCGCATTTTTCTCTTTTCATTTTAATTTTATTAAATTAATTTTTATTCAAATTATTGTCAGTTGATAAGAGCAACTAAGTGAATAAACTTGTTGAATAAACAGGTCTTTTATGAAAATTTTTAAAAAGATTTGATCCAGAAAATCTCTTATAATTATAAGCCCTAGAATGATACAAAAAAATATGAAAATTATAATTTCTTATAAAATTAGAACACAGAGAGACAGCCAGAAAGACAAAATGCAAACAAATGCGCATTTCTTTTAAATTTAATCGAAAATATGTTTAAAAAATGCATATGCTCACCGCAAAGGTGTGAATGTTATAGCTCATAGTACTTACTATTCTAAGAAATAGTAATAACCGTTAAAAACTTAGTTGAATATCCAATACGGAAATTCTTACAAAAATATAGACATCTTTTACTCTTTGCTATCTTAATAACATCATTAATCAGCTCTTTCATCTTTTAATATGTAAAAAAATTTGAAAAATAATTAATGCCCATAAAATTCCTATTCACAATAAAAAGATATATTATGACATTTCAAAAGCTCGCTACTATCAAACTCTCTTAATGTTTTAATTCGTTTTTATTCTTGTGGTTTCTTCATCATGATTAACGTTTGCTTTAACAAAATAAATTTAAGATTTCTTCTCCTCTCCTTGTTACATATGATATCATTAAAAGTTTTTCATCTCTCGATTGAGATCCCATGTGTATTCACAATATGTGATTTTAAGTAGTGACGCCCGTGACCGCTGATTCTACACACAACTATAATAGATAATGAATGGAAAAATGTAATTAAAATTTCTCATAGCAGGATTTTTATAGATGAAAAATTGAAGTTTTAGATGCATTTTATTTGGAACTAAAATCAAAGATGTTAAAATTTTTTCTAGTTTATATAAATTAGCTTAGAATTGTTGAACATTTGACATTAAAATTGCTTAGAATAATTACAGATATTGAGAATTAAGATTAATAAGCTTAATTTGTAGCTGTAATTGAGAAATTTTGAAATGAAACTATTTTAAATAAAAATGTAAACAATGATTTGTTTACATTAATTTTTAAACAATATTAAACCGTTTATTTTAAAAAATATAAAATATTTTATTTAAAAATGCGCATCGAAACTTCAGTAAATACTGTATTGAATACAATATTCCTAATTCTATTTATTCTCCATTTTACATATTGAATTTTCAAAAGCCGATTGCAACAAAAATTTATTATTTATGATGATGTATGCAGTCGAATGTATTTTAGAGAGAGAGAAAAAGTCCGATAACTTAGGCGCTTGATAAAGCAATAAAAAAAGAAATTTTTAGAGCGTGTATTTAACTATTAATTAATAATGTTTTGCATGAAATAAAAGAACTTTAATGACTCAATCTCTATTTAATTACTTTCCATATGACGATGATGACAAACACAATAATTTAAAAATTTAATGGCAATCAAAAACACATTTTCGAAATTGAATTTTACATTTGCTAGCGAGAGTGTTATAATAATGAAACCTATGGTTTGTAATGATTCGCTATGGTTGTTTTTTTGAGGGTGGAAAATAAACAATGTTGAAATAAATCGATATTTTTTTTGTTATTGCCTTTTGTGCTCATTAAGGTTGCTTTTCCCAATATGAAATATGAATTTAATGTCTGCTTGTGTGAAGAAGCATGTTTATTTATTGGAATTAAATTTTTTTCTCCATTTTCTTCAAATTCATTAATTTCAACCATATCCCATGTCAATCAATCAATATCTTTCTCTATTAATCTTCACTTTTTGTTCTAAACAAGAAGTTAAATCAGAACCTTTTAAAATTGAAGTTAAAAAAAAAATGGTCTTGTGATGGGATCATAATTTAAAATGAAATAGAACCAGTGAGGAATGAATTTGATTTACTTTGAAATTTAAGAATTATTTACCTGAAAAAAAAGTGGAAGTATTTTTTATAAATTATTAAGAATTATATTCTAAAGTACTACATACTTCTAGTTGTTTTTTTTGTTTTAAATTTTTTTTCATTTTGAAAGTTTTCATATTCATAAAATATTTGAATTTTTAATTTTAGATTTTTGCTGAAATTTTTTTAAATGCACAAAAATTATCTCAAATTGCGATCATAAATATTTAATAATTTTAATACTACCTAAAAATACTTGGTTATATTTTTATTCATTCAATAAGTAAATTTTGGTAACCAGACTGTAGAATAACATATTATAAGTTAAAACTATCAGAAAGTTATAATATAGCATTAAAAGTTCTTTAAAAAGACGAGATTTTCATTAATTTTTAATAAAAGCTTTTCTATCTTATATATTATAGTTCTTAGAAATAAATGAAGATTTTGTGATAAAATATTAGAAATAAAATAAAAAGTTCAAAATTCAATTCCTAAAGTAAAAAAGTTTTGTATCTTTTTTTGAAGAAATTTTTTGAATATTTTTTTTATAATTCATTTCACTTTCAATTTACAACTTAATACCAATAACCTACAAAAATCACAAATTTCCACATAAATAAAATTACAAATTTATTGCTCAAATGTTAATTTTAAAACAATACAATTTTATAGTTTTATTGTCTATTACATTTTTATGATCTTTCTTTATTAGTCAAGCGAGTATGATTGTCTTTACTTACTGGGTAATATAAAAAAGTGAAGGGATTATTTGATGATTTTATCCATAAATACCGATGAAAAAAAGTGGACATAGAAGAAATAATTATTATAGAGAAACGCATTCATACTGTGAATGGTTCAAAAAAAGGTACAAAGAAAAAATGGAGAAAATTTTTTCATTTATACCGAAGAAAAATAAAAGGGCGAGACTAGGGGATATCTTTAATAACAAAATGCAATAAATTATTTAGACACGCTATAAAGGAAAGGCAGCAGAAACAATTCCTTTCTGAATGAAATAAATAACAGTTCGTATATCTACCATTTCCATGTCATGAGAAATAATAATTTTGTATACGGGAGATTAGTTAACAAAATACAACTTTTTTGCTTGCTTTCTTACTTGTAATTATTGCTTTTCTTTTTTCTTTACATTGCATGTACACAAAAATACAAAAACTTATTTTTTGCGTAAATTTCAAACTTATCATTTTCATCTTAAAAGTAACTTTTTTGATAAAGAAAAATTCTCTATTTTTCTCTCTTCTTGACTTTTTTTTATTACGCGCTCCAACGAAGATTTAAAAATTAACATACATTCATGTTTCTTTTAATGAGATTCCCATAAAAACGTCAAAGTAAATGAATCCATCAAGAAATGGAGAGAGAGAAGAGCCATGTAGAAAATTTTCGTAGCTTTCAGCGGTGAATAGAAACGAAAAATAAGACGAGTTTATTGATGAATTTATTCTTTTTATCAGAAAGTTCATAAAAAAAATATTTTTTAAATTTGGATCTTGAACTTAATATTATTTGAACATGATCTTAAAAAATTTTTTCAAAATAATTGAAAACTGCAAAATTAATAAATATTTTTCATAGAAATCAAAAATTTTAGATCAAGATTTAAAATTGAATTTCAAAAGCCGTTAAATTGAAATTTTAGGAAAAACATTTTTATTATCATGTATTCCTCTGCAAATCGATAAATCGAAATTCAATTTCAGCAACTGAAAAAAATCCACTGAATTCCAATTTTAATTCAAAACTCAATAAGAGTATAAAAAATAAAAACCAAATTTAGTGAGACTGCCATCCATGGCTATTAAAAATATCTGGATTTACACTTAAAAATATTCTTTTTAAACACTTAAATGGAGAAAATGTCACATAATATACCATACTTTATTGCTTTTTTGTATCAAAGAGAAGAAATAAGCTTCACATGACATTAAAAAGATAATTTTATATAAGTAGAAGAATTCTGCTGTGATGATAGTGAAGATGGAAGAAATAAACCTGTTTCGATTGGAATTTTTTTTCGTCTTTTAACACGTATATAAGAAACTTTCAGGTTTGTTGAAAGGGAAAAAAGTTGAGTTTTTACTTTATTTCTTTCATCTTATTTTTTGAAAGTATACTTCTATAGAATCAAGATTTTTTAGCGCATTTTTGGAAAAATACGCTATTGTGTTCACTTTGGCTGTTCGGCTGGTGGAACACTGAGATCTCGGAAATTACAAAAGCTAGAGCTTTCCGGTTTCTTTTAAATGAATTGTGATATCATGTAAGCGTGCACAATCTACTTTATATTAAGCCTAATTGTTGTTGAGAATGACAATTTATCAAAATTAATTTCAATTGAGAAATTTTTTGAACGTAAACAAATATGGAGGAGTACGTCTAGTAATTTTTTTTGAAACACCTTTGACCGTTATTTTCTATATGAGATTTTTATTCAAAGAAGCAGTAAAAGGTTCATTATCATAGTGAATCTTCTTTTTAGGTTTACAAAAATTGAAATTCTTCATTAAATTGTAATTTTTTCCCTTCAGATGTCTTTGTTAATTTGGATAGGAATTATAAATTCATCAATTCAATTTACAATTCATCAGATTTTACAATGTATTGTGGTTTGATGAATTGAAAAAATTCTGCAGAGCTGATTTTAAGATAAATTTAATGAATTTAAAAATTTTTAAAAGACCAAATTTTGAATAAAATTGTGATTTTGTTAATAGACACTGATCTGTTGCACCAAAAATGCGCTTAAATCATGTATTGCAACGCATACTGATTCTTTAATATTTTTTTGTTACCTCAAAAGAGATTTTGTTCGAATTAATAATTTGCATTGAATTTTGTTCAAAGAATTAAATTAATTAATAATTTAATTTTTTTGAAATTCAAATTTTAAACTTGACCTTTATTTTTTAAAAAAATCTTGAATATTTGACATAATAAAGCATAATTATGAAATGAAAGTAAATATATTACTCATAGAAGACATTGACATTGATTTAGATAGAAAAAATAAGAGACTAAAAACCAATTTAAAAAGTTCAATAACCTCAAACAGAAGTAAATATAATAAATTGTCTCTCCACAATGAAATTTAATTTTGTTTAGCTAAAAAATGAACATAAAAATTTATTTTAAAATAATCATCATTTAAGAAATGATTTAGCCTCAATGTGTGTGCGTAAATGCATGTGTACGTTGTATATATAAAAAGATTGTCTTGATGGTATTTTAAATAGGATTTTTACTGCCAGTCTTCATCATAAAGTTTTTTTTCTTTTCGTCTTAAAAATCACCTATTTGCTGCTGTTCATCTTTCTGCTCTCTTGTAGCTGAGCAAGAGCGAGAAAGACGATATAGACACATCATCATCCACACACAATCGACAGTAGTAATGATTTTTAATAGACAACTTTTATACAGATCATAAATGCCTTTTTACTCTTTCTCGATTTTTATTTAAGTTAATTGTCGGTCTATAATTCAATATTATTATTTTTTTGGTGTATAAAAATTAATGACATTAATCACAGTATCTCTCTATTTATCTGCTGCTGCTGCTACTAATTTTAAGTCTTTTTCTTTTACTTGATTGATAATAAAATGAATGATGAGTTAAAAATCACTAAGCATGGCAATAATTTTTATTGTGCCATTACTATTTTTTTTTGATTGATTATTGGAATATTGTGTAGATATATGCAAATTTGATTAGTTTTATATGTTTTCGCTATTCTTTTCACTTGATTAATTTGATTTAATGATTTTTTAATCTTCTATTATTATGTATAGGAATATCTTTTTTTTTTAAATTTAAATGTTTCTAAAAGAAAATTTACATGAAAAATAAATTAAGAATTACAAAATTTTGTTTAAATTCTTCTTTTTTGTCTACTTAATTTATTTTCGCAGTTAAGTCAAAAAAAAATGTTAGACAAGTTTGTAAATCTTGAGATTTTTTGAATTATTTTGAAAAAATTTATAAATCATAAACTTGAATAAAAAGCCGTACAGAGTTTAAAAGTTTTGTTAAAGATTTGAATATAATTTGTTTGCTTTCATAAACATTTCAAACTTAACAGGTAAGATTTAGGAAAAAATAAGAAAATTCTAAACTTTTTGTCATAAAAATTTTAATTTTTTTTGTGTTTATTTTTTGAATTTTTGAAATCAAAGAATTTAAATGAGTACCAAACCAGTGACCAAGTACCCGTGTTGCAGATCGGTGTACTTAAGTGCATTTTTGGTGCCTAGATCAGAGTTTTATAAATTTACAGAGAAATATTAGATGAGTTTATAAACAGATTCATGCGATAAGATATACTGGTTAAGTAAATTTCAAATGTATAGGAAATTTCATTTGTAATACTGTTTCAAATGAAATAATTGAAATTAAGCGAATAGCAGTCATTAAGAATTTAGCAGCACTTTTATGATTTTGTTTACATTTTCATATAGGAATAAAATTTATGAAAACTCGAGGTAATGTAATTGCTGCTAATAATCCTAATCTATTAAAATTCTTGAAATCGTCTTTATAAATTGTTGTTGATTTGAAAATAACGGTCAAAATTCAAAAATACGCGAAGTTGGCTACGCGCAGCTGAAAATTTTTTGATCGCAGTCAACTTCGCGAAAAAAAATTTTGTTTCAAATTTTCAAAATGGAAAATTAATTTGCAATTTCCCAAGTTATATGACTAGTGACAGAAATATAAATAAGCGTCGCCGCACTAACTTTTTAGCACAATCTAACACAAAAAACGTAAGTCGCTAGCTTATTATAGTTTTCGAGATCTCAGAGGGACACCCGGGAGCCGAACAGCCGAACAAAGTGAATGTATAAGCTGCAATTGTTGTTCCAAAAATGCGCTAAAAATCCTAAATTCATCGGATACATTGATAAAAGTCTAAAGTAAAAAATGCCTTCTGTACACACCTTACACATTGTTACGCTTACTTCTAAATTATTTCTTCTTTTTTCTTCTTCTATGCTCCACAAATGGTTTCTTTGCGTTGATCTATGCGCAGTCGCGATATAAATTCTAAAGTGTTAAAAATAATTCCTATTAATAAATCTTTTCCTTCTCTAAAGTTTTCTACCCTCAAAAACATTAAGTATGAAAAAGAAAAAAGGTGCAACGAGATGGGAAAAGTGTCATAAAACTACTCAAAGATGAGCTATTTGTATAGCATTAACAGCAGCAGGTATTACTTTTAAAAAATAGTGAGAACAAATTGTCGGCAGTTAAATTTCAGTGCCCTTTTTCCCTATGTCAATTGCAATGAACTTTTTTAATGAACACACTCCAAAAAAAGTATTAGGACAATAACAAGAACATGATGATGATGATAATGAGAAGAGAAAATGGTCGAATTCTGGTTTTTGCCGCTCACTGTGAGAGAAGAAAAGAGCAAGCAAGCAAGCTACACAAACACATGTGCATGAATTCCATTCAATTTATTTCATTCGTTCGTTCAAAAAATGAATGTTTTTGTGTGTGTATATTTGTGCGTTTCATTCTGCCTGCCTTGCTTGCTTTTAACTTAACTGCTAGTCTTTTTTCTCTCTTCCTTCTCATTCTTCTCCATTTCAATTCGAAACAACTCACGGGATGATTGAAAATAACTTTTTATATTAAATTTTAGTAAAGTTTAAATGCTCGCGGGTGAAGAAGGAGAAAAAAGAGATTTTTTAAAAAGAAAAGAAAGGTGTGTAAAAATATAATAACAATTAACTTCTTTTTATTTGATTCTATAAAATAATAAACCATAAATTTTTATTATATTATGAAATGAGCAACGAATTCGGGCATCAATATTTATCTTTCATTTGACAATAAAATAATAAAATTTCGATTTGGTGAATGAAAGTGAAATACACAGTTAAAGAAAACAAATAAGAAAAATAAGAATTTAAACTTTTCTTAGTGCAATTATTGACTGAATAAAAAGAAAGATAGAAATAATTCTGCAATTTAAAAAGGGTAATATATTTTAATATTTAATTTTGAAATCTTTTTCATTAGTTTTAAAGTTGGAATGGGAAATAAATTTTTTAAAATTGATTTTTTTGAAGAGAATTTTCTTTGATCGTTTTAAGATTTTCAATAGCTCTGTGAATAGAATCAAATTTATGTATTGTATTCTAGTTTTTCATGATCTTTTCTTGTGTGTTTGGAAAAATCTTAAATAATATTTGGTTTCGTAAACAATCTTTAAAAATTTTTCATATTTTACCAATTGGTATTATTTTCTTATTAAATTCTGACAATAAAATTTATAAAATTGAAAAAAAAAATAGAAAAAATTTAAAGTTTCAAAAGTTTACATTTGAAACATTTGGTATTGTCAGGATTCTTAAATACTTTGACCATTTAGTAGCTTTTGAAAATTAATATTATATCTTTTGTGTACTAGCTAATAACTAATATAAATTCAGTGTACTGATCACGTCTAATTAACAATCAAGATATTTTTTAAAATACAAGTTAGAAAATATTAAAAGCTAAAAGTTCATTCTAAATTATTTAAACTAGGCAACCATGCAGTTTGTATGCAAACATTGTTTTTATAATGATTACGAATCTATAGAAACTAAAAATCGCTAAATTTAGAACGATTGAGATTGACTGAAATCATTTTTAAAATTTGTATCCGGTTCAGTAGACATAATATGCCTTTATTTTATGCTAAAAGTTATTCTACGGATATTATGAAAATTTAAAGTTATTTTTTACTTACTTATCTTTTTTGCTCGTTTTAATTCTTTTAAGATGTTTTTTGAATAACCTTTAAATCCAGCCTGCAAACTTTTTGGTTCCATTGCAACAGAATTTTGTAAAATTCCCGAAAAACAAATTCCATTCCCAACTTCACTAATGACTCATTCAAAATCAATTTAAATTGCAATTATTGAAAATTTCAATTTGTTATGGCTGTTAATTAGTTGTTTTAGTAATCCGCGATAATTGAAATTTTTGTTATCAGCTGTAACAATTATTTTTGTGTTATTAAAATGCATGTCGAATTTTATATTTCATAATGTTGCACTTTTCGCATGAAAAGATTGAGTTATTTTTTTCTTAAACATTTGTTTCAATTTGCTGTGTAATTGAAGCATGCATTTCAAGGTTTATAATCTTTAATATAAATTCAATCATAAACTATTAAAGTGAAGTAGAAAATGCAAGAAAACAAACGATAAAAATTTAATTATAAAGCGACGGTGATAATTTTTATTTTGAGTACAATAAATACATTTAAAGGTAACAAACAAGGCAGAATTATATGAGAGTCATTTTATGTTGGTCGATAAAACTGTCGCAGCATTTTTTTTATTAGTTGTCACGATTTTGGTTAGTTTGCAATTTAAATGATTGATGTGGTGATTTTAAGTTTTTTTTTCTGCTGATTATTAAAAAAATTTATCATTAGCTCTTTAGCTCTTCTCTCACTCAAATGCAGACAACTTCGGAGGAAAATAATTATTTAATATGTTTGATATATCTTATGATGTTACAGAGGTAATTATTTTATTTTTTCTTTCTTTTTTAAATTAAATATTTTCACTCTTTTCATCTCATTTATATCTTTTTTTAAAAAAGATTTATATGCAAATTTGTATGCTTTCATCAATCTTCTTCTTAATTTTTTTTACTTTTTGAAAAAGACAGTCAGAGTTAAGTTTTTTTCATATATTTAACTATGTCATGAAAGATATGAAATTTATAAATAATAGAATTTTTGTCAAAACGATATCTTTGTAGGTTTTAAGTAATTTCTTCACACTCTAAATGATGTAAATCAAATACGAATTCAAGTCTTAAAACAAAAACTAAAATTTTCTTAATAATTTTTAATATTGTTTGAACCACTTCTGACAAAATAAAAATGCAAATATTTTGCATATTAAATTTCTAACATCATGAAATTACTAAATTCCTTCATTGTGATCAAAAAAAAAAATCAAAAAAGAGAATTTTCAATTGTGGTTGTCACGCTTATGAAAATAAAAGCTTCTTCAAAGAGTCAAACGCACGAGAAGATAATTGGTTTCAATGTAAATAATTATTTTGTGTGTTGATTTTATCTTGACTTTTTAATGAGACGTCTTGAGTTGGCGTCATATTTGATATTACTCATTATGGCTCCTCTTAATTTTGTATGCAATTTGACATCTCGCCAATCATCGAGCGTGATTCTTCCCCGAAAGTAGTTTCTCGTAACCTAATCCAATTGATAAACGGTGACAAATATATTATTAGCAGACTTTGTAAGTAGTTTTAAAAATTGGTTTGATCC
>JADBJN010000011.1:15873-27343 GCA_018290095.1 Polypedilum vanderplanki
ATTTTTTCATGCGAAAAGTGAAACATATATGAAATTAAAAATTCGACATGCATTTTTAATAACACAAAAATATTGTTACAGCTGATAACAAAATTTCAATTATCGCGGAATTACTAAAACAACTAATTAACAGCCATAACAAATTGAAATTTTCAATAATTTGCAATTTAAATTGATTTTGAATGAGTCATTAGTGAAGTTGGAATGGAATTGTTTTTCGGGAATTTTTACAAAATTCTGTTGCAATGGAACCAAAAAGTTTGCAGCCTGGATTAAAGGTTATTCAAAACCATCTTTAAAAGAATTAAACGAGCAAAAAAGAAAAGTAAGTAAAAAGATAACTTAAATTTTTCATAATATCCGTAGAATAACTTTAGCATAAAATAAAGGCATATATGTCTACTGACCGGATACAATTTTAAAAATGATTTCAGTCAATCTCAATCGTTCTAAATTTAGCATTTTTAGTTTCTATAGATTCGTAATCATTATAAAAACAATGTTTGCATACAAACTTGCATGGTTGCCTAGTTTAAATAATTTAGAATGAACTTTTAGCTTTTAATATTTTCTAACTTGTATTTTTAAAAAAGTATGCTTGATTGTTAATTAAACTGATCAGTACACTGAATTGTATATTAGTTATAGCTAGACACAAAAGATATAATATTAATTTTCAAAAGCTACTAAATGGTCAAAGTATTTTAAGAATCCTGACAATACCAAATGTTTCAAAATGTAAACTTTTTGAAACTTTAAATTTTTCTATTTTTTTTTTTCAATTTTATAAATTATTGTCAGATTTAATAAGAAAATAATACCAATTGGTAAATATGAAAAATTTTTTAAGATTGTTTACGAAACCAAATATTATTTAAGATTTTTCCAAACACACAAGAAAAGATCATGAAAAACTAGAATACAATACATAAATTTGATTCTATTCACAGAGCTATTGAAAATCTTAAAACGATCAAAGAAAATTCTCTCAAAAAAATCAATTTTTAAAAATTTTTTCCATTCCAACTTTAAAACTAATGAAAAAGATTTCAAAATTAAATATTAAAATATATTACCCTTTAAAATTGCAGAATTATTTCTATCTTTCTTTTTATCAGTCAATAATTGCACTAAGAAAAGTTTAAATTCTTATTTCTTTATTGTTTGTCTTTAACTGTGTATTTACCTTTCATTCACAAATCGAAATTTTATTATTTTATTGTCAAATGAGAATAAATATTGATGCCCGAATTCGTTGCTCATTTCATAATATAATAAAAATTTATGTTTTATTATTTTATAGAATCAAATAAAAAGAAGTAAATGTTATTATATTTTTACACACTTTCTTTCTTTTTAAAAAATCTCTTTTTTTTCTCTTCTTCACCGCGAGCATTTAAACTTTACTAAAATTTAATATAAAAAGTTATTTTCAATCATCCCGTGAGTTGTTTCGAATTGAATGAGAAGAATGAGAAGGAAAGAGAGAAAAAAGACTAGCAGTTAGTTAAAAGCAAGCAAGGCAGGCAAATGAACGCACAAATATACACACACAAAACATTCATTTTTTGAACGAACGAATGAAATAAATTGAATGGAATTCATGCACATGTGTGTTTGTGTAGCTTGCTTGCTTGCTCTTTTTTCTCTCACAGTGAGCGGGCAAAAAACAGAATTCGACCATTTTCTCCTTCTCATTATCATCATCATCATGTTCTTGTTATGTCCTAATACTTTTTTTGAGTGTGTTCATTAAAAAAGTTCATTGCAATTCACAATAGGGAAAAGGGCACTGAAAGTTAACTGCCGACAATTTGTTCTCACTATTTTTTAAAAGTAATACCTGCTGCTGTTAATGCTTTACAAATAGCTCATCATGATTAGTTTTATGACACTTTTTCCATCTCGTTGCAACTCTTTTTCTTTTTCATACTTAATGTCTTTTGAGGGTAGAAAACTTTAGAGAAGGAAAAGATTTATTAATAGGAATTATTTTAACACTTTAGAATTTATATCGCGACTGCGCATAGATCAACGCAAAGAAACCATTTGTGGAGCATAGAAGAAGAAAAAGAAGGAAATAATTGAAGTAAGCGTAACAATGTGTAAGTGTGTACAGAAGGCATTTTACTTTAGACTTTTATCAACGTATCGGATGAATTTTAGGATTTTTTAGCGCATTTTGGAACAACAATGCAGCTTATACATTCACTTTGTTCGGCTGTTTCGGCTCCCGGGTGTCCCTCTGAGATCTCGAAAACTATAATAGCTAGCGACTTACGTTTTTTGTGTTAGATTTGTGCTAAAAGTTAGTGCGGCGACGCTTATTTATATTTCTGTCACTAGTCATATACTTGGGAAATTGCAAATTAATTTTCCATTTTGAAAATTTGTAAACAAAATTTTTTTTCGCGAAGTTGACTGCGATCAAAAATTTTTCAGCTGCGCGTAGCCAACTTCGCGTATTTTTGAATTTGACCGTTATTTTCAAATCAACACAATTTATAAAGACGATTTCAAGAATTTAATAGATTAGGATTATTAGCAGCAATTACATTACTCGAGTTTTCATAAATTTTATCCTATATGAAAATGTAAACAAAATCATAAATAGCTGCTAAATTCTTAATGACTGCTATTCGCTTAATTTCAATTATTTCATTTGAAACAGTATTACAATGAAATTCCTATACATTTGAAATTTACTTTAACCAGTATATCTTATCGCATGAATCTGTTTATAAACTCATCTAATATTTCTGTAATTGTTATAAACTCTGATCTAGGCACCAAAAAGCACTTAAGTACACCGATCTGCAACACGGGTACTTGGTCACTGTTTGGTACCTATTTAAATTCTTTGATTCAAAAATTCAAAAAATAAACACAAAAAAATTAAAATTTTTATGACAAAAAGTTTAGAATTTTCTTAATTTTTTTCCTAAATCTTACCTGTTAAGTTTTGAAATGTTTATGAAAGCAAAAAATATTATTCAAAATCTTTAACAAAACTTTTAAATCTGTACGGCTTTTTCATTCAAGTTTATGATTTATATTTTTTTCAAAATAATTCAAAAAATCTAAGATTTTACAAACTTGTCTAACATTTTTTTTGACTTAACTGCGTAAAATAAATTAAGTAGACAAAAAGAAAGAATTTAAACAAAATTTTTAATTCTTAATTTATTTTCATGTAAATTTTCTTTAGAAACATTTAAATTTAAAAAAAAAGAATTCCTATACATAATAATAGAAGATTAAAAAATCATTAAATCAAATTAATCAAGTTGAAAAGAATAGCGAAAACATAAAAACTAATCAAATTTGCATATATCTACACAATATTTCCAATAATCAACAAAAAAAAATAGTAATGGCACAATAAAAATTATTCCATGCTTAGTGATTTTTAACTCATCATTCATTTTATTATCAATCAAGTAAAAGAAAAAGACTTAAAATTAGTAGCAGCAGCAGCAGATAAATAGAGAGGATACTGTGATTAATGTCATTAATTTTTACACCAAAAAAAAATATAATATTGAATTATAGACCGACAATTAACTTAAATAAAAATCGAGAAAGAGTAAAAGGCATTTATGATCTGTATAAAAGTTGTCTATTAAAAAATCATTACTACTGTCGATTGGTGTGGATGATGATGTGTCTATATATCGTCTTTCTCGCTCTTGCTCAGCTACAAGAGAGCAGAAAGATGAACAGCAGCAATAAGGTGATTTTTAAGACGAAAAGAAAAAAACTTTATGATGAAGACTGGCAGTAAAAATCCTATTTAAAATACCATCAAGACAATCTTTTTATATATACAACGTACACATGCATTTACGCACACACATTGAGGCTAAATCATTTCTTAAATGATGATTATTTTAAATAAATTTTTATGTTCATTTTTTAGCTAAACAAAATTAAATTTCATTGTGGAGAGACAATTTTTATTATATTTACTTCTGTTTGAGGTTATTGAACTTTTTAAATTGGTTTTTAGTGCTTTATTTTTTCTATCTAAATCAATGTCAATGTCTTTATGAGTAATATATTTACTTTCATTTCATAATTATGCTTTATTATGTCAAATATTCAAGATTTTTTTTAAAAAATAAAGGTCAAGGTTAAAATTTGAATTTCAAAAAAAATTAAATTATTAATTAATTTAATTTCTTTTGAACAAATTTCAATGCAAATTATTAATTCGAACAAAATCTCTTTTGAGGTAACAAAAAAATATTAAAGAATCAGTATGCGTTGCAATACATGATTTAAGCGCATTTTTGGTGCAACAGATCAGTGTCTATTAACAAAATCACAATTTTATTCAAAATTTGGTCTTTTAAAAATTTTTTAAATTCATTAAATTTATCTTAAAATCAGCTCTGCAGAATTTTTCTAATTCATCAAACCACAATACATGTTAAAATCTGATGAATTGTAAATTGAATTGATGAATTTATATTCCTATCCAATTAACAAAAGACATCTGAAGGGAAAAAATTACAATTTAATGAAGAATTTCAATTTTTGTTAACCAAAAAGAAGATTCACTATTGATAATGAACCTTTTACTGCTTCTTTGAATAAAAATCTCTATATGAAAATAACGGTCAAAGGTGTTTCAAAAAAAATTACTAGACGTACTCCTCCATATTTGTTTACGTTCAAAAAATTCTCAATTGAAATTAATTTTGATAAATTGTCATTCTCAACAACAATTAGGCTTAATATAAAGTAGATTGTGCACGCTTACATGATATCACAATTCATTTAAAAGAAACCGGAAAGCTCTAGCTTTTGTAATTTCCGAGATCTCAGTGTCCACCAGCCAGCCGAACAGCCAAAGTGAACACAATAGCGTATTTTTCCAAAAATGCGCTAAAAAATCTTGATTCTATAGAAGTATACTTTCAAAAAATAAGATGAAAGAAATAAAGTAAAAAACTCAACTTTTTTCCCTTTCAACAAACCTGAAAGTTTCTTATATACGTGTAAAAAGACGAAAAAAAATTCCAATCGAAACAGGTTTATTTCTTCCATCTTCACTATCATCACAGCAGGAATTCTTCTACTTATATAAAAATTATCTTTTTAATGTCATGTGAAGCTTATTTCTTCTCTTTGATACAAAAAAAGCAATAAAGTATGGTATATTATGTGACATTTTCTCCATTTAAGTTGTTTAAAAAAGAATATTTTTAAGTGTAAATCCAGATATTTTTAATAGCCATGGATGGCAGTCTCACTAAATTTGAGTTTTTATTTTTTATACTCTTATTGAGTTTTGAATTAAAATTGGAATTCAGTGGATTTTTTTCAGTTGCTGAAATTGAATTTCGATTTATCGATTTGCAGAGGAATACATGATAATAAAATGTTTTTCCTAAAATTTCAATTTAACGGCTTTTGAAATTCAATTTTAAATCTTGATCTAAAATTTTTGATTTCTATGAAATATTTATTAATTTTGCAGTTTTCAATTATTTTTGAAAAAATTTTTTAAGATCATGTTCAAATAATTTAAGTTCAAGATCCAAATTTAAAAATATTTTTTTATGAACTTTCTGATAAAGAATAAATTCATCAATAAACTCGTCTTATTTTTCGTTTCTATTCACCGCTGAAGCTACGAAAATTTTCTACATGGCTCTTTCTCCTTCTCCATTTCTTGATGGATTCATTTACTTTGACGTTTTTATGGAATCTCATTAAAAGAAACATGAATGTATGTTAATTTTTAAATCTTCGTTGGAGCGCGTAATAAAAAAAAGTCAAGAGAGAAAAATAGAGAATTTTTCTTTATCAAAAAAGTTACTTTTAAGATGAAAATGATAAGTTTGAAATTTACGCAAAAAATAATTTTGTTATTTTTGTGTACATGCAATGTAAAGAAAAAAGGAAAAGCAATTAATTACAAGTAAGAAAGCAAGCAAAAAAGTTGTATATTGTTAACTAATCTCCCGTATACAAAATTTATATTTCTGCATGACATGGAAATGGTAGATATACGAACTGTTATTTATTTCATTCAGAAAGGAATTGTTTCTGCTGCCTTTCCTTTATAGCGTGTCTAAATAATTTATTGCATTTTGTTATTAAAGATTCCCCTAGTCTCGCCCTTTTATTTTTCTTCGGTATTAAATGAAAATTTTCTCCATTTTTTCTTGTACCTTTTTTTGAACCATTCACAGTATGAATGCGTTTCTTATAATAATTATTTCTTCTATGTCCACTTTTTTTCATCGGTATTTATGGATAAAATCATCAAATAATCCTTCTTCACTTTTTTATATTACCCAGTAAGTAAAGACAATCATACTCGCTTGACTAAATAAAGAAAGATCATAAAAATGTAATAGACAATAAAACTATAAAATTGTATTGTTTTAAAATTAACATTTGAGCAATAAATTGTAATTTTTTATTATGTGGACATTTGTGATTTTTGTAGGTTATGGTATTAAGTTGTAAATGAAAGTGAAATGAATTATAAAAAAATATTCAATAAAATTTCTTCAAAAAAAGATACAATAACTTTTTTACTTTAGGAATTGAATTTTGAACTTTTTATTTTATTCAAAATTTTTATCACAAAATCTTCATTTATTTCTAAGAACTATAATATATTAAGATAGAAAAGCTTTTATTAAAAATTAATGAAAATCTCGTCTTTTTAAAGAACTTTTAATGCTATATTTTTATAACTTTCTGATAGTTTTAACTTATAATATGTTATTCTACAGTCTGGTTACCAAAATTTACTTATTGAATGAATAAAAATATAACCAAGTATTTTAGGTAGTATTAAAATTATTAAATATTTATGATCGCAATTTGAGATAATTTTTGTGCATTAAAAAATTTCAGCAAAAATCTAAAATTTAAAAATTCAAATATTTATTGAATATGAAAACTTTCAAAATGAAAAAAAAAATTTAAAACAAAAAAAACAACTAGAAGTATGTTAGTACTTTTAGAATATAATTCTTAATAATTTATAAAATACTTCCACTTTTTTTTCAGGTAAATAATTCTTAAATTTCAAAGTAAATCAAATTCATTCCTCACTGGTTTTCATTTCATTTTAAATTATGATCCATCACAAGACCATTTTTTTTAACTTCAATTTTAAAAGGTTCTGATTTAACTTCTTGTTTAGAACAAAAAAGTGAAGATTAATAGAGAAAGATATTGATTGATTGACATGGGATATGGTTGAAATTAATGAGATTTGAAGAAAAGAGAAAAAAAATTTAATTCCAATAAATAAACATGCTTCTTTCACACAAGCAGACATTAAATTCATATTTCATATTGGGAAAAGCAACCTTAATGAGCACAAAAGGCAATAACAAAAAAAATATCGATTTATTTCAGACATGTTTTATTTTCCACCCTCAAAAAACAACCATAGCGAATCATTACAAAACCATAGAGTTTTTCATTATTATAACACTCTCGCTAGCAAATGTAAAATTCAATTTCGAAAATGTGTTTTTGATTGCATTAAATTTTAAATTATTGTTGTTGGTCATCATCGTCATATGGGAAGTAATTAAATAGAGATTGAGTCATTAAAGGTTCTTTTATTTCATGCAAAACATTATTAATTAATAGTTAAAATACACGCTCTAAAAATTTTCTTTTTTATGCTTTATCAAGCGCCTAAGGTTATCGACTTTTTCTCTCTTCTAAAATACATTCGACTGCATACATCATCATAAATAATAAATTTTTGTTGCAATCGGCTTTTGAAAATTCATATATGTAAAATGGAGAATAAATAGAATTAGGAATATGTATTCAATACAGTATTTACTGAAGTTTCGATGCGCATTTTTAAATAAAATATTTTATATTTTTTAAAATAACGGTTTAATATTGTTTAAAATTAATGTAAACAAATCATTGTTTACATTTTTATTTAAAATAGTTCATTTCAAAATTTCTCAATTACAGCTACAAATTTAAGCTTATTAATCTTAATTCTCATATCTGTAATTATTCTAAGCAATTTTAATGTCAAATGTTCAACAATTCTAAGCTAATTTATATAAACTAGAAAAAAATTTTAACATCTTTGATTTTAGTTCCAATAAAATGCATCTAAAACTTCAATTTTTTCATCTATAAAAATCCTGCTATGAGAAATTTAATTACATTTTTCCATTCATTATCTATTATAGTTGTGTGTAGAATCAGCGGTCACGGCGTCACTACTTAAAATCACATATTGTGAATACACATGGGATCTCAATCGAGAGATGAAAAACTTTTAATGATATCATTATTTACTAAGGAGAGGAGGAAAGAAATCTTAAATTTATTTTGTTAGAAGCAAACGTTAATCATGATGAAGAAACCACAAGAATAAAAACGAATTAAAACATTAAGAGAGTTTGATAGTAGCGAGCTTTTGAAAGTTCATAATATATCTTTTTTATTGTGAATAGGAATTTTTAGGGCATTAATTACTTTTTCAAATTTTTTTTACATATTAAAAGATGAAAGAGCTGATTAATGATGTTATTAAGATAGCAAAGAGTAAAAAATGTCTATATTTTTGTAAGAATTCCGTATTGGATATTCAACTAAGTTTTAACGGTTATCTTTCTTAGAATAGTAAGTACTATGAGCTATACCATTCCTTTGCGGTGAGCATATGCATTTTTTAAACATATTTTCGATTAAATTTAAAAGAAATGCGCATTTGTTTGCATTTTGTCTTCTGGCTGTCTCTCTGTGTTCTATTTTATAAGAAATTATAATTTTCATATTTTTTTGTATCATTCTAGGGCTTATAATTATAAGAGATTTTCTGGATCAAATCTTTTTAAAAATTTTCATAAAAGACCTGTTTATTCAACAAGTTTATTCACTTAGTTGCTCTTATCAACTGACAATAATGTTTGAATAAAAAATTAATTTAATAAAATTAAAATGAAAAGGAAAAATGCGCTATTAATACATTATTAATTCTTACTTATTTCCTTTTTCTCTTTCACATTTGATTATAAATTCCACAATTCAGTAGCAGAAAAAGCTTAATTTTACTTGCTTATTCTTATGAGAGTTCAAGCAACCATGAGAGAGTAAACTATATTAATTGTGAAAACTTATTATGTATCAATAAATATTTTTTTCCTTCTGCATAATAGATTGCAAGTAAAGAAAATTAGTAAAAAAGATGTTTATAACAAGTGTGTTATTTGTAACAATGCAATGATGAAGAACTACAGAGTGAACTTAACGTACCGTGCATTCGCATACATATTTTTTATGAGCAGAAAGGTTTAATTGCGATTTTTTAAATTGGTAAATTACTACAGTACAATTATAGTTAATTGCTTTCTCAGTATTGAAGAACGCCAGTCAGTCAAAGCATAATGCAATTAATTTCATATTCTCTGTGCTTTTTTTAAAAATTAGATTTCAAGAGAGAAATAAGAATTAATTAATTAGTAAACATTCAGTATTGTTCTTATCTTTACTATAAAAAAATGGCGTTCACATTTACTAAGAAATATTTTAAAAAAGTAATATGCTATTGAAATGATCCATGAAAAATATTTTTTTATTTTTGCTTAGTTAGACATGGAAAATCAATTTAAAAACCTATGTACATTGTGATTAATTTACTGGTTTATTGATTAATTTTTATTTTTCTCTCTCTGCATGGTATAATTAAAAATAACTGTTGTTCAGTAATTGAAAACTGTGTGAGTTTTTTTTCTTTCTTCTTATACTTATTAATTGAATGGAAAAGAAATAAAAATTTGTCGATTAAAATTGTCATATTTAGTAAGAAATTTTTCTCATTTCAGTTTGACATCAAGCGATATTTATTCAAGACGATATTTTTTTTTATTTATAACTGAATGAATTTAATCAATCAAAAAGATTTATATAGGAATAAAAACTGAAATAATAAAATTTGATTAATAAAAAACAAAGAATGACAAATGAGAATCAATTTTCATCAAAACCTTAAAAGTAGCGCAAAAAATTTAGTTATTTATAATTGCATATACCTTGTTTTTGGTTCATTGTTACTATTTATTGCTTATTCAAGCATTCTAATGCTTTAATAAATAAGTTTTTAGTAATTTTTGACAAACAAAAATTGTAAACAAAAAATTCTTGATCAGTTCAAATTTCATTTTAAAAAATTAGCTTACTCAAAACAATTTATTAAAAATATTAATGAGTATAGGATATGATAGAAATAAAAATTATCTTAAATAGAACTGAAATTAAGCACAAATTTTGGCAAATTCATTTCCTTTTTTTGGTTATTTACTTAAACGTTTTATTTCTCTTATATCCTTATGCATAACATAACAACGCAAATTGTATTCTGGTCAAAATCCAATTGCATTAATAATAAAAGATTATTGCAATTTTTATAATTAATCGAAATGTCTTCGCTCTTGGACAAAACAATTTAAAAATTATTCCAAAACAAAAAAAATCATTTAATAATGCCAAAAATTCATTATTAATCAAAAATGTAAAGTTAAAATTCTAAACTGAATTTAAAAATAATATTTATAAATTAAAAATTTAAAAACACACTTTTATATCGTGTCAAACACCGACTAAAAAGTAAAAAATAAGCGTCTGAAAGTCTTTGGTTTCTGAAGTTTAATAAAGAAATATACATTTAATATCTTCTGATTATTTATTAAATTATTTTAATGACTAATAATACTCTTGATTGATAATTCATTTCCTATATTAAAATTTTGATTAAAAGTGTGGGCGGCACCCTGTAATCGAATTTTATTATTATACATACTAAATGATTTGTTAGTAACTAGTTGATTGAAATGGATAGAATCGCATATATGTAGAGCAGTATGCGATTATTTGATGCGCCCCACACTTTTAATCAAAAATTTTAATATAGGAAATGAATTATCAATCAAGAGTATTATTAGTCATTAAAAATATTTAATTATATAATCAGAAGATATTAAATGTATATTCTTTATTAAAACTTCAGAAACCAAAAGACTTTCAGACGCTTATTTTTTACTTTTTAGTCGGGTTTTGACACGATATAAAAGTGTGTTTTTAAATTTCAATTTCAGTTTAAAAAACACATCAACATAATAAGAACATAAATATTATATAAATTAAAAATTTAAAAAACACACTTTTATATCGTGTCAAAACCCGACTAAAAAGTAAAAAATAAGCGTCTGAAAGTCTTTTGGTTTCTGAAGTTTTAATAAAGAAATATACATTTAATATCTTCTGATTATTATATTAAATTATTTTAATGACTAATAATACTCTTGATTGATAATTCATTTCCTATATTAAAATTTTGATTAAAAGTGTGGGGCGCACCCTGTAATCGAATTTTATTATTATACATACTAAATGATTTGTTAGTAACTAGTTGATTGAAATGGATAGAATCGCATATATGTAGAGCAGTATGCGATTATTT
>JADBJN010000024.1:1173-15561 GCA_018290095.1 Polypedilum vanderplanki
TACAGTATACATTAATTTAATGAGATTCTATAAGAATCTTTTCCTAAAATTTTATTTTTCAAATAGTTAAATATGTAACGTACAAATTTCATATTAAAAAATTCAGATCATCTCGGAAACCGAGATAGTACGCAAGTCAGTCTAGAAAAATCTGTCATATTGAGCAGTTCGCTAGTGATTGAATAACGCGAAAATTCACTAATTAATCCAATTGTTAATAAATAAGCAATTATGTAATAAAAATGTTTGTTATTTTACAATAAATCTTCAATATATCAAATTAAATAGTATAATATAAACTGGATTTTTGTAAAATTATGTAAAGTGAAAAACGTGTTACAGACATCTAATTAAAATCTGCTACTCTTTTTTGTAATTACTAGACTAGTTTATTCTGCATTTATATCAGAATATCACATTTCAATCACTCAAGCAATAGTTCGCGAGTTAAAGTGATAAAAGAGAAATACCACGCTAGAAAAGAAATTTGAGGTTGTGTCATTAAATTTTTGGCGTGAAGATAAGTGATTAAAAAATAAAAAGTGCATATTGAACAGAAATAGAACTTTTCTTTTATGTGTTTAATTTAGTGATAATATTAAAGTTATTATTTATTTAAATTTTAGATATTAAGTTTAAAATTAATTTATAAGTTATTTTTGATTTAACATTAAATCTGAAAATTTTTAAATGGGTTATTACCCGCAGTTTAGTGATCAAATAAAGATTACCTAAATATTAGATATAAAGTTTATTAAATTTCAAGTCGGACTCATGTTAGTTCGCGTAAATTTCTAAAATCTCAAGTCGGACTCACTTTAGTTCGCATAAATTTCCAAATCTTAAGTCGGACTCTATTAGTTCGCATAAATTTTTAAAATCTCAAGTCGGATTCACTATTAGTTCGCGTAAATTTCTAAAATCTCAAGTCGGACTCACTTTAGTTCGCGTAAATTTTTAAAATCTCAAGTCGGACTCACTTTAGTTCGCATAAATTTCTTAAATCTCAGATCGGACTCACCATAGTTCGCAAAAAATTTCCAAATATTAAGTCGGACTCTATTAGTTCGCGTAAATTTCTAAAATCTCAAGTCGACTCACTATAGTTCGCATAAATTTCCAAAATCTCAAAAAGGTACTATTTATTATAGTTCGCATTAAATTGCATTTATTATATTTAGATATCTGTTATAATTTAAATACAAATCTTTAAGATCGGAATATTTATATATATAAATCTAGCGAATAATTAAGCAGGGAACCACAATGCAATGTGCTAAGTGTTTTGAAGGCTCTGAAAAGGGTGAACTATTTAAATGTAATGGACATCTTTGTACTAAAAAGTTGCATTTGAGTTGCGCTAATAAAGTATCAGTCGAAACTGGATTTGTTTTTTATTATTGTATTAATCATTTCCAGGAATATACAGAGAGTGCTAAAAAAGCCAATATCAAGAAACAATCATTATCTAATACTAATAAAGAATATGCTAGAAAGAATCATAACAATAATTTCAGTTATGATAAGGTTGGTCCATCACAGGAACAAAATGTAGACATGAGAAGAAGAAATCCTAGAAGAAATGATTTAAATGTCCCTTTAACTCTTAATGAGAATAATGACCATGGAAACACTATGGTAGATGGCCCTCCTTCTCCTTATCGGCATGCAAATAAAAATGAATTTTTTCCTGAATATGAGCCCAACATTGATAGAGCTAATTTGAATGATCATAACAGGGAACAAGAAAATAATGTATCTCAAAATGTAAATGGAAACATTTTTCAGAGAATAGCAACCAATTTCAGGCAATTTATAGGACTAAGTGGTATGAATAATGCAAATGAGGCTGATAATGAAAATGTTTGTCATGAATGTGAAAAAGAAATAATAAGTAAACCATTTAATTGTCGATATTGCCTTTTAAGAGTACATCAAGATTGCATTGACCAAAAAGTTTTGTGGAGTGTTTATTATAAGGGGGCAAATTTTACTTGTTTAGAATGTCGCAATAAGCTCAACAATTTTAATCGTACAAGAAATAATGTCTTTATTAGTCATGATTTTAATCGAAATAGATTGAGACAAAGTACTGGAGATAGCAATAATAATTATAGTCAAATATTTAGTCCTAATAGATCTAGAATCAGGGCAGATTCTCCTTTAGCCAATTATTCTCAGCCAATACAGATAGAAATAAATGGGCAGAAATTGCCTGTGAATAATGAATATATTATGTCTGAAAGAATGATCAATCAAACACTACCTTTAGTAACAGATACTGAAAGAACTTGGCGTATATTTTATCAGACTTACAAGAGCAGTAAAGGTCTATTTAATGATGCTAGTAACATTGTCAGAATTACTAAAGCTATACAATGCCAAGCTATTAAAGACATAGGGGGAGAGAATTTATATGAATTGAATCATTACGATGAAGCTATAGAAGATATTAATAAAAGACTTCAGGGAACTGAACAGCTTACTCTAGATTTGAGAAAAAAGATTTATGCTATTGAACAACCTGAAAATAATGATCATGAATGTATATTAAAGGCTATAGATACAGTAAAAAATTTTTATAATCTAATTTGCAAAGAGCATAAAGATGAATATCTTTATGATGCTAATCTGTGCGTTGATATTATTAGCAGAATGCCTTCGAGAGTGTACAATAGACTTAGTAATTTAAGACTTAGAGCAAAAAAGGCGAACAAACCTTATTTTATCGCTGATATCATGCCAGAATTAGAATTTGCTTTAGAAGATAGTAAACATAAATTAGATATGGAAAGAATAGTAAAAAGACATATTCAAAATAGGAAAAAGGTTGAAAAAAGTTACAAAACAGAAAGAGATGAAGAAACTGAAAAGATTTATAGTACAAGTGTTATTAAAAAGCAATTTCGTTGCTGGTTGCATGATAATGATAGTCACAGTCCTAACAAATGTAGAAATTTATGGATGATGTCTGGTTTAGAAGCCAGAAAGTTAGCCATTGAAAAAGGTAGATGCATCACTTGTGGATTAAATAAACATAATAATGATATTTGTCCATACTCCAAAGCACTTAAATGTAATTTAGCCAATTGTGATGAAAATCATCATGCAATGTTTTGTAGTAAAAGGCCTAAAAGAATATCTAAGAAATCTTATATTATTGACTCTCATGATGATGATTTAGCTTTTTTGCAGGAAGTAAACGAATATGTGCATGAAGAGTCTGGAAGTGAAGAGGTAAAAACTGTCTCAATAGAAACTTTAGAGGAAAGCACAATTAAAGAAGATCATTTTTATTTTAGGAATAGCCATTTAACAGAAACTAAAACTAACAGTGCTAGTATTAGTGTGAAATGCCAAAGAAGAAATAACAAGGACAATGCTAACAATAAACTAGTAGCTTCCAATACTCGTCGCTTGGAGAAAGCTATAACAGGCTTATTGTTATTCATAATTAATTGTTGTGATTTAGCGAAAGAAAAGATAATAAACACTATACACCATACCATAAATAAAAAAGAACAGTATTTAAATGTCGTGGCAGATAATATATATAAAAAGACGTCTAGTAATTCTCAACTTCCTGTTGTAGTTACTAAAATTTGGACACCATATGGTCTTAAGAAAGGTGTATTTTTGCTGGATAGTGGATCCACCACTAGTTTAATAAACACAAAGTTCGCTAATAATTTACTGGCTAAGGGTATTAAGAGTAATTTAACAGTAAAAGGAATAAATTCTAAGAGAGTAGATAATAAGTCTAGAATTATACAATTAAAATTGGCTAGGCCTGATAACGAAAATCATTTTACTAAAGTAGCTTTTCATACTTATAATGAGTTAGATATTGCAGGACAAATATTTGAACCTAATGAATATTATAAAAGATATAAGTATTTGAAATCTCTAAACTTGTTAGGGTTTAAAAAAGCTGATGGACTTATTGGAATAGATAACATCCATGTATTTGATTGGACGATAGTGAAATATAAAAAGATGGAGCCTCATTATCCTCTAGGCATAAGAACAATAATAGGAGACACATTGATAGGAAGTGAAGAGCAGACAAATATCATGTATGAAGAAGGATTAAAATTAAATAAAAATGAAGAAGAATTTATAAAAATAAATCCTGAAAACGTCATTAAGAATAGTTTCATGTCTAAAAGTTATAGTATTAATTGTAAAAAAGCTATTAATGATATGGAGAAAAATATAAATAATGAATTCATAACTGATTTAAGTGACTATGAAGAGGATTACCTCCGATTAGAAGAACTCACATATTTGCAAAACAGTTATCAATTTAATATTGATAGCAGAGAGAATTATTTTGAACATGTGGCTAAGAAAATGTTAACCGAAGAAACTATAAAATTGGATAATAGCAATCATTATAAATCACCTATTTTGTGGAAAGATCGAGACAATGTGGTTCTGCCCTCTGAAAAGTCTTATAAAAATGCTATGAGAAGATTTTTGATTATAGAGAAATATGGTAAAGCTAATAAAGAATTTCATGAATACGAAGCTGAAGTCAAAAATTTACTAGACAAGGGATACGCAGTAGAAATGTCTGAGCAAGATGCTAATACTTATTCTAGATTCACATATTATGTACCTATATTTTTTATAAATCCACCAAATAAAAGGCGAAGAATTATTTTTGATTTTAAAGCTAAAGTGAATGGCATATCATTCAATGAAAATATAATTGGAAGTCTAAATCTGCTTAATAGAATAGACAAAATATTATTTGACTCTAGAAAAGAAAAATATTTGATAAAGGGTGATATTAAGGAGATGTTTTTACAAATTAAGCTTTATGATGAAGATAGCGATAGCATGAGATTTTTATTTAGATTTAAAGATGATACTGAGATAAAAACATATAAAATGAAAGTGCTTCCTTTTGGCTGTGCCAGTTCTCCAACAATATCTCAATTTGTAAAAAATAAAATTGCAGAAGAGGAAGATAACGTATTAGTGAAAAATGCTTTAATTGAACATACTTATATGGATGACACTATTACATCTGTAAAAAATCCTGAAACTGCTATAAATTTAGTCTGTGATCTTAAACGTGCTCTAAAGAGAGGAGGATTTAATCTTCTTAAAATAAATACAAATTGTTCTAAAGTGAACGAATATTTGAAAATATTGTTGAAAGATGAAGATCAAGAAAAACTATTTACAGAAGGAAATGTTGAAAGGTTGCTAGGTTACGAATTTGATCTAACTAATGACACTATTTCTATCAACTTCTCATTAGAAACATTACCGAAAAATATTTATAAAAACTTAAAACATCCTACGAAAAGAAATGTTTTACAAGTGATGAATGCTTTATTTGATCCTTTAGGTTTATTTGGTTATGCAACTGCTAAAATGAAAATTGTGTATAAAAGAGTTTGCGAAACAACACAAAAATGGGATGATTATATAGATAGTAAATTAATTTCGGCATGGGAAATATGTCTTAAATACTATAATGAAACTAATCAAATTAAGATTCCTAGATGGAACACGCCTAAATTGTATGATAAGTTAGAATTATTAATATTTTGTGATGCATCTAAAGAAATGATATGCACAATAGCTTACATACTAGCAACAAATGAAAATACACAAGAATTTACACTATCTATATTAACTAGCAAATCTCACACAGTAAACAATAGAAGAGAATATTCCATACCAGAACTAGAATTAGAAGCTGCCAATCAAGCTGTTAAATTATCACAATATATAAATAAAATGCATGAATATAAATTTCATGACATAAGTTATTTTAGCGATAGTAAGATTACTATAGATGAAATCAAAATGACGAAAAGAGAGAAATTCACTATTTACACTGAAAATAGAATCAAGTTTATAAAACAGCATTCGACACCTAATCAATGGTATTGGATACCAACAGAAATTCAAGCAGCAGACGCTGGTACTAAAATTGAAGTAAAAGTTAGTTGTTCTCTATCAAACATATGGTTCACTCCTAAGATTTTGCAATACAATAAAGATGAATGGAAAAATTTTGTCCTAAAAGTCATTCGATAAATGTTACACAATCTAGAGAAGATGTTGCAGAATTGAAAAAAGATATAATTAATTCCAACACATATAAAAATTTTACGCAACTTATAAGAACAAGCGTTTTGATACTAAAATATAAATATAAAAGAGATAATAAGCTAGTTGAATTGAGAAATGAGACTGAAAAAATAAATAATGATAAAAAATTAACTAATAGAGATAAAAGATATAATTTAAAAACACTAGATGTAAAAATTAAAGAAATAGAATCTTTTTTATATGATGAGAGTCATTGGTTTAATATTGCTGAAACTCATTGGTTAAGATATGCACAAAATGAAGATGATGAAATAAAAGAGTTAATAAATTATCTAAAATCAGGGAAAAAAGTACCTATCAAAAATAGATATTATAATTTACAGCCATATATAGATATTGATGGATTGGTTAGATTACGTACTAGAATAGCAGATAAATTAGAACAAATTTATTCACTAGATTATGATAAATTAAGGCCTATTCTTCTACCACACAATAATGGTATTACAGACTTAATAGTTTTAGAAATACATGAGAAGCAAGCTCATATGTTGATTAAAACAACTGCAAATCAGATAAGAGCTAAATATCATATACATCAATTAGAAACAACTATTAGAAAGATAATAAAAGAAAACTGTCATTATTGTCGAAGGTTTTCTGGTAAAGCTCAAAAACCTATAATGGGAGATATTCCTATTGAAACTTTTGGTTGTTTTGAAAGCAGTTTCATTAAAACTACAGCAGATGTATTTGGACCTATAATGGTAAAACCCACAACATATTCTAAACAAATAGTAAAGAGATATGGACTTGTAGTTATGTGTCTGATGACTAGAGCAACACACATTGAAGTACTTAATGATTTAACAACAGAGTCCCATATAAAAGCTTTTGAAATTATTTTTGCTATTAGAGGAACTCCTAGAATAATATATACTGACTTACATGCTTCATTTTTAGATACAAATAAAACATTACAGCAATTAACTGAAGAATGGAACATTATTTTATTGAAAGAAGGTGTGATAAGAAAAAGTATAAAATGGGAAACAAAAGCAGCATACATGAGCTGGAATCAAGGTGTTGTCGAGAGACAGATTGGAGAGATAAAAAAGATGTTAAAAAATTTTTCAAGACTACTAAATATGAAAAATCCCCTAACTGATTATGAATTAAGATATTTGTTTATTAAAATTCTTAATGTACTTAATAATACGCCTATTACATGTTTTGAAGATCATAAGCAAATACCTCAATTAACACCTGCTCATTTCCTAATGCTTAGAGAAAACACACAGTCGCATCCGAAAACTAATATAACTTCTACTGATTTGAGTGTAACATGGATAAATATGCAAAAAATAATTAATAATTTTTGGGAAGAATGGCTTAAATCATATTTTCCAAAATATTTAAATAGAAGAAAATGGAATAATAAAGTTAAACCTTTGGAAGTTAATTCTATAGTACTATGTGCTGAAAAAGGAATTGTTGACTCCTGGAGAATTGGAAGAATCATAGCTGTAGATTTTGGAAGTAACGATCAAGTTAGATCAGTAACTATAAGACTAGGAAAGAATAAAAGAATAGAAAAGGAACATTTAAAATCAAAAGCCATGATTCTAGATAAATACAAGAAAGAAAAAGCACAAATAGTGACTCGTCCAGCAATGCTAGTCATAGAACTTAATATAAAAACTACAAACTCAATAAATTAACAAACATTATCGCGTGAGTCCAAGAGACGCAAAGCGTTTCCTTAACTGAAATATTCAGTTTTAAAAAAGAAAATATTATTTCTAAACTCACTCGATTTCACAATAATAAACAATTAATATTTCATATCAAAAAATTCATTTCTCTTACTAGAATTTTGGAAAATAAGTGATATATATCATAAAGTGATAATATAAAAATACATAGGTCTAGAAAGTAATATATGTTATTAGTTAGAGTCAAAATATCTAAAGATAGCTTCACCAATAGGCAATAAATGAAATATATAAATCTAGTTTAACAGAGCAAAATTGTTATATGAAAATTAAGATGGATAGTGATCGTTAATTTTGGTGTTACACAACTTATTAAATGTATTGACGTTTATACTAGGCTCCTAGCTATCAAGTATTTATTACAGTTTATTAGTGTGCCATATATTCATAACTTTCAACTTGTATTATGAGATGATATGAGAAAAAATTAATTGTAACTGATAAATATCAGTTTAAATAAAAATGCATCCTCTTGGTTTTTCATTAGAGAAATTATACATTGAATTGTTGTGGTATATTTTATTGCAGTTTTAATAAATTGTAACTTTGCATTAGTTTGTGCTGATTAACGAAGAAGTTATCTAAATCAAGTTTATTACCCATTACAAGAGCTTTGTGAGTTTTTTAATACTGATTTCACAATAAATACACTCATTACTAATTGTTTCAGAAAGTCGATTCACATACAAAAAATGATTTCTGAATTAGAAACATCTGTCTCTAATCTTAAGACAAATTTAAATATGTCAGAACCTATGAAAGTAGATGAAAAAGCTGAAGAATTTAATAATTATATATATCAAATAGCTGTAGATTTGGGTTACATGCAATTAACCTCTATTGAGATAAACAATTTTGATTCGTCTTTAACTCTTGCATTACTAATAGCACATATAAATTCAGCTGTATCTCCAATAAATGTATGGTCTTCTAAAGGATTTGGAGGAATTTATTATCATAAAGCCAAAGGTGAAGAATCTGGAAAGTTGATTTTATTAGGTTCAGTTGAATGGTGTAATGAATTCATTAATGCATTCGAAGATGGAAATATAAATTCTATCTTTTTTCAAAGATGGAAGCATAATAGTGTAAAAGTTACTAGTCATATTCTAACTGATCATGGAGATATATACTGGGAAAAGAACGAAGCTAATTATAAAGATGCTAGGAATATTGTTTGGATTAGCCATAGATTTTTAAAAGCTGATGATGCTTTAAAGCATGTTCATGATTTAGTTAAAGACGATTTAAGATATTTCATCGTTGATTCTAAAATGGAAGATGAATACAGAACTTTTTTAGTTGGATTCTATTCTGATAAAGCTGGTAGACTCTTAACTTCTACAAAAACTGAAAAAGATCTCATAATTGAGAGAAAAAGAGACATTAAATTCCGCAATTTAGCAAATTTATTCAACACGTCTCCTGAATTCATTTCTAATGCTTCTCATCACTCGACTGAAGTTTCTAACAAAAAATTAGAAATGGATACTTATTTTTTACACAAGAAAGTAAAAGAAGGTCAAATTAATCCTGATCAATTAGCTACTATCTGTGGATTGAACATTAAGTCTGAAGAAGAACTAAAATTGGCTTTGGAAAACAATTCCTACAAACCTGTTCGAGAAGAAAAGAGACGAAACATACCTAAAAGAGGTTCTTGGTATCGCAATGACTATGTAGACAATGGAAGGAAACGTGGACTGGATTTTGCAAGCAGACGAGGAGAATATCATTCTACTAGAGGACTTCATCGACGTTCTGGATTTTATCGCAATGACATATACTACGCTCCGATGTCTTAATAGTAATTGATGTTTCAATTCTTGAAAGTCTAAGTAATTTTTTTTATAGTTTTGAATTAATTTTAATTTGTTTGAGTGAGAGTTCTCAATTTTATTCTTTTAAATTTGTGTTGTATGAGATAAACTTTTCCGTTGGTTGAGAGTGTGAGATTCTATAAGAATCTTTTCCTAAAATTTTATTTTTCAAATAGCCAAACGCTTTTGACATTTTTTGTGTGTGACATTAAATATGTTGCGTGACAAAAATTTAATTTTAAAATTTCCGTTAAAAAAATAAAGAAATAAAAAGTTCTTTCAGCACTATTTACAAGTTATGAGCACTAATCTGACCTGCTACGCGACACTAATCTTAGGAAGCAATAAAGATAAAATCAAGATAGAAGCACTTGAAAGTATTTAATAAATTTTAAAGTGAAGTCATTGTTATAATAAAAATTTCTTGAACCTTATTGAACTTTTTCATAATCTTGTCTGTATAAAATAAAAAAATAAATCAATTAAAATTTTCACAAGTACATTTCTCTAGAACTGCATTAAATTTTTAATTAAAATAAACAACTTGAGTTTCTCATTTAATAATTTTTAATTGTATTTGCAAACACTTTTGTCTTCACTCATTAATATTGAAAAATTTTCATTCCAATTATTTCTCCAGTAAATAAAAAATAAATTAGAAGAAAAACAAAACCACAATGGATATTTTCTGTAAAATCACTCAAACATCATGAAAAAGTAAAAAAAAAATAATGAGAAAAGCCCTTGATCAAAAGAATGGAAAAAATTGTGGTTGTAATTAAAAGAGAGAAAAGTCTTTTGTGTGTTTATTTATAGGGTTAAATCAACATTTGCATTTCACTTAAAAAATTTTTCAACACACACATTCACATTTTATGGAATGAAATAAAATCTCATAAAAGAAGAAAAAAACTTCATTCGATTGAATTGTAAATTTGAGTTTTATTTTTCAGGAGTAAAAAAATATTGAAGCTGTTGTTTTATGCAACCTGAATACATGTGGAATTTTTATTTCACTCATTTATGCGATTCTCGAGAAAAAACTCTTTTTTAATTTTTTTAAAGCTTTATTGAATTTTTTATTACAAATTTATTAATTAAGCGGAAAAAGTTAAAAATTTATGCAATAATGAAGTGAATAGATATTTAGGAAAGTTTTTAAAAAATATTTTTCTAATATCCATCTCTAGAAAATCCTTAGAACTTAAATTTTAGAAATTTTTTTGATTTCTTAACAAAATTTTACAAAAATTCAATTTTTTAATTCAAAGTCAGAAAAAATTTAATTTTCGAAAAAAATTAAAATTTTCTTTATTTTTTATCTCAATGTCAAAATTTTGAAGATTAAAATTATTTTATTTATTTTTTATTAACTACAGTGTCAATTCCCTTCTTAAAAATGCAAAATAAAATTAATTCACATGTATTTCATTAATTATTCATAGTCATAATTATATTTTTATGTTAATGAGCTGAAAAACATACAAATAAATTTTTTTATTATTAAAATATTGCGGACTTCATAAAAATCTCTTTAAAGTGAACTCAATTGACTGCAAACCCTTAGAATGAAAAAAAAGCCATGACTCAGAGCAGATTTTTTAACCCTTTAGAACACAAAAGGAAGATTTTCAATGACTCGGAAGAATTTTCGCCTTTCAAACCTTCATCAAAATGTTACCATTGTGTCAATACAATCTTTTCCTTTTCTTCATTGATAAAGTAAAATATTTGAATTGTCAAAAGGAAGAAAAATAAATTTATGAGTTTGACTTTAAGAAGTTTTTAAAACTTTTTTATTCATCATGGATTGAAAATTTTGATAAATTTGCTAAAGCAAAGAAATGAAAATTGTGAATAATTTATTTAATTTTGAAATGAAAATTTTAATATAAATAGGGTAAAGAACCTAATTTTGGGACAGTCCTATTTTTGGGACACTTTTTGTTTACATTTTTAAAATATTTAATTTAATCTCTTCTAATATATGAATCGTAATAAATGAGTGCTTATGGTTCTGGGTCATGGATCCGACACAGAATTCCGTGGAACTTCCACGGAATGTTTCATAAAACATTGTCACAGAATGTTCCATCGAATATTCCGTGAACTTCCATGGAATTCTTGTGGAATGTTCCATGGAATGTTCTGTGACAATGTTTTATGGAACATTCCGTGGAAGTTTCACGGAATTCTGTGTCGGATCCATGACCCACACCCAGTGCTTATTAGACTCATTTTTGTTCACTGAATACACTGTATATGTTTAATTTTACGATCACTCAACACTTTTGATGATTAAATGAAAATTTCTTTTATTTTTTGGAAATGAAAATTTTTTGTTGATTTTTCCGCCACTTTTTCCTTTTTCTATTTTATTGATTAATCTTTTTAATAGTTACTTTTGCACTCAAACTTTGACATTTCACAAGCACTAAAACGTTTTACAAACTCACTAATGAATAATTAAAGAGCTAAAATTACTTTATTAAGTTTAAAAATCGATTTCAATTTTCGACCTAATTTTGGGACACTTATTTTTTCTATAGAAAATAATAAAATATGGAACAAAACAAAATTTTTCGAATTGATAATTTCAATGAAATTAGCTGATTTGAGTGCTTTAAAGTATTATAGAGCGAAAAAAAGGGTTAATTAAGTGTTTTATCATCAAAAGTAAGTATAAAAAGGAGTAAAAAATCGATATTAAAAAGTGTCCCAAAAATAGGTTTTCTGTCCCCAAATTTGGTTTAATTTTTTTTGTTAATAATTCAATAATTAAAGACTTCTAGCTCTCAGTTATGAGTTTAAATAATAAAGTAAAGCTCTAACTTTATGTACAAATATAATCATTGAGTTAATTGATGTTTTAAAAGAGATTTCAAACATTTTCTATTGAGACCTAACAAAAGTGTCCCAAAATTAGGTTCTTTACCCTAGATAAGAAACTTTACTGATATTCATTGAAAATTTTTAAAATTTAAATTAAAAACAAACTTTCATTTTGTTTTAAATTTTTAATATTATTTTTAAAACAAAATATTTTTTATCTTGCCTCATCCTTAAGAATAAAATTGAAAAAATTAAATAAAGATCATTTCAACTAACAATTTATAAAATACAAACTTAATCAACAATATCAAACTATCCAGACAATCTTTAGAAAAAAAACTTTCTCATTTTCTTTCTTATATTCTCTTGAGAAATTATTCTTGACGGTAGAAAAGTTATTAATTAAATTGAAAATCATCACGTAGAAGAAAAAATTTTTTTCTTAATTTTTAAGACAAATTTGAAGAAGTTTTTAATGTGGGAAGAAAAGATTAAAAATTATAAATTTGAAAGATTTAAATTTTTTTAAAGTTTCTTTATTGAAGAAAATGAATTGTTTGGAATTTGATTTTTATCAAAATGTTATTAAACAAAATCAAATAAAACAAAATTTAAATGTCACGCAAAAATTTTTAATGTCGCATGTGACATGTTTTTTTGTTGCACGACTTTTATGATTTTCAACAATAAAATAAAAAAATTCTTTTTATTTTTCTAAACATCAGGTGTTGTTTCAACCAAAACTAAACTTTCCCTCTGTTACTTAACCACAGAACAAGATTGAGTAAAAAGAAAAGTTTTTCTGGTCATATTTTTCATCTGATGAAAAAACAACAAGAAACTTTAACACAAGTTTTGTGTTTTCCTCAAACATTTTCACATATTGCAATGTGAAAAAGGATGGAAAAATTATTAAGTGTGGCTTGTGAACATGAATTGGATACTTAATTAAATCGTGCCAAAGACAGATGGTGGTTCTTTTCTAACTCATACAAAATGTAAGAAATTTCAATTTTCTATTTCTGATGTATGACAAAGAAAATAAATCTTTGGATTGCAAACAAAAGAGAAAAAATACATAAATAAATAAATCTCTGAGAAACTCTGACTTTCTCTACTGAATAAAAAGAATATAAATTTGATACTCTTATGCAGCAGAAGGTGTGTATTTCAATTGCAAACAACAGCAACAGCAGCATCATTCAACCTTTTCAAAATGCATTGACATTGAAGATGTGAAAGAAAAGAGAGTTTATAAAAGATGAAAATTTATTCAACTCGAATTGCATTTGCTCAGTAGTGCATTGTATAGAGAGTCATCGTTTTTGTTGTCGTCACAAGTCTGTGATTTACGGTTTATTGCTTTGAAATATTTGAGATAAAAAAATTGAAAAAGAAGATGAAAAATTTTCGTTAAATTTAAGTTAGATTTTTGTAGAAATTTTATTTTGAATTTTGAAATTAATAAGCTTATGCTAAACGTTATTTTCATACATATTTTATTGGTGTGTTCACTTTAAAACCGGACACTTTAAGGAACCTCATTTGAAGCAATCTTTCTCTAAAACTACTACTGTATTTGACAAACGGTGAAAAACATGTTATAGCTAGAGCTTATAAGCAGTTTTTTAGATAGTTTTGATTACAATTGATGTTTGTTTAATATCCTTAAATAATCTCCAAATACATATGGAAAATTATTTTTTTTTGGACAGAAAATTTAAAATGATTTTTAGTCATGAAAGAACATTGACAAAAAATATCGCATGCTCTCTAAATTAAGTTTACTTCATGTACTTTTAAAATCTAAAACCATAATTTAAATATCGTCTGTAGTTTGAGATAATATGCGTACAAAAATATGACCAAAATATCTTGACTTTTAC
>JADBJN010000018.1:3900-17081 GCA_018290095.1 Polypedilum vanderplanki
GAGAGCTATCCCTGTGGCATTGGTGACTGCCAAGAAGAATTTGAAACTAGTCAAAAAGCAGCGACTCATAGAAAAAAGCACAGAAGACACATGCCGAAGCAAGAAAAGGAAACTACGGATTACTATTGCGGGATATGCAAGCGTTACTTTACTAGCACTGCAGGTCTTAAAGATCATTACAAAACCCAGATGCATCAGGCGAATTTAAATAAGGAAGAATAAAATTATATAATAGTATTGTAAAATTTAATTAGTTCAAATAAATAAGACTGAATTATTATTAAAACTTAAACTATTTGTCTTTTTCTTTAAACAAAACTTTTCAGATAAGAAGCCAGAAAAATTGATTTTTTTTTCAGATAAGAAGAAATAATAAAGAAAGACCAAAAAAATAAGATGGTCTAGAAAAAGTATTTTTAAAAGAAAAAGTAATGGTATAATGCGATGGAGTAGTGGTACATTAAAGGAATGTTACATAATACATGTATATTATGTAATAGAGTAAGGTGTTCAATAAATGGGTTCATTTGAACATCTTACTCTATTACATAATATACATGTATTATGTAACATTCCTTTAATGTACATCTACTCCATTGCATTATACCATTACTTTTTCTTTTTTAAAAAAATATGGGTTAACCGATTATTGCAAAACACAAAAATACTTAGAAATTTTTAATATTTATATGGAAAATATAAAAATAGTTGATAACTATTGATCATTCAAAGAGACCAAAAGTATAAAAGGTATATGGGTATAACAATATAATAATATATGGTGTTTTCTTATCTCAACTTGAATTATTAAAACGAGCAGTGGAGCTCATGTATGTAGTTCAGTGTTGCGTGGCAGATCAGTTTAGCGTCCATATCTTCTAGTTCTTTCAGAACTTTCCAAGAGTGCTTTGAGGCCCACATGCAACAAAAGTGATCGTAGCGCCACCAACGGCGAAAATTATGAATTAATTTCATCTTATATAACCACAAAAAATGGCCATAACTTTTGAACGGATGGTCCGATTTACACCAAAATCTAATCAGTTCTTCGTTTTGTAATGCTGAATCAGATTATTTATTCCTTGTTTCAATTCCGAGTGAGGGCATAAACTTCTACTTTTTTGTTGTTTCGATTTCCATTTTGTTTCAATTTTTTTTCTTTCTAAAATCACAAAAAAATGTTCAATATTTACCAAAAAAAATTTTTTTAAGATTTATTTGGCTTTAAAATTAATAATTTAAAAATTTATTTTTCTATTTTTTAATTTTGAATACTTTTAAGTTTAAGATTTAAAAAAATACGCTAAAAACAATAAAAAATTTTTTAATTATTTACTGTATTTATATGATAATTGTGATGTATTTATGCATAAATTCATCAAACTTATTTTAAAATAAAAAGATTATTAACAAAATTTCAAATTAAAAATTATTTCTCTTTATATAAGTATATAAATTTCAATAGAAAAGCTTATATTTGACTTGACTCAAAATTAACAAAAATAAAATACACCCTCATAGCCCAGTGGTTTTAGAGCCTGTCTAGTAAACTTCTTAGATGAGTTTCTTGCGAACAGGAGGTCCTCCTAATTAATTGGTTAAACATTCTTTTACTTTTTGCATTAAAAAATAACTTTCATGCATATTTTAAGAGAAAAGTTTAAGTAGGACTTAACTTAAAATCAAGTATCAACAAGAAAAGCCTCTATAGCTCAGTGGTTAGAGCGCTTGTCTAGTAAGCAACTCAAAAGAGTATCTTGAGAACAAGAGGTCCCCGGTTCGGTTCCGGGTAGAGGCATAAGTTTTCTTTACTTTTTGCTGTTTCTTTTTCTATTTCGTTTCAATTTTTTTTTTTTCAATTAAAAAAAATGTTTCTTTGAACTTTATAAAAATTTTATTTATTCTTTTTTGAAAATTAAAGAATAAAGTTATTCTAAAATTTAAAAATTACATATTTTGACTTAATTATTTGAATAAAAAAAATAATATTGTCATATAGTTTCTTAAGATTTTTTTTTTAAAAAAAGAGGAAAAAATTAAACAAAATGGAATATGAAACAACGAAAAGAACTTTATATCTTTACTAGGAATTGGTGCATACTTCCCGGTCCCCGGTCCGATTCCGGGTGGAGGCAAACATTTGCATTCTTTTTTACTTTTTACTTATTTTTTTTCTTTTTAATTAATATAGGGTAAACGCACCTATTTTTTTGACATAATGAACCTAATTTTAGACATATTACTAACATTTCATAGTCCTTTTAATCACTATTTATGCACAGCAAAAGAAGTTTAGACTCATTTTAATAGAATAAAACAAACTAAATTGTTACCGCGAATCGATCTTAATGATTCCGATATGAAATATGAAAGATGACTAAATCATTTATTTAAATTATGGAATACGGTTATAATTCGATCTCTTATCGACATAAAAAATAAAGATTTCGAAAATATATGAGCGCGTTTTCTTGTAATTGGTAACAAAAATTTAGACGCGATTCTCACAAAATTTTTCCTTGCATTTTTGTAAACAACTACGTCAAAAATTAGGTAAAAACTATGTCAAAAAATAGGTTCAGCATTTATAACAAAATTTAACTCTCTAAATCACGGTAAATTGAGGAAATAAATGTTTGAAAATAAAGTTATAACTTGAATTCAAATCTTTAAGGTCTTTGCAGAGTGAAATTGAAGAGATTTAGTGAGTAATAAGTGTTTGAAGAAATTAGAAAATTTTATTGTTATCAAGAAAAATACGAAAATGGATATTTTGAGAAAAATACAGATGAATAATTGTTAATTAAGTGCTAAATCATGTTTAAATGTCATATTAAATAATTATTAATCATAATATATAGTGAGTACATAGGTTTTCATCGCAAATTCAACAAATTGAAATTATGCCAAAAAATAGGTGCGTTTACCCTATAGATTTTTTTTAATATTTTTTTTAAATTTTCAAGTTGAGATAAGAAAACACCATATATTATTATATTGTTATGTCCATATACCTTTTATACTTTTATACTTTTGTTCTCTTTGAATGATCAATAGTTATCAACTATTTTTATATTTTCCATATAAATAATAAAAATTTCTAAGTATTTTTGTGTTTTGTAATAATCGGTTAACCCATATTTTTTAAAAAAAGAAAAAGTAATGGTATAATGCGATGGAGTAGTGGTACATTAAAGGAATGTTACATAATACATGTATATTATGTAATAGAGTAAGATGTTCAAATGAACCCATTTATTGAACACCTTACTCTATTATATAATATACATGTATTATGTAACATTCCTTTAATGTACCACTACTCCATCGCATTATACCATTACTTTTTCTTTTAAAAATACTTTTTCTAGACCATCTTATTTTTTGGTCTTTCTTTATTATTTCTTCTTATCTGAAAAAAAAAATCAATTTTTCTGGCTTCTTATCTGAAAAGTTTTGTATAAAGAAAAGGACAAATAGTTTAAGTTTTAATAATAATTCAGTCTTATTTATTTGAACTAATTAAATTTTACAATACTATTATATAATTTTACTCTTCCTTATTTAAATTCGCCTGATGCATCTGGGTTTTGTAATGAACTTTAAGACCTGCAGTGCTAGTAAAGTAACGCTTGCATATCCCGCAATAGTAATCCGTAGTTTCCTTTTCTTGCTTCGGCATGTGTCTTGTGTGCTTTTTTCTATGAGTCGCTGCTTTTTGACTAGTTTCAAACTCTTCTTGGCAGTCACCAATGCCACAGGGATAGCTCTCCATCTTTTGCTTTTTTGGTGCATGCCAATCCACGTTATGCACGTCTCTCATGTGTCTTCGAAAATTGGATGCACTTCCACTAGCATAGTCACAGTCGTCATACTCGCATACAAATCTAATTTCATGGACTATTCTGATGTGTTCCTTCAACTTGTAAATTTCATCATATGAAGCGTCACAATCGGTGCATTTGAATTGTTGATTTCGTGTTTTCACCAAGTCTTCTTTTGATGGTTTTACATCATATCCCAGATATCTCAGTACATCTGCAAATTTCACAGCCTCTTTTACGATATTGACATCGATTTTCGGATAAACAGGTAACTTTTGTTTATATTTCTTGGCAAAATACAAGTTATCTGCAAAATCTCGACCAGGCATGGGATCAGGATCGTTTGGTCCTCTTGCATTTTCGTACACCAATACGTATAATGACGAAGGTGCATCGTTAGGGGGTCTGTAATCATCACCTGCCTTGTGATTTTTCAAATGCACATTCCCAGCCATCTCCGAGAAAAATCTGAGCACAAAATACTCCAATCTGCCAGCACTTGCGGTATTAGGCATTTTAGCCAAAATCCTCATATAGTTGAAGCCATAGGTAGGGCTTGTGAATTTTCCATGCTCTTCTCGTCTTCTGTCAGGGTCAATGGAAACACCAAAATAAAATACGAGTGTTGGATCTTCTAGTACCATGAGATAAAATTCTACGGCTATATCTAATGCCAGGTCTTCAATTTCTTCTTTAGTAATTTCAGCAGGTAAATCATTTGCATTTATTTTCACCAAATTGAGATTTTGAAATACAGTTTTCTGCTGAACACAGACCACCCCACATGCGATATCTTATTGAATTGGCAACTGATGAGTGCAAATTGCAGAAATATGACCTCAGTGTATTTGCTTCGTACTGGCAGTCTTTGACACGACATTTGTGACTAAAGCTGTTTACCAAACGCTTGCCCTTGTACTCAAATAAAGCTTTAATATATGTTTCCAATTTCTCCTGGACCTCTTCTGGGTTATCAACTCTAAAAGTCTTTTGGAAACTGACGGCAGAGTGTAAAAATTTCGAATTTGACATGATATTGCCTTCTATATCAGATCTTAGTCTCTGTAAAGAGAAAAGAAAAAAATTTCATTACTAATCACATTTTATACTTCGCTTTAGTGTTTCCACTAAAGACACATTATACATATATATGTGTTAGTAAAATTCTACAGGGAACGGACAGGAGAAGTCTGCAACCTGTTAATACCTAACGATGGAGAACTAACCGCGCTAAAAGCCTAATTCTTTCGTTTCGCCGGGGTCCACCACTTCCCGAGTACTTAACGGGGCCGCCTCTAGAAGGCAGAATTAGGCACATGCATGGAGAGGATCGCCCCTCCACCTTTGGCCCCATATTTTTTTGTTTGTCTAATAATTAAATGAGAATTATATAATGAACTTTTTGCGGTTTCACTTTAGTATGCAAGGCTTAATCTTTAATACGAATGTATTTTACTGACAGGATCAACCAGGATTGTTTTACATCATACTATTCTATATATTGTATCTATATACTCATAATCTACTCTATTCATACTTTATTATAATCATTTCAATATAATTATATTGAACATTTAACGATTATTATATATCCTTCTATACATTAATGTCAACACTCTATACTCCTTTATAAAGAAGTAATTTTTATATTACTTCTTTTTGCCCTCTCTCTTTTGGTAGACTATATTTTTTGTCTTCCAATAATGTAAGAAAATTTGGAAGTATATTGTTCGATATCTTTGATATTTTTTACTTAATTTTTGTATTATAGTTGTGTAATCATATGCGAGATAAAAATTTTCATATAAAACTATTATCTAGGTATCAGCTGCAAGTAAATTTAGATTTGAGCTCATAACTAAATGGGCTGTTGTTTGTTGTAGAGTAACAAATTAAATTTTTGCGGTGAGATGATTTGTTATTGTGTTTGCGTAGTTGTTGTTCCGTGTAGAAATTTAAGAGGGTGTGTTTTATATTCAATCTGAAGGCGGTAGAATTAACAGGTTAATATTTTGTGTGCAAATGTTATCTGATTCTGGAGTAGGTATGAGAGACGAATATCGTTATTTTGTCGGTGTGAATTGAATCGTCCGCGTCGCGAGGCCTCCGTGGAAGAGGAATTGTGATGAGGAAGAACACTATTTAGATGGAGAGCCATATGTGGTTGGTTTATTTTTTTTGTTCGTACTACAGTATTTTTTATGAGTATCTCTGGCGAATAAGAGTTTGTGGCAAAGTAGTAAGTAATGTTTATAGATGTTGAAGAATGGGTGGTGTTTTGTTAAAAGAAGAAGAATTGTGATTCGTCAAGTCACTAAGAATGATTGCTTATTGTTGAGCTTAAGGGAGGTGAGGAGGAAAAATTTTCGAGTGGTGTCCAGATGTATAAGAGTGGGGCACAATCGTGACAACAGCAATGCATAAGCGATGTTGTGTGTGTGTCCACGCATTAGGAGAAGTATGTGGATATGTGTGATTAGTAGTGGTAGAAAGAAAGTAATAATATAAATTTGTACACGCAAATGAGCCATAAGAAATTTCATCTATGTTTCGGCAAATTGACTGTGCAGGTTTTAATAGCGATCACATAGCAGAGAAAAAATAGTTTCTCGCTTTTGTCATAAATATATATTAAGAGATAGTTATAGCTGTAACAGGCTATTTGTGATGGAAAGCGGGGGGTGTGTGAGTGTAGGTGTGATATGCTGGTGTCGCTGGTGCTTATTTAGAACGGAAGTGAAAAAAGGAGAATTTCGAAAGAAAAGTTAGCGATGGTTCTATGAAACATCTGACAAGTGTTTGAAGTGGTCAATGCTTGTTGAGTATAGTTAAAGAGGAGTAACAAGGGATGGTGCGGTGCTCGCCTTATGACTTTGAGCTGACTGGTAGGTGAAGTCATGAGTGTTTGATATTGTGAATAATCTTTTATAATTTAGCTTTCTTTGGTTTCATTTATTGGCAGCTGGATTTAAAGTCGTCTATTAAGAAAGAGAATTTATTTGTTCATGTGTAAAGTTTGTAGAAATTTTTAATGAGACAGCAACAGCTCTATTTAGGGTTCTTGGAACAATGATAAGATTTTTTTGGTTGAAAAGTCATATTTAGACATTTTTTTATTTACTAATCCCTCTTCGTTTTTCCAAAAAAGGAGTTTGTAAAGATATTTATAAAATTTGATGTTAAAATATCTTTGAAAAAAATACCAAACTTGTATTTAAAAAGTTTTGTGCCTGTGTCGCTATATTTCTCTCTTACTCTTTATTTGTTCTGGCACGTGAAGTTCGCGTATATTTAGAAAAAAGGACACGGCATTAATCTTCATTTGACAACTTTATACAGTTTAATTCTTCACTGAACAATGAAATGAATGTAGGATCTGCGGGTTGAGTCTGTATAAATTGGTCAGCAATGAGTTATGTTAACAAACATGTCATACGGGCCTTGTGTTGCCAACAACTGCTTCGTGAGATTTGAATAAAAGATCAACATGCTTTGGTTTTTAATTGACGGGTCACGTAGATAAAAACACTCAAGAGATTGATGTTTACATTTTGTTTTTCTTTAATGAAGTATTTAATGTTGATATTCATAACACTAATATCACGAAAGAACATAAACGTTAATGTATATTATGGGGAAATATTTTGAATGTATTCAATTTAAGAAATACAGAATAAATAAAGGATGATATGCTCATCTATATGCATATATCTATTTCACATTCAAATTGGCGGAGAAAATTTTTAATAAAAAAATTTTCATTTCCAATACTTATAAAAAAATCAAGATGCAACAGTTAGAGAATATTATTATACGATCAAGATTATTGTTATAGAATTCATATTAAATTTAGCAAAGCGTCAAACTATATTTTTTTACTGACTTAGATTAGTATTTCAATATTATATGAAGGACCACTCTAAAGAAGAAACTTTAAACAGACTTTTGATCAGCAATTGCGATTAGACACAAGATTTGAAACAAGGCTACACTTTGTGAAAATCGGCGGAACTTTGGCTGAAAAATTATAGAGTTTCTCTGAGCTCATACTCGCATTTGTTCCTAAATCATATTTGGCTAATTTCTGGGCGTGAATCGTCACAGAAAAGCTGTTGATTAGCTTAATTAACGTTTTAATCGGAGCAAAATGAAAAAATAGACAGAGCTCTGGTCAGCGTTGAGGTAGAAATTAAGTGGGATTTTTTCAAAATGTTTCTTAAACAATAAGCGCGGGCTCGAGAAATAGGTTCGAACAAAATATAAAATGTAACATTTTTTTGCTTTCTAAAGCGCTTTTAGAAAAGTCGGGAAATCGGCGAGAAATTGATAATTTAACAATCAAAAGAAAGGTAATATTGTTTGGTTCTTGAAGTGTTTTGATAAGATTTTTTGCTGAATGTCGAATGTAAACATTATATAGGACTCCTAAATATTTTTAATGAGAATGCCGAAATAAATTAGGGTGAAAATGTTGTAATATTATGAAAAATCTTTAAATGGCACTTTCATTGCTGCATTCAATCATCCTCACAAAATTATAAACATAGTTATGGTTTGGATAGGGAAATAAATAGGATTAGAAATTCTTTTAGTAGAATACAAAAAATGCATTTAACCACCATTGGGATAGAACATGCACAAACATTCATTCATGCACATACACAGGTAAGAAGCATATTCTGAGCCAAAAAAGGAAAAGAAAAAATTTCTTTAATAACATTTGTCATGGGTAGTAAGGGGGGCTTTATTGAGAAGCATAAAATTAGAGATACGGATTAAAACTTGGATTGTAGATTGTCGAACTCAAAAGACAGAGATAAAAACGATATTGTTAAGTTGGGGCTGGAGCGAGTACTTTAGAAAGTCAGTCAGGACGAATTGCTTTCTGTATAAAATGAAGAGAAGTTAATTAGTTTTAACGTGGTATTTATAGCTGAACAAGAAAGATTTCACTTACATTAAAAACTTTTAGTCAGACATGAATGCTTAAATACGAATTGAATTGAATGGATAATTTGTGAAATTTTGTGATGGACATTTCATAAAATAGGAACAGAAAAATATAATTGAATTGTTAAATTTTGTTGTCGCTACAGAAAATAAAGTAGGTTTTCTGTTGCTAGGTACGTTACTCAGCTAAATAAAAATAATAAAAAGTAAGAAGAAAAGAATGTGCATATGATGGCATAAAGAGTAAAAGCAAAGGAATGCATAATCTAAGATATTGGTGCACCTTCACAAATTTTGGAATATCTATGTATCATGGGACGGCGGGACGGCCTGGCGAAGCACACTCACAGTATGGATCAATACCGACAATAAATTTATGTCATTTCATACGGATATCTGTTCCGCTATGTAAAGAGTAGGTAGCAGAATAAAAAGATTTGATTTTGGATTGTAGTTCAGATTCCATTTTGATTCAGTACACATAGATAATTATTGTCCTGCAATTTTTTTAATAAAGAAAAACACCATGTTGTACTCAAAGAAAATCATATAAGCTTGCTTAGTATTATCTCTCATATTAAATTTAGAGATGATGATGTTTTTGTTCATTTATATGTACTAAAAGAGATAATGAAGTTTCCTTCTAAATTCTAGACTTATTCACGAAAGAAATAACTATTGGTAATCTTTCTTGTGCTATAAAACGACCTTATTATTAGCAAAATAGATACTTAGAATTATTTCTACAGGGTCAGAAATAGTGAGTTGGATTTTTCTCTTTAGGATATCTATGTTATAGTTATTTACATTCAATGAAACGGTTAAAGTCGGTTATGTAATGACATAGACTGTATCATTTTGAGAAGTGAACAACAAATTGTCTGTTGATGACCTTTTACCTCAAAATTAAAAATTCAAAACATGTTTTTGATATGGTGTCTGAACAAAATTTTAGTTGTCTATCGACGGCTGCCATACATGTTTAAAAAACTATATTTTTAAAAAATGGATCACGAAATTGAAAATTTTGTAAAGAAAATTAAGTTAAGGCATACTATTATATACTTGGTTCAAATTGATAAATTGGGTTATAAACTTTTGAAAAACACTCTAACCGGTCTGACCAATTGTGAATGGTTTGTCGCGCGTTTTTATGTTGTTAGTTTAGTTCAATCTGCGCATAACTTCATACTATAGTGATAGGTACTGCTCACAAATTCATTAAAGTAATCTAGCCCAAATTATTAAAAAATCGTCAACTCTTAATTTAAGTTGCTTTTATTACAGAATGTAAATTAAAGATGTCAGACTGGAAAGGTTTTGGATATATACTACTTTATAGTTTAATTATAGTAATATTAGAGTTTTTGTTTTTTTACTCTTGTCTTTCACATACAAAACACAATAAGACATGTATACCTTTCGTTTAATTTGTCGTCCATTAGCTTCAGTGTTAGAGGCGTCTTGTCTTCTAGTAAACTTAATCAGTTTTTATGTGTTGAATTGAGAACACCACGCCCCGCCTCAATGAAGAGGTATCTGACAACAAGAGGTCTCTTAACGTAATTGTGTGCATGGCGGTTCCTTATAAATGTAAATTTCTAATCTAGAATTCTTTTTTTGTATACGGCGCGCTAAAACAAAAAAAACGCCTATCTGAGTTTGCTTATTTTCGTCAATGTAGCGAAAAAACATGGTCATTAACACCATTACATAAAAAATCAGTTATTTTATGATCTAAAATTTGTCGATGGTAATAATATATACTTTCTTTATGAATTTTATTTGTTGCATTTTAGGTCTCCTTTGTATGACTAAGGGTGTGTGTATAACACTTCGTGCTATAACTGATTTGCCTCACTTATAGATAAATATTATTTCACATATAAAGAAAAGTGTGTTCCAGTTTTATCCATAAATATTCATTTTAATATAAACGAAAACTTCTTGAGCTAGTAGGATTGGAATTTTTCTATGTTATAAGCGAACCAAATTGTAAGGAAAATAGAATAATAGCGCATGACATATTGTTTCCATATAATACTTACTTTAAGGGGATCTGTTATGTATTTGTTTTTTATATAATTTTAGTTGTTTATTAAGCACACACATCGGTAAACATGAGGAGTTTAAGGGCCGTTCCTTCCTAATATGTGATTTGCATCATCCAGTTGAAGTATTAAGAATTATAAATAATTAGCTATCCTAAAATGTGGACTACAATTAGCGCAAAATACAACATTGAATTAATTACATAAATAATATTTTTACTTCTGCGCAAGTTTTTACTGTTGTTTTGCACCATAATTCACATGATCTGATACGCTATATAATAATTGAAAAGCTGCTTATAAACTGATCTAAGTATTGTATAAAAGAAGAAAGATGTTTGCGTTGAAGAAAGAATGTCTATGTATCATAGTTTTCTGCATGTCAACTTAATTAGCTCTCACTACCATAGCGTTGTCAAGATACTTGAAAAGTGATTGGAGTATCTTCTAACACTGTTAGCTCATCGCATATATTAAATATAGGTTGAAAGAAATGTTTATGTTAAGTTAGTATTGTTATTTGAAAATTAAATTTATATTTTTAGAGTGTATATGGTCATTTGCACTGACTAAAGTATTGCAATTATAATTTAATAATATCTTATTTGATTGTAATTTTCTTACGTTATGATTCTTAGCTATCTATACATGTAGTTTGATGGACAAGGGAATTTCGATTCGAGCTTTAACATATGGCATATATCGTGCATGAATTTATACACATTTAAAATGCTTTTTAAAGTTTCATTAACAATATTTTCTCTAAAATTTTTGTAAACACTAACTTTTGTAAAATTCTTTCGAATGTTTATTGGTTTATAATGATTCGTTTATAGTTATGGATTCGCTTTATTTAGAGCATTTATCTTAAAATAATCATATTCATGGACTTAGACTTCACAAGATAACTTGTCGGAAGTTCTAGATAAGGATAGTGTGGAATCAGTATATATATAACTCGGATTGTAAATGTAGAGTATAAAACTATACTAAGTTTTATACAATATAAACTCATAAAAGATTATATATAGTATGGGCCGTCCCATTAAAGTTTATTTTCCAGCATATCAAAAAGTACCGAGAGCACTATAAATAACATGACCATTGCGATAATACTTTAAATATGTGGAAGATATTGGGTGAACCCAAGATATATAGATCTAAAACTCGGATCGGAACCTGATAAGCAAGTATATTAATGTATAAAATGGATTTATTTTGCATGTGGCAGATTCTACATAAATATCTCTCTATGTAAGATGTTAATGACAGTTTAACCATATGTATGTATACTTATAACACAAGTCGCATAAATATACCCTAAAATACCTGAGACGCAGTTAGTGTCGTTTATAATTTACTATATATGAGGTAGCATATGGCAAAAGTCAACTGTATTTATAAATATTGAAAGGAAAACGGTAAGTTTTTTGGGAATTCCTCTGCTAGTCATGTTTCATCATTTTTCAAAATATCAGGTTATTACGAATGATTTTATATATGTGAGAGATAATCGTATAGGATCAAGCGCGATTTGTTATAATACTTGATTGATGAAAAATAGCATCGAAATTCTTTACGCGATCTGAATGTTTAGCTTTTGGACGTTTCCGTTTTTTCAGAACCATAGATGACTCTTTTTGTATAACGATCATTTAAAAAATAGCCAAGTGGTTATTATGTTAATGATTTCATCTAACAGCCAATAATGGCATAATTATGATAATGTTAACAATGCAAGAGATTCAAACAATCCTAAGAGTAGACACCCAATAAAATTTCAACACTAATGAATGTGAAGGGTATATATTTTCATAAAATGCAATCGATGATAGTGGAAACAATGAAGGCAAACATCTAATTCTCATATCTCTTTTACCTCTGCTCGTTCGTTGGGTAGATTGGATTGCCACTATATTTTTCATATTTTGTCATATCCACAATAGCTTTAATTGTAGGTGGAAATTTAGCTTGGGGAGAAGTATCAATTTTGGAATTTGAGTATTAATAGTTTTCTATATCTTTGATGTTGTCGATTACTATAACTAAAATTTTTGGGCAATTATCACGTTGTGTACTCATATAGAGTCTGATGTATTTCGTAAAAATCTTTGCAGATAAATATTGGATAAAACTGAATATTATCGACATATGTACGAAGATACTCAGTCCTGAGTCATAATAAATAATTCGGTATACGCTATTTGATGAGCAGTGTTACCACATAACTAATAATTGGTTCATTATGTTCTTTTTCAGTGTGCTTATGAATAGTCAGCCGATTATTGCAGAAAACATAAAAGTTCACAAATTCATAACAATGAAAAGGAGAAGCAGTAGAGCGAACAAATTTAAG
>JADBJN010000014.1:0-24128 GCA_018290095.1 Polypedilum vanderplanki
ACCATTTTTTGTCACATCTTCTTCTTCCTCAGTTCTATTTGGATTTTGACCCATTATTTTTTGTTTTTGCAATCTGTTTTTAAATGCGATAAATTTTTAAATTTTTTTGTTTTTCATCAATATTTCTTATTAATATAAGATCGTGAAAGTCATTATAAATTTTTTTATTTTCTTCATTTTTATCTAATAAAAGCAAGACTGTAGTTGACGTCTTATTAAATATTATTTCTCGCATAAAAGAAAAAATTTTAGATTCTACAAAAATTTTGATTTTTATACTAGTTTTAATATAATTCGGATTGTTAAATATTTTATATAAAAATTCCTCATTAATTTCTAATGGTAGAATCTCATACATTAAGTTTAAAGAGTAAATATCGGTTATAAAGTAAAATAAAAAATGATCTTCAATTTTTTTATAAACCACATTATAATTAAGTATACCAGGAAAAATTTTTATTTTAACTTCACATAAATCAACTGGTTTTAACTTGGCTAAAAAATTTTGATTTATTTTATCCATTTAAATTTCCTTCAAAAAGAGAGAGTATGCATCATAATTTTCTTGATTTTCATTTTCAATTTCATTACATAAATTTAAGATATGACCAATGTTAAGTTTTCCCATAATAACAATTTCTTTTTTAAAAGTAAATTTTCTTTCTTTTATTTCAATTAATAATTTTAAACAACTTCTAACACTTGAAAATGTAATATTTTCTATTTTATATATTTCAACAAAAAAAGGAAAATCAATAATTGGATCAAATTCTTCAGCTAAAATAAGAAAAGGTTCAAATTTTAAAACATTTAATAAATCTTCTGTAAAAACTGGTAATTCTCTCGATTTTCTAATAATTTTTTTCCCCGAAATATCGGTATATGAAATAGAGACTTTACACTTCATATAAAAAATTTTCACAAAATATTTTAATTTATTTTTTATTTTTATTTTTTTAAATGAAAAACTTTGTTATAATATTTTAAAACTTCGAAAATTGTCCTCTTCAAATATTATTTCATATTGATAATTTTTCTCGTTTTCATATTTTAATAAAGGAAACAAAAATAAATTGTCCGAATAGAAAATTTCTCTTTTTACTTCACTCAGCTTAGGGTTATCGGAATACAAATTTTCAACTATAGCAAAATAAATTGTCGCACGTTTATATTTTTCTTCAAATTTTTGAAATTCTTCAACCGAATCAAAAGGAATTACACAAACACCAGTTTTTGTAAAATTATTGTTTTTAACAAAAAATCTTTTTTTATTATGAGCCAAATCTTCAATCTCTAAAATTTTAAATAAATGAAATTTTATTTCATTACAATAATATGTAAAACCAACACAAATTACATTTTCCATTCGTTAGATACACAAAAATTGTTTTTTTACAACCAAACTAATATGTAAATAATAAGACACAACTTCTCTTATCCACCTATTACCTTCACTTAAATATCCCATTAATGTAAAGAAAAAACTAAACAGCCCATTCTACGTACCTTTTATTTTATACCTTTAAGCTTTAAATAAAATGAATGCTTCCCCACTATTTTAAAGTTAGTCAGTTTTTTTGCTTACACACGTTCAGAACAAGTTTTTATAATAAATGAGAATGAATTTTTGTAAATACTGCAATAAATTATTTGCATCTGCATCAAACCTGAAAAGACATAATATCATTTGTGAGAAACGCTATGAGCAAAAAGCATTAAAAAATGTAAATAAAACTTTTGTACTTTGCAAACATTGTAATGCGTTTTATTACTCTAGCAATTATTATTCACATATAAAGAGTAATATACATCGCAATGCACTCTATCAAAAGTATTGCGATCAAATTGATTATTGTGAAATTGCCTATAAAAATATTATGCACGTGTATCGTTTACCAAACGTAGATGAGATTTATGATCCAGAGGAGTTTTTACTTAGTAAAACTGAGAATATTTGCGATATATTGACAAAGGAATTGGCTGAAAAACAATATATTAAATATGCATTAACATTATGTGGTGATTATTGTAAATTTACTGGTGACAATCAAGGTTGCGATAAAGAGATTAATTTTGTTACTCGTTATAGACAACTAACTTTAAGTGACACAATTAGTGAAGGACTTGAAAGCGATTTCGAAAATTTATTAGATCAAAGTCAAAACTTTTATATAGAATCAAGTGGATGGTCACTCAAAGGAATAAAATATTTGTTAATAGAATCCATTAAAATAGAACCATTTTTATATAATTCAGGTGGAACATTTCTAGCAACACCTCCCGAATTAAAAACAAAAAATGCATTGTTAAATATAAAATCAACTAATAATTTATGCTTTTTGTATGCAATTATTGCCTATTTTTTATCTTCTTCCTTCCCCAAAAAAGAAAGAACAAATGCTGCAAATTATGATTCATATATTAAATATTTTATTGTAGAAAATCTTCAATTTCCCCTTCCAATCGATCAAATAAATGTATTCATTTCCATGAATAAGTGTTTAGACATTTCAATAAATGTTTATTCTTATTTTAATAAAAAATTTGGAATTTTAAAACTTGCACAACATGAAAAACGTAACCATATTAATTTACTTTTATTACAAAAACATAATTACACATATCATTATGTTTTAATTAAAAATTTATCACGCTTGCTAAACTCTGTTGTTGGGAGAGGAAAGCGTAAGCTTTTTTTTTGTAAAACATGTCTATCTTCATTTAAAAAAATAGCTGATTTAAATCTTCATTATGAAATAGGATGTGGGCGGTCAAAACTAATATTTCCAAAACAAAATTTTCTAAAATTTAAACATTATGAATCTAGAATGAAAAAGAAATTTTTATTTTTTGGTGATTTAGAAACCATTGCAATACCTCTACATACCTGTGAACCAGACCCAAAAAAGTCTTTTACTCATAAAACTCACTTACACACATGTTTTGCTTTTGCATATTATGTTTACTCACTAAAAAAAGACAATTATTTTGATAGAATGAGAATTTTTAATGGTCCCTCATGTCTCACAAAAGGAATTTTAAGTATAGAAAAGGACATTCGAAGAATATATTACAAACATTTTAGAGTGAAATATGAACGAACTAAAGTAACGCAAGATGTAATTGATTATCTAATGAATAGAGACAAAATTTGTTCAATTTGCAATCAACCTTTATTATATGATAGAGAGGATATTCATTTAGATCATGATTCAACTCTAAAACCTTATGAGTGTTATGATGAAAAATTTCCCTTTTTATACAATATTCGAAGTTTCAAACATGCAAGCTGTAATCAACACTATATTGATAGACCTACAGTATATCACATTTTTTTTCATTCAAGTTCTTCTCTAGATAACCATTGTCTTATTCTTGAACTAGCTAAATTAAATCGTCAAATTGATGTCATAAGTAAATCGTCAGAAAATTATATTGCCATAACATGGAAATTTAAAATAAATGAAAAACGTAGTGCAAAAGTGAAAATATTAGATTCATATCGTTTTTTGACCTCATCTTTACAAACATTAGTTGAAAATACACAAGACTTCACATTTGTGGAAACATATCTAAAAAATGAATATGGTGATAAACTAGAAATCAATAAAAATCTGTTTAGAAAACAATTTTTACCATATTCATATCTTAGTTATGAAACACTTCAAGAAACTCAATTTCCTAATAAAGATTCATTTTTCAATGAATTGAAAAATGAAAATTTAACACAAGAAAATTATAATTATGCAAAAAAAATTTATTTAAATTTAAAATGTAAAAATCTTTTAGAATATACTTTATATTATTTAAAACTAGACGTGCTTCTCCTAACTGAAGTTTTTATACAGTTCCGTAATCTAATATTTCATCACTATTCTCTTGATGTTGCAAATTATGTTACTCTCAGTTCATTTGGTCTTGATTGTTCTTTAGCTTATACAGGAGAAAAAGTTGAACTTATCAATGACATTAATCAATATTTATTCATAAAAAAAGGAATAAGAGGCGGAAATTGTTTTGGTAATTTTGTGTATAAGTCATCAAATTCGCGATGGTCAAAAAATTATGATTCAAACAAACCGGAAATCCAACTAAACTCAACCGATTTCAATTCCCTTTACGGTTTTATGATGGGACTCTCACTTCCACATAATGGTTACAGATGGTGCACACAAAATGAAATAAGTCAGCTTTCAAAAAATTTTATTGAAATGTCTGAAAGACCTGATGGAATTTCATATTTTGTAGAAATTACAATTTCTTACCCTAGAAATATACATGACGACATGAGTTTATATCCATTATTTCCAGTTTTAAGGAAGATGAAAGATGGTAATACATCAAAATTAATTGGGGATTTATACACTAAAAATAATTATGTTGTTCATATAAAATTTGCGGCATTTGCTATAAAAATGGGGTTAAAATTAGAAAAAATTCACCGTGCGCTCCAATTCAATGAAAGTCCATGGCTTAAACCTTTTGTTGATTTAAACACAAATCTTCGTGCAGAAGCAAGTCTTGCTAAGTTGTATTCATTAAGCCTGAAATTACTATCGAATTCGTGTTACGGAAAGTTTTTGGAAAATAAAGAAAAACAACAATCATACAAACTCTGTGTAATTGATCCAAATTGTAAAAAAAGTATAAGAAAAATGATTAAAGCAATATCTTCGCCATATCTTAAAAATTTCAAAGTTTTTAATGATTTTTTAGTTGGTTTTAGTTCATACAAAAAGCAAGTAATTCTCAACCGACCAACTCCATGTGGAGCTGCAATTCTCGATTTCTCAAAGATGGCGATGGCAGATATGTATTATAACAAAATCAAAAAAGTCTCGAAAGAAAAAGTTGAGCTTTGCTATACAGATTGTGATTCACTACTTCTTGCATACTATGGAGATTTTTTTCAATTCATTAAAGAAAATTATCATCTTTTTGACACTAGTAGTTTTTCACCATCAAATCCCTTTCAAATTGAACAGAAAAATATGCGTATAAGTGGAAAAATGAAAGAAGAATGTGGTGATAGACTGATAAAAAACTTTGTGTTCCTTCGTCCAAAAACTTATCTAATTGTTTTTGAAGATGAAGATGATAACAAAAATAACATTAAATCTAAAGCAAAGGGAGTTTCATCAGCAACAATTAAACAATTAACATATAAAGATTATATCGACGCAATGAAAGGTAATACAATTCAGAAAAAAATGCAACAGTTACGTTCACAAAATCATCAAGTTTATACAATTAGTATAAATAAAATTGCGCTAAGAGCTGGATGTACAAAGAGATATTTTTTTCCATCAGGAGATTCACTCCCATTCGGACATTATAAACTTGAAGAAATGGGAATAGAGCCACCATTTATAATTGAATAATCTGTAAAAATAATTTTTTGTCAATAAAAAAAGAAATAAATTTCAGAGTGGAACTGAAAAAAATTTTATTTTGCTCATTCTTAATCTATTTCAGGGTTAGTATTTTTTTTATTTTACAAATGATCACAAAAAATTAAAATTTATGCAAACAATCTAAGTGTAGTTCATTCTGTTGATGGATAATTAAAATACCAATCGTCAACATTTTTTTTTTGTGTTAGATCATCACTACTGCACTTCATTCTCTTTTTGCTCTTCTCACTTTTTTTTTCCAATTTTTTCATCATTTTATCTACCACTTCACAATCTTGCTCTCTCACTTCTTCAGCAATTTCTAGTTCACCATCACTGTCTTGACTTTCAACATCATTTTGTTCGTCATCACCACCTTCAATGAAAAATGAATAGAGTGGAATATTCATTCCACGACCTATTTTTACACCTTCCAATCTAAATTGAAATTTTGGTCCATATTTTTCCGATAAATGTTTTAAGTTTTCAAATTTAGTGTCATCGTTATAACTTGGTGATAAAAATAATAGCCTGTCTTTACCACCCTTTTTGAAAACTAAAGATACTCGTTCACCATAAGTTGTAGTTTTTTTCGAAACAGTTGAAATTGAATAATCTTTTCCAATTTTTAAATCCTCAAATGAAATGATGTCATAGTAATTATTTGGTAGGTTGATATTTTCCAAACGCTGAATTTCATCGTATGGTTTTTTACCTCCACTAATTGTCTTTTTTAAAGCTTTAGGCATGTTGTCACTTTGAAATTATAAGTTTAACTGAGCACACTACTCAACAACTGCAATTTATTTATTGATGTAAGAAGCAAATAGCTGCTAGCTGCTAGCTGCAATTAGTGACTGCTATTTATTTCATAAACTTGTTATAAATGATATTTTACGTTATCACCATCCTGAAGGCAAAAAATTGAAATTCCTCTTATTGGTGATGTTGGATCAAAAAAGATTTTTTTGTTTAAAGTATTAATATAAACAATTGTATTTACATCAATTGAAAAACGATTCCAGAAAGTTGCATTAATGTTGATTGTACCTTGTTGAAAAATATTGTATTCAATTTCTGATTCTTTATGGGCACGACGAATTAAATAATTAGATGGGTTGCTAAGTGCATCAAAATCGATTACATAGTGCTCGAAAAAGGAGTTTATAATTGGAATTCTTTCACATTTACCCTTAAATAAAATTTCTGAAAATTTTTCATTTCCATTACAATCGTAACCGTTAAAAAATCTCACAGTTATTTTACAATTTTTCTCTTCTTGTAATTGATGATTTATTGACGCACTAGTGTTACTATTAATTGAATTTATTGTAGAAACACTATCTATAATCATTGGTGTTGCTGTTGACTTAAAATATTTATATTTTTTTATTCTTGTCATTCAAATTTTTTAGTTTGGATCTTCCGCAAATGTTGTGTTGAAAAATTGAGGCAACAAATTATATAGCTCGTACTCAGCTTTAATTTTTTCTTTTCCAAGTACTGGATATATTGTATGAAACAGTGCAATGTAGTCTATGGGAGCGATTGAACTTATATTATATTGAGAAAAATCTATTGCAGATGATGGTACACTAGAGAAAAGACGATTTCCAGATTTCTGTGTATATTGTGTGACGAGATTATTAATGTTGGCTTGATTTATAGAGAGCGAATTGAGTTGATGGAAAATGTAAAGTCGAAATGCTAAGAGAAGTTCAACATCGGACTCGTCTAACAAAATTTTTTCTTGTGACACTCTATTTTGAATTTGTATATAACAAATACCTTTTTTAATTTTTCCTTTCAAAATTAAATTATTTTCCAATTTAATTTCGAGTTTATTTTCAAATTTCCTCCTCAATTGATCAAGCCAATTTGGAAGTTGGTGAAGTAATAGATTTATTGAAATTATACCCAATTCAATTATATCAAATTTGTTTATTTGTTTCAATAAAAGACTGATGGCAAAATTTTCGTTGAGACCGATTGTAAATTGTTTATTGTTGAAAAATTGGGTCGATTGTGCAAAATATTGTGGAAATTTTTTTTGTTTTTTTTCTTCTAATTCACGTTCTTCCATGCTCACACGCGAACAAACTTTAAATGAATATAACAAGGAGTTTGTGAGTTTTTAAAAGGGTATAAATTACCATACTCTGTTCTCATTTCAAATCGAATATAACGAATGTGATTGGTTGAAAGCTTATGGTATGTTATAATATCCATTTTAATATGTCTTGCAGTTTGATTATTTGTAGGAATAATTCCTAATATTTTTGCTCTTGTATTACCTACAATACTGTCTTCAACAATATCGGTGTAAATAAATAAATAATTACTATTAAAATGAAACATGGGAAGAGTTTTTTCTTTTTCAAATAAAATCAACTCGATTTCGTTTCTTACTGATTTAATAAAATGATGAATGAAATGTTTGATTAATCTTGTTGTTTTGGCACGATGTTCTTTCAATTCGTGAGCAAAATTTACAATTTTGTTTGCAGAATATTTTGCCATAATTTCTCCAACATCTTTTTTATGCGTCTCAATGTTTGCAGTACGGAAAGTAACATTTTTAATGATTTTTACTATGCACATAAACAAAATATTTGCAAGACTGTAAACATCACCTGGCTGAAGAGCGACATATGGTTCTTTTAAATATTGAAGAGCTTCTTCTGAATTTATTGGAGGTGCATAGTCTTCAATTTTTTCTCCTTGTGGTAGACTAAAACTTATAGGAAATTTGATAGTTCCTAATTTTCCTGGATCAAAAAAATTTTGTTTTTGAAATGGTAAATGTTTTTTTAAAGTTATTGCATGATCAAAAATTAAATTTGGATCTTCAAATTCCTTAAAATAGTCGGGACAGAGATAGATTGAAGGATCAGTAATCTGTTCAATAGCATATGAAATTAACAAATCCATTTTATCTTCTACTCTTTTTATCATAAAATTTTCTACTGTTTTTGTTTGTTGTTTATTTTCATTTATCTCAATGTTTTTCTTTTTTTCTTCATCTTTTTTATCCGTCTTTCCTTCTTCATCTTTTTGAATAGATAAATTTTTTAGTGGTTTTTTTACATTTTCTTTAATTTTTGAAAAATCATAATCATAACAAAAGATTGCATCTTTCATATTCAACTCATCCTGATTTTGAAATGATTCTGGTATGTAGAGCTCAATAAGAGCCACCATAAATTGTGATTCTTCGTTGAAGATTAAATGTTCACCAAGGTCTATGGTAAATTGTGCAATTGTATTTTCAGGAAAGACATCGAGACTTGAGTTGCTAAAAAGTCTCAAAGAAAATTCATCTGAAACAATAGTACTCATTTTATTAACAATTAACTTAACTGATTGAGAAAAAGTTTTAAACTAAATTTAAGAGCTGAAAAGTATTAAATAAATACTTAATTTTAAGAATAAAATTCAATTTTTTTGTCTTTTTACTTAAATCTAAATTTTATTTGTTTTCACTTTTTTTAAAAAATATATTAAATTAATACACAACATTTACTGCTCTCGATGAAGAAATTTCAAATCTGCGTGGTCTTAAAACATACATAAGAAGCGTTAGTGGATCTTTTGTTTCGGTTTCAAAAAGTAAATCAAACCCAAGCATCATATTTGTCAACGGATTTTTAATGTTTGATAATCCATAAGACAAGCTAGTTAAATCAAATGGTAAAAGAAAGCTATCTGTTAAAAATGAATCATATGAAACATTGCATATTATATTTTCGTTCTGAATATCTAAAGCTTCATACATTTTATAAAAAAGTTTTGATATATTCGTCTCTTCTGTCTTATTTATTAATTCATATCCATGTGTTGGGATATTTTTACCATTAACTAAAATTGATAGTTTCTTTAAATTTGTTGCAGAAAATTTAAAAGGTGAGCTTGTTGCCTCACCAAGATAGCTACTCGTGTTTAATAGACCTACTACACAGAACGTTGGTGCAATGTCATTATAGAGTGAATGAACTCTCAAGGCTTTTGTGTTTTTAGGTATTGAATAAGAATAAATGCTTCCTTGTTTTGTTTCATAAATCGCGTTTCCTCTCGAAAGTTGATTTTCAAGTAGAAAATTAATATTTTCTCGAGTTTTTATTCTCCTTAGATGAATTTTGAAATTTGATAGATGTAATTCTGACTCTGTATTTGCTCCTTCAATTAAAAAGAATTTTTTATTATTTAATAAAAATTTCCATTCTAATTCAAGATTTGAAGGTAAAAATTTTTCACAGTTAAAAACTGGTAATTTTGCAAAAAGCTTGATTTTTTTGCTGTCTTTAAAAAGTTTTTTAAGATTTTCGTGCTCATGCTTACTAAACATTGCTTGAGTGTGGCATAGTTTTTTATCAATTATGTCAGGTGAATAATTAAATGTAGTTTGTATAAACTCGCGATAACCAAAATCAGGACAATCAGAAATTATAACAGAATTTATTGAAAAGTAAACATTTTTAAATATTGAAAATAGTGCATTATTTATAAGAAAAGGTTGATTTTGTTCAGTGGAAAGATATTTGGTTCCATCTTTTTTAGTTATTTGTAAATCTATTTCTAAAATTATTGAATTCATACAAGTAAAACAATCGATAGAAGGACTTGCACGAACTTGAATAATATTTGCATTTTCAATAGAGTTAATTGGTGAAAATTCTTGATAATCTGATTCTACAACAGCTACTTGATATACGGATTCCTCAAAAACGTCAAAATTTGATGGAATATGTTCTAAAATGTTTTTTGGTGCCATAATTAATCAAAAATGTTGTCAAATTTTTGTGTTTTCCTTTTTGTTGTTCTTTTACGCCTATTTGATTTAGTCTTTCTTTTTGATTTTCGTTTTGATACACCTTTCCCTTTTCTTCGTTTTACTAGAATGAAGGATGTAGCAGTAGAAGCTTTCCTTTTTATAGCTTGTCGTTTTTGTCTCATGTTTGAACCTGAGTTTAAGGTATTAAGCTTATTTATAGCTTTTTGCTTTAAATTATGAATCCTTTCATCTGTTTGCTCTTTGATAATTGAAGATAGTGGTTTATCTCCTCCACTCTGGTTCAAAACTTCAATAGTTCCACGAAGTGCTTCTTTTCCAACAGTTTTACCCACGTTAAGCAATGTTGGTGAAATTAATCGCCAGAAACCTCTTAATGCACTACCTAACCCTTGTCCAGATATAATTTGATAATTGTAACCTTTTTGCACAGTATATGGAGCCTTATAAATTTTTGAAAAGGCTCTTCCTCTCAAAATAGCCATTTTGTTTATGGTTAAAAAATGTTATTTCTTGAGTATTTATAGAAGAAAAGTGATGAAAACTATACAGTTATCATCATGTTGTTGCCATTTGAACTACCGATACAAATTTTAGTTTGTGGGTCAACTGGAAGTGGGAAGAGCACCTTAATTCGGGAGTTGATAAAAAGAAGGCATGAGTGTTTGTTCCCTGTTCCTGATAAAATTTATTATTTTTGTAAACATGAAAGTAGTGTTGATGAAAGTATTAGAAATTTGGTAATTATTCATGTAGGTCTCCCGAAAGATGATTTTTTTGATAATAAGGATGTAAACAAGCATTATCTTGGAGTGTTTGATGATCTCCACACATCTTGTTTAAATTCAGAATTTGTGCTTAATTGTGTTATATCTGGAAGACATTTGAATCTCTCAACAATTGTTGTTCTTCATTCTTTATTTCCAAAAGCTAAATTCGCTAGAGAGATTTCTTTAAACAGTCGCGTACTTATTTTATTTGCTAATAAAAGAGATGGAAGTCAAATTTTTAATTTAGCACGACAAGTTTGCCCATTAGAAAGCGGCTTTTTATCAAAAGTTTATTTTTCGTATATAAATACAACAAGCCACTCATATATCGTCATTGACTGTAGAGAAAGTGTTAAGCAAGAATTCCGTTTTAGAACAAACATTTTTGATGAATCACCAATAATTTTTCTTAGTGAAAAATCTGTAGAAAGATTAAAAAATGAAAAAGACACGAGCGCAGAAGCACAGCTTCCTTTTTACCAATTTTTATAATTTAAATAAGAAACAGCGAAAATTGATTCAGTCGAATCTTGATAATGAACAAATTAAATTTGCAATTGAAATTTTAGGAAATTTAATTAATAAAAATCTGGATATTGATGAAGTTGGAAAACGAAAACTTAACAAATTTAGAAAAAAAATTCGATTTCTCACTGCAAAAAATAAGAGTTTAAAAGCAAAACGTCAAATGCTTATTAAAGGCAATTTTTTACCGATTTTACTCAAAACACTTTTAGCATCTGGTGCAACTGTGGCTTTAGAAAAGCTAATAAATGGACAATAAAAAATGTTTAGAAAGGCGAACGTTAATCAGTTTTATTTAGTTACTCCTAAAACTTATCAAAAATTAACATCTTCAAGCGATTTAACTGAATATGAAAGAGAAATATTAACGCTTTTAAGAGACAAAAATTTAACAAATCATCAAAAGCTTGTAATTTTAAATAATTGGTTATTTCAATTAACAAAAAGAGAAGAATTTAATGAAAAATCCTTGACTATAAAAGAAGACGTGGATGAGAGCATTACAAGAGAAAATGAAGTTTTTCAACCATCCGTTTTCTCATCGGCAAAGAAAAAAAAAGAATGTTGTAATAAAACCACTATTGATGAAGAAAAAAGGACAGAAAACACAATCGATGATGAAAGTCAAATGTTTATACAAAATTTCTCTAAAAATCCTGAAAAAAATCTTAAAGAAAGTAGTAATAATTTTAGTAATTTTATTCCTAAAAATTATTTCCAAAATCAGCCAGGTACTAGCAAATCAACGGATGTAAAAAATGATGTAACTGAAATAGATCTTTCAAAAGAACTTAAATCGTTTGTGAACAATATTAAAGACGCAGCCAACAGAACAATATCTTTTCGAGATCTTTCTGTTGATAAAAATAAACTATTGGATGACAAATCGTTTGTTAATTTAAGAAATAAATTGACAAATTCAATCTATACAATACCAAAGAGCTCAGGTTTTTTAAAACGTGTAAGAGCAAAGAGTAAATCAGAAAACAAAAATGATAGGATGAAAAAGAAAAAATTAAATTTTCAAACACCAATGTCAACAGCAAAAAGTGAAAATTCAAAAAATTTAAAAGAAGTTTGGAAAAATTATGAAAATATTATGGTAATGCGGAGTGGCCGTGAAAAAAAAGTTTTATAAATTAAGAATTTCATAAGAAATTTAATCAGTTGTAATCAAAGGTTTAAGTAAAAAGGTCGTTCAAAATGGCTATCGGACTTGTACGAGTTTATAATCAAAAAAATACAGTTAACAATGATTATATTACAAATATCATTGTTCAAAGAATAGACAAAAAATTTAAGAGCGAGTTATTTGTAATAAATTTTCCAAAAATGACATCACTTAATATGTGCAGCGAATTGAATGAAAGCGAAGAAATACCCATAAATTTATCAGTTGAAATTGAAAATAATAATGTTAGAGAAAAGTTGCAGAACCTTCAAATAATTTGTGTGCCTTCAGAAAAAGAAGAAAAACTTATCAAACCCTATGTTGATCAAGAAAATACAACAATTTTCACGATTGAATAAATATGAATCACGTTGAAATACATATGCTTTTAACAAGCAACATTATAACGAGAACATTTTTTGAAGGAATTTTTACAATAAAAGAACTTTTAAAGGCAAAGAAAAATGGATTAGGTCATAATGATGAATTTCTTCTTACATTAAATATTTGTGAATATCCAGGATGTCATATTGTTGCAGCTTCTTATATGAATAATGGACCATTAATATATTTTGATCCTAGTGGAGAGAATACGCTTTTACTATCGCCCTTATTACAACAATTTTTAGAAAAAGAAGCAAAAAAGAGAGGCACAAGTATTATAATTTCAAAAAAATGTTTGCAAAGCGCGCGATCGAAAATGTGTGGACCTCTTTGTGTGGCATTTTGTTTTTTCACAGCTCTCAATTTTTCATTAGAAGAGTATTTATCGATTTTTCATGAAAAAAAATTATATAAAAACGATGAAATTGTAAAAAAAATTATTAAAAAATATTTCAATTATAGTCGATTCAATTATAAATGAACAATAAACAAAAAAATGAAATAAAATATTAGCGTTAAGGTCAATAAAACGTGTGTTATTAATGATCCTCTCTCTTTCAGTAATTTATTATTTTATTGTGGCTATTAGTTTGTTCTCGCTCGTTTATGGATGCATACAATGTTGCAAGAAATCTTGTTTTTCGTGTTACTCAATTTTTCGATTTCAGTAATATAACTGTCCTGTTGCAATGAAGGTTGTAACTCTAGACGATTTAAAAAGAATGTTAGAAAATAATTCATTAGTTTGTCGCGAACTTCAAGGAAATTTAATAATTAAAGAACAATATCACCTTGATAGAAAACAAGATAGTTTTATTTTTTGTGAGAGTGTTAATTATTTTGAGATAATTGAAATATTTTATGGTAGAAGACCTATCGAATTTATGCGTCAACGATTGATCGATATTTCACATTTAAAAAATTTGCAATTTACAAGAGGATATATTAGTAGAAGAATGACAAGTAATGAAATTTTTGCAAAGCTATACATTTGGCGTGAAGAAGATGGAGACGAAATAAATTTAAATCGTTCTCGACATTATTATGTATACAAAAAAGAAGATGAGACACTCGTTCTTACACCTTCATACATAAGGGGGCATGTTGAAAATAATAGAAGAATAAGTTTTTTTTATGATTTAGAAAGTTGTAAAAAAATTATTGAGAGATTTTTATCAAATCAATAAATAAGAAAATTTTTGCCAATTCTTGATTAGTTTTCAATCATATTTATTACAATAAAGATGGCTAAAAAAATTAAGGATGAAAATCCAAGAAGCCGTATTGTGAATGAGCTATATAAAGAATCTAGAATAAATTATCCACGTCGAAGAGTTGAAATTAAAGGATTAAATGATTTATTATCTGTTGATTTAGGAGATTTAAGTCGATTAAAAAAATATAACAATGGATATGCATATTTCTTGTTGGCGGTGAATGCTTTCAGTAAAAAAATTTGGACAGTACCTTTAAAGACAAAAACTGGGAAAGAAGTTGCAAAAGCTATGGTAGAAATTTTATCAAAATGTGGACACAAATTTAAAAATTATTGGACGGATTTAGGTAGTGAATTTTTTAATCAAGAAGTGCAGAAAAAAGTTGTAAAGGCATTTAACTTAAATCATTATACAACACATTCAATAAAAAAGTCAGTCTTTAGCGAACGTTATATAAAAACAGTAAAAGTTAATCTTTTTCGGTCAATGGATTTAAGAGGAACAAACAAATGGGTAGATAAACTGTCAGAAATTACACAAAAAATAAATTTAACACCACACTCTAGATATGGTTTTATTCCTGAATATGTAACTGAAAAAGATGAAGCAAAAATTAAAAAAATTTATGAAACCAAAAGAGCATTAGCAAAAAAAATTAAATTCAAAATTGGTGACGTAGTGAGAATTAGTGACATACCAAAAATATTTGCTAGAAGAGCGTGGAAAACAAGATGGAGTGCCTCACTTTACACTATTTTTAGTGTGAATAAAAAATTTCCTCCTGTTTATAAAATTAAAGATTGGAAGGGACGTATACTAAAAAAATCATTTTACGAATCTGAATTAATGAAAACAAAATACCCAGATGTGTGGTTAGTGGATAAAGTTTTAAAATATGATAAAAAGAAAAAGAAAGTTTTAGTTCGCTATGTAGAATGTGGGTCGTCAGGAGATGAATGGGTAAATGAAAAACAAGTTTATGATGTGGAAGAATAATAAATTTTTGAATAAATTTATTTTGTTTTTAATTTAAAATAATCAATATAAAATACATAAATATTTTATCATTTTTAATTTATTGTTTTTAATTTAAATCAAAAATTTAAATTTATAGGATGGAAAAAGTAACATATTGTCGTGGGCACAATACAAGAAATCTTGGTCGAGGAAGAAGTTTGCCTGGAGAGCGAGTCCAATCAAAAATATATGAACTTTATGAAGAGTTATATGAATATGTTAAATCATGTTTTGAAAAGAATGAAGAATTGAAAGTGAGATTTAATACTCTTTTAAAAGGAGGAAAAAATGTAGTTAATGAGTGGATAATGTTTAGTTATGATTTATACGATTTTTATTATGATATTATTAAGAAAAATGAGGAACAAAATATAACTGAAATAGATTTAGATCAAGAAAAAATGAATTTGGAAGTAAATAAATGGGATCCAAAAAAATCAGAATCTATTAAATGGGAAAATCCAGACATACATATAAATAATTTAAATAATTTCTTAATGACAATACAAGAATGGTGTATTTATAGAGCAGTAGGATGTTTAGTTTATCATCGTTATGTGCGATTTAATTCACTAACAGAAATAGCACAATATAAAGCAAAAATTAAATGCAGTCAAGAGGATATGATAAACTTAGATGTAGGTGCTTCTGTAAACCAAGCCTTTTTTCTTATCAACTCAAACCTTCCATCAATATTTTTCATAGGAAATGAAGTTAGGGTTAATAATTTTCCATATTTATATGAATTAGATAAAAAAAGAAATGTAGCGTGGAATGATGTTGTGGTCATATTTGAAGACAAAAATGTTTTTATTTATGATGGTTCTATAAGCATGAAAATAAAAGCAGAATATAGAAAAATCATTCAAGAGTATGATAATATTCTTTATGAAATGAAAAATGAATGGAACATGTGTAAAGAATTTATGATATATCTTATAAGAACAAATAGAATTGATTGGGAATTCATGAGTGAAGTTGAGTTGGAAAAAAGAATAAGAAATCTAGGTGAGAAGGAAATTAAAGATAAATATCGTTCTTTTTTTAATGAAAAATTGTATTTCCATGAGGACATTAAGTCAATTTTATGTTATAAAAACGGTTCTATCAATGTTAATAAAGCAGAAAAAAAAGATTTAGAAAATATCAAGAGCTTAGAAATTGACACATTTACATTCATACAATTAGAAAGTAGATTTAAAAATAGAGTAGATAAGTGTAAAATTATTGAGAAAAAGTTATTAGTAAAATCAATGTTACTTTTTGCGAGAAAGCATTATAAATATTATTTGATTTATGAAAGAAAATTGAAAGAAATATCAAAGAACCTTATTTTCACAACATATGAACTACCCACAATGAAAGGAAATTTTGAAGAAATGGAAAAAGAAATTGCAAAAGGAGAATTTGTAACCACATTCTCCAAAAAAGCTGAAAATTTAATTTTTGATGTGAATATATTTCATAAAAAAAATAAAAAGAAACATAATAATGATGGTGAAGAAAAAATTATTTATTTAAGTGAAATTATAGGAATGCATAGAACATATAAATTTCTTGAAGATAAAACTAAATTTCAAAATTATGATTTTTATTTTAATTGCTGTAACGAAAAAAATTATCATGATAGTCCTGCATTATATTTTCTAAATCAAGTAGTTAACCATTATTATGAATTTAATGGTAGAAAAGAGATTGCAATGTTAAATTTAATTGAAAATAAAAATAAAAATCAAAAGGAAAGATTAGCAAAATTGAAAAGTGAGAGAAGTTTGCTAAATTTAAAGTCTGTAGATAAATGGTATAAAGTACAAAATAAAAATCATAAAAAACATAGCGAAACAACAGAAAGTGAAAGCGAAACAGAAAAACCGAATGGAAAGAAGCAAAAAGTAAATGAAAGTTAGTTATATTAAAACAGTTGAAGAGATGAGTAGTGAGAAAAAAAATATATATCGCACAAGTAAGAAAATTTTTTGCATTTTTTTTATTTTTACTAATTATTTTAATAAAGTTAGATTAATTGAGGGTCCTGTTGGCACAAAGAAAGGAAAAATATTTTTAGAATTACAAAGAAGAGAAATTTTATATCGTAAATATAATGTATATGATTTTCAAGATAGTCTTTTTGGAACAGATTTAAGTTTTAAACAAGCGTATAATGGTGAAAATAGTTTAGCACTTGAAATTGAGCTACTCTCAAATTATTTTAATACTTTGTTTGTAAAAGAATTTAATAATATTTTTATTCGTTCGTCCCCAATGTCTTTGATTGAAGTTTATGCAAAATATTTTGTTGCTGAAAATAAAATGACTATTCAAGAGTTCAATGCATTAAAAGAATGTTACAACGCATTTGCAAGTTTATCAAAATGGGAAACACGTGTGAAACAAATTTATTTACTTATTTCATGTTCAAACAATCAAATTGATAACATTAAGAAAAACAAGAAAGATGATGGTTTTGTAACTAAAGAGTTTTTAAGAAACATTAACGATAGATATAAGAAATATTTTGATTCAATGAAAAATACACCTTTTACTGATTGGTCGTTACCAGAGATTATATATACAGAAATTTTTATTGATGGAAAAAGTATTGAAGAAATTGTTGATGAAATTGAAAGTAAAATGGTTCTAGAATAAATAATAAATTTTGTGAAAATAAAAGCAAGCTTTTTTAATATCAAAATATTTAAAAAAATATTTACTGTTATTTTTCAGATTTTATAACATTTACTACAAATTATAGTTGTTAAATTATTATTTAAAAAATTTTATAGTAGCTTTATTATAGTAAAGCTTTTAGGAGCTTTAAAAAAAAGCAAAAGATTTTATAGTAAGTTTAAGCTTTATTATAGTAAAGCTTTTAGGAGCTTTAAAAAAGCAAAAGCTCGGTTCAGGTAACCGCATTTGTACACTACTAGTGTAAGATTAAAGAATTGACAATTGTTAGAATGTTGTGAAAATTAAACACAAAGAGGAGAAGATACTTGCAACTTTCCTTTCTGATGATTTCGATATTTTTTTTCCCAATATTCCTGTCCTTGTCGCAAAATGTCCATATAAACGACAGAACACAGAATACACACTCATAAGCCAGCAAAAACAAAAAGAAATTTTCCTTTCTACAATTGGGTAAGCCAACATTTTTGGCATTCCTGTGGTGCATTCATTTTAATATTGCTAACGTACATTTTACTTCATAACACACTCAATACAGCAAGCAGCAAAATGCAACCAACTTGAAGTTGAGAGAGAAAAAAATTCAGCTAAATTGTTGTTTTGGTGTTGTTTATGCTTTGCAACAGCAATAAGCAGCAGCACCTTTTTCTCACCATAGTCACATCTCGGTTTTATTCATTCAATGCTTTTAATCGCGTGCCATTTTTTTAGCACAAAAAACTTCATTTTCTATATAGATGAAAATATAAAGGAAATAGAAGGATGATTAAAATAATGTTGTCAGATTCCACTGCATTCAATGTAATAAATTTTGATCGTCATTTGACTTTTTTAATGCATTTAAGAATATTTTAAATTAATTTTCAATCGATAAGAAAAGTTTTCCATATTACAAATCAATAAAAATTCTACTAATGTACAGCACAGAAACAGCTAGACAATTTGTTCAAAAACCTCAAACTTTATTTGCAATATTTTAAAACTTTCATTCCCTCAATCTTAATTCACATAAATTTTGACAGTCAGTAAATTCCCAGAGAGTGAGAAAGAAAACCTTAAAGAAAAATAAAAACTTTTTTCCTCTTTAGCTGCTACTTCTTCATGACACCCATACACTCTATATCCTTGAAAGAGAAGTTGCTAATGAGACAAATTTATGTTGGCTTTCAATTCCTTCTGTGTACATTAAGATATATAAGTGGCGTTTGTGTGCCAATCTTGGGCTGATGTTGCTCAATATAATTTTACGCTCCAAATGGATCAATGATTATCAAGAGAGAAGACAAACTTTTTGCCACACTTTCTTTTCCATACCTGAGAAATGACATAAATAACTTTCATCAGTTTCAACTTTTTCTAGATTTCTCTAGCAAGATTTAGTTCTCTTTCTGATCATTCATCGATAAAATAAATAATAAAATAAAAATGACATTTGCCAAGATTTTTTAACTCTAGTATAATTTACAAATTTTATAGCTTTATCTTCTCAATTATTGAAATTTAAAATTTTCCATAAGAGTAAAATTAAAAATTAATACTTCAAAACAATACGGTAAAAATAAGAAAGTTTATTTAAAACTTTCACGAAGCAAAGCTTACGCATTTAGGGCATACCAAGACCTACCTTGATATAGATCCTATTTTATTTCCGATCAAGTTAATCAGAACATAACGTAACGGTGGCAAATACGAAATTTTTAAAAAGCACTTTAAAATAAAATTTGCAAATAATTTTTAAGCAGAAACTTTTTTTCTCTCTTACCATTCTCTTATCTCTCATATCATCAAACTAAATCCACTGACAAACTTCCATAATTTGATTTTATTGTTTACCTTTTCTTCACTTATGTAACAATTTTTTTGAAATATCGATTTCTTTAACTCAGAGAAGTTAATGATCGCAGTAACAGAAAGCAAGATTACATTGAAGATAAGGGGTTGAATTTTTTTATAGAAATAAAATTAATAAACAACAAGATCGGATAAGAGCGTTTGTTAAACTAAGTGAAACTTAAAAGGAGAAAATAAAAAGGTTATTTCTTGAGGATAAAACTATAATCTTTTCATAAAAATAATGGATTAAATATGATCTTGAGCGCATTCAGTCGCTACATTTTAACTCAATATTTATTGCGGTACAATATATGCGATTTTCCTATGCTGTATGTGATTGTTTTTGATAAGGCTGACCCATTAAACTGAAGTTGTCGCTATTTTCATGATAAGTATTCACAGACGTTACTGGGAAAAATAAGAGCTGAAAGTGAATAAAACCTTTGAAATTTTGAGCTATATTGATGAATTTAGGACTTAATTTTGATTAATTGAATCAATTCAAACAAGTAGAAAAACTTTTGTACAGTGAGAATTTCTTTTTTTTAAATATAGAGGGATTATATTAGACGAAAAAATCGATAATTTTAGATTCAATTAAAAATATTCCGTCTGTAATTAAAAAATCAAACTCTTGTCAAACTTTCTATAATCTATTCTCAGTTTTTCAATTCATTCTTTTTCTCTTAAAATAATTATTTTTATTTTCCAGCTTACTCAACCTCTGACCACTTGTCTTTATACACCTGCTCTATGTACAAAATTCTGCGATAAAAAAGTGTAATTTTGTCTGAGGTCCCTCAATAAACACTTACGGGGACATGCCGAAAAGAAAATTATTGGTGAACCCAAAGACGCTTATTAAGAATAAATCACGATTTTTCCTGCAGCATTGAATTGCATATTTAAAAGAAATTTACTTCAAACCAAATTCCGATTATTTTTATCACATTGAAATATAGCAATATTAAATATAATGTTCTACTTACACATGATGATTGCATCTTGTGAACATCAATTCTCCAATTAGATATATATTATGTGGCACGATGCAGAGTTCATTTATGTGGAACAAGGCCTATTTCTACATGATTAGCACTTCAATCATTGACACAAGATATCTAGATCTAACCATTGTCATTGCTTCATCAACTATATTGTAACCATCAATTGAAACACTCCATACGCGATCCCATGATAGTAGACCTTGGTAATTCTATCCCTCTACAAAACCGAATTTATATCTATAATACTATATTTTAACTACTATTTGTTTTCTTTTTTAAAGATAAATATAAGATATTTCTCCCTTAACTTACCATTTTTACGTATAGTAGAGCTTGGATATGATTACTGGATGAACAATGACATCAAATTTGAGACCATTCCATTATAGAAATCATTCCTCATGTCCTATGGTCCGAAACTATTAATTTCAGTATCGCTGATGAAAATCCATGATGATCTGTTGTAATCAATTCTAATTAACACTCAACATTAATAAATAACAGTCATAGCTAAAAAGCACGAAAGCAGCAAAGCCAACAAATGTGGGAAACGTTTTCATTTCTGTTAATTTTTTAAATTCTTTGATTGTTCACTGAATGAAGTTGAAATTGAAACTGATGCTGAATTACCGAGAATTTTTGCTCTATTTTAATAGTATTTTTAAGCTGTAAGACATTAAACAGCTCTTGCGACATTCCTACGTTATGCATAATTGCGTTTCGCAATAATTTAAAATGAAAGAAAAAGTTGTGTGAAAGCAACAAAAAAATTCTTACACAAAAAAACTGCTTAAGAATGAGCGCAAATAAATATGATTTTTTTAGAAGTTCAGGTGGTATTTTTATTTATTTTTTAGTGTGAATGAAGTATATAGTAAAATTGAATTTTATTGTTTGAATAATAAAGAAATTTTTTGTTTGATTTGATCGACTTTTAATGATAATGAAAAAAGTATAGAGGTTGCAAAAATTGTGTTAATTTTAGTGATAAACTTTAGTCTTTAAATTTTTTCCTTCTTCTTTTTTTCTAAATTATATAGAGAAGAGTAGGTAAAACTAAGTTGGCACTTATTAAAATAATTTGCTTCTATTTAAAAAACAAGTTCCAAAAGATATATGTGTATATGTATAAAATATGATACCTACCTTGGAACCTAAAATCGCAGCAAAACGAGATACACTTAAAAATTATTAATCTTAAGCTAAGAGTTCTCAACAAAGAGATTTCAAAAATTCTTAGCTACTTTATTTATAAATTTAAAATATAAACAAATAATTTATCATAAAACAATCATTTGTAAAGAAAAATCATAAAAATTAAAACATAAAACCAAAAAATAAAATATAGTTCCAATCTGCATAGCATAACTAGCAGCCACACTTTAAAGAGTACATGACAAATAAATAAAAAGAGTACACAAGTTACGTGACACGAAATTTATGTAACAACCAATAACCAAATACAATGGCAATAGCAAATAGAGCTTTAATACTGATGATGAAGAGTAGAAATAGAAAATTTTTTTTCCATTTACTCAATTCACAGCAGCCATCAGCACTCGCTCTAGCAACAAGAAGCAAAAAAAAGTGTATCGATGATAAATAAAACAATTTATTTTCATCTAAAAGCTTGACATGCTGTAATTGATTTCGAAAATTGCTTTTCAGTTGTAACGCTATTGCAAGTACATTTATACGTGGAAAAATTTTGTGCTATAGTTGGTTCTTCGGTAGCATCATTAGTTTTAATTGCTACTTTTTTCTAGCTGTTTGACTATACAAATTAGCTTCAATTCATTGAGTTGGGTGTTGGTGGTTTAGGTTGATAGTGACTTGACTTTAAATGATACAAGTTCAGATTATTGATGTTATTTAATAGTATTTGTGTTTTCCGGTGAATTGGAATATTGAGTGAAGTATTGGTGTGAAATGACAGCATAGAATGTAATTTGTCGCTATTTAGGTCAATTTTTGGCTATTTATGTGGAGAAAAAATTATTTTAATGAGAATTTTCTGTATTTTAAATTTAATGATGCAAACTTTTTAAAAATTCTGTTAAATTTTTGTATTTAATTCCCAAAGTTAATAATTTGAATTCAAAAATTCTGTTAAAAATAAAAGTTTTTGGGTTGCACAAAAAGCAATCATTAATAAATTTCTTCCAATATTTTTCTGCAATTTCAAAAAGCTATTTTCAATTCAAAAAGAAAACATAAACATCATTTATACACTTTTAGCGCTCATAATTGAAACGCAAGTCATAATATCAATCCAGTCACACATTTATTGCAATTCATGTGACTTCATACGATGAAAACAATAAACTTCAAACTTTTCACCCTTTACTTTGATTAATACACTTTATTTTTTTATGTAACACAGCTTTTAACAATTCGATGTAATAAATTTTATTCAATAATAATAAAAGGGTTGTGCGAGTGCCAAAGGTCAAAGTAATTTTTAAGCTCCTTTGCGAAACATTACACATTTATTCTCCAATTATTTTCATTTCTTTTGTGATATTTTTTTCATCTCATGACACAATTGAAAGCAGTAAAGTGAGAGGAAGTAGAATGAAAGAAGGAAAGAATTTCCTTTAATGAATCTGTTTTTTTTAATAAAAAATGGAAAGAGAGGCAGCGAAGAAAGAGCTTTGTGCAAGTTTTTTGTTGTGGCTCTTCTTTTGCATGAAAAAAACTCATGCTAGAGTAATTATGTTAAATTAAAATGTTAATTAATGAAACGATAATTAATCATCGATCTGAGCGAGGGTGCTGTTGAAAGGGATCAGTTAAGTTATGGTAAAAGAGGAACTTTTACTCCTCATTTATTTTGGAAAAATCTTTCTGCCATAATTAGCATCACTTAGTCACAAGAAATGACAACAGAAAAAAGAGAAATGAGAAAAATTTAAATTCTTTTGCTGTCTTATTAATTGAGCTTTAAGCTTTAAAGAAGAAATTGCTGTTTGGAAATGAGCTTCATTATTATTGATTAATAGCTTCAGGAAATTCTTTAAAGTTGAAAGATGAGCAAAAGATGAAAGATAGGCTGTTTAGATTTATGAGTTAAATAAAGCTGAAATTGAAATTTTAGAATTTTTGTTTATGTTTTTAATTTTCTGAAAAGATGCGAAAAGCAAATTTCTTTATTAAAATTTGATACTTTCGATTTTCAAAAGAGTTTAGAGATTTTTTTAAATTAATTACGATGAATTTTGATCTACTGTTTAGATGTATTATGATAGTCTATTGATAAAAGAAATATTTTTTCGGTAGATACTAAATTTTGTGAAAACTTTAGCATTTAAATTGAAAAAAAATATTTTCTGTTATG
>JADBJN010000013.1:0-24943 GCA_018290095.1 Polypedilum vanderplanki
AAGGAACAATTTAAGCATTCAAGCGCTCCTCAAAAAAATTTCTATCAAAATTTATGAACGAAAAACTGAAGTCATAGATATGAAATTGATGAAGAGTCGTGAAATTTTTGCAAAATTCAATTAAAATAAACCATTAGATTGCAACTTCCTTATGCCTAAAATAATTATTGAACTCATATTTATTGTTCACAGTAGAGTTTAGAGCGAGAGAGAGTATTATAAGACTATTTTGAAATTAATTATTATCCAAGATGGTGGCCTTTTTTCAAATTGGAAAATCTATGAAACCAAGCCAAATATCGAGAAACGCTCAATATTGTTTCTTCATATTAAGTTTCTTTATTGATTCATGCAAAGAAAGCATAAATTACTTTGGTAAAATTTTGAAAAAATTAAAGAGAAATCAATAAATCGTTTTGTCTGGATACTTTTGTCCGTTGAAATTATAATAATTAATTATTTATTCAGTAAATACTTGGTTTAACCAAAAACCAATATAAAAGTAAGAAAGCACTTGTAAAATGCTACTTTCATGTAAAATTTCAGCTTGATTGGACATATCGTTCAAAAGTTATGCTCATTTAAAGTTTTGTCCGGATACTTTTGGCCGCTACTGTATACGCGTAATTTGAATTTGATTCGATCGTTATTTTCGAATCAACAAAATTTAATGTAAAGACGATCCTGTAAATTGAACATTAATTATAAATACTCGTCATACTTTCATATATTGAAGTTTTATATCTAAACTTTTTCATATATTTTAAATTTGTTTCGATCAGTGTATTTTATACTGTGAATCTGTTTCTCAAATGAATCTAATATTTCTATTATTTGTAACAAACACTGATCTGGGCGCCAAAAAGGCGCTTAAGTACACCGATCTGCCAAACTGGTACTTGGTCACTGGATTTTCAAAAGATCGTCGGCTTCCCAAAATTTTACAGATTTTTTTGTCTAAAAAGCTTTTAAAATAAGTCATCTTCATCTTTAAAATTGTTCAGAATTTCAATGTGTTGGAAAGTATTGTAATGTGCTTCAAACATCACTCAACTACTTTTAAGTTTCCCATGTAACTCATTTTCCTTATCGAGTTATGAGTTAAAAGTCTATTTACGCAAATATGCACATATGAATTTTTAATATTTTATCAAAATTATACCAATATCATGAAAATCATTTCAGAAATGAGTAGTGTGTGTAAAATGTTAAAAACGCGAAAAAACATATTAAAAGCGACTTTTGAGACATTTTGTCCAGAAGAATTTTTCAATAAAATTTAAGAAGAAAGGTATTGAAATTCATGACCAATTAAATATTGTTATAAATTACAAATCTGCAACGGAAATATGCGCTCTTAATACGTCACTGACAGTTTACCCGTTTAATAATAATAGTGATTGATTACCTATTTGATCAACAGGTTTTGCCAGTAAACTTTATATTGAATCATTGTTGTTTTTCGAATTTTTGTTCATGAAATACTGGTTTTTTAAAATGAAAGTTTTCGGTCATTATTAAATAGGTTTTTTGGTATTTAAATTAAACACCGACAGCAGTTTTTTATAGGACTTTGTTTGATTTAGTCACAATGGTGTCTTTGGGTTATATATCTGAAATTTGGAATAAATATGAAGGTAGAAATGAAGTTTTTTTTATTTGAATTTATTTACCGAACTGAAAATTATTTGAAAACTAATTACATAAAAATGAATAAAAAATTTTTTAGATCCTAGAACAGCAGGAAAATTTCTTATGGAAAATCCACCTACGAGATTTTTCGGATTTATAATTTCATATGTATTGTTCATTCACTTTGGACCAACTTTAATGAAGAAAAGAAAACCGTTTGAATTAAAATTAGTGAAATCTGTTTACAACATTTTTCAAATTGTCATAAATGGATATTACGGACTTTATGTATGTGAGAAAAAATGAATCAAAAAATAAGAAATAGTAAAATTTAAATTTTATTAAAGGGACTGTATTATGTATTTTTAACACATAATTACAATTATTCTTGCCCATCATTGGCTATTGGAAATGATGAATATGCTCAGACAATTGCACACTTGGGACATATTTATTTCTTATCAAAACTTTGGGATCTTTTTGATACTGTAAGAAATATTGAGTTAAATTTTTATAAAAATGCCATAGATTGATTCAATTATTTGTTCGCAGATTTTCATAATATTAAAAAAGAATGATCGACAGTTATCATTTCTTCATTGCTATCATCATATGTTTATGGCTTTTGCAACTTATTTTATTATGAAATTTTACATTGATACATCTTTCTGTTTGGTTGCTGTCATCAATGCTTTGATTCATAGCTGCATGTATTTTTACTATTTTCTCACAACGCAAAATTCGGAAGTTAAGAAATCAATCACATGGAAGAAACATATTACACATATTCAAATGGTAAGTGTTGTGGAAATAATTTCTTTTGACACGTTTATGCTTTAATCTGTTGATGAAAGCTGCTTTCATTTCTTATTTCATTGTGAATTTTCTTTGAATAATTTTTTTATTTTTCTTTCAGTTACAATTCACGGTGCTTTCTATTCATTTTCTGAGACCAGTATTTAATACAGAATGTAATAGACCGAAAGTTTGGGATATATTTATGTCTCTTCAGATTCTTTTTATCCTTTATATGTTCATACAATTCTATATTAAAACATATTTAGTAAAGAAGAATTCAAATAAAAAGAAATTTTAATTTACATTCAAAATTTCCTTCTCTTGTTCTTTAATAACGAACCATCATTAAGAAATTACAAAGAAATGTTTCTTTTGTTAGCATAAGGAGCTAAGAATTTATTATAAAAAGAAAAGATGTGAAAAGGGCACGAAAGTAATTGCTTAACGAAATTCACCTTCAAGGAATCGCCCTTTTGAAGCATTTACTCGTACAATAAGTAAATCAAAGTAAATAAGCGATAAAAGCCTCTTAACTTTTACGTCATTTGAATATAAATGATTTCCTAACGACTTTATGTGCATTTCGTTCCATCGCAAACACACAACATATTTGTTCTCTCTTCTCTCTCATACTCCTATTTCGTGATGAATGGAATTAAGTCGAAAGCAAGAAAAAATAGAGAGAGAAATAAAAAAAAATTTCCGGATAATTTATAAATAGCAAATGAATATATATTTTTGTATCGTTAGAGAAGAAAGAATATGAAGTAGTTATGATGTAGGTGGATTAGTGTGAATGTTGAATAAACCTAAACAATTTAGCAAATTATTATTATGTATATTTCACGCGATGTAATAAAGTTCTTTAAGCATCTTCTTTTTAGTTGCTTTTACGAAAGCAAAAGTTTTTTCTTTCCTTATTTTTTGATTATTGACTTCTTCATCATGTATACATGTAGATTTTTATGTAACAAAGATAAATAAAATTAACAGAATATAATGGTGTTGCTGATGATGATTATTATGATGAGTTAAGTAATGAAATATGATATTTATTCAATGTAAATTATTTTATCCGCCAACTAAGTTTGATATTGTAAAAAAAGAAATTTTAATTTCATAATCTATCATTAAAATATGAACAACAAAAAGTGACATTTAAATGTCGCACAAGTATCATATCAAAAACCTGCCTCAATAAATCGAAGCTAGCCAAACGAAATATCACTCATTCACCCACTGCTACTCTTAATTTAAGAAAACACTTAAGGAAGTGTATTTTTAGACCATTAAAATGAATCTAATATTAGATGAAGATGAGACGATAGTAAAAAGTAATTTTTTTGGTGTAAAAAATATGACGAATGATGAACAAAATCATTGTGTGTGGTAATGAATTTATGAATAATTATTGATTTTAGCTGAATTATTGATCTCAAAATTACCACACATTTTCAATTCATGCATACATTCTTTCCCTATAAATAAATTATTCATGAGAAAACGAAATACAATGCAGAAAGATATAAATCGGTATACAAAAATTTCAATTTCATTTGTGAAAGCTAAAAAATGACTTTTATTTTTTTTTCATAAAAATTTAAATGCTCGTTTTTTTGTTTATGCAATTTTAAGTGCATCAGATTGAAACAACATTCGTCCACTGATTTATTTTGTGAGCTATGCAAAAAGTCATTTTGATTTTAGATTGTTGCTTTTTTTCTATTGTCATAGTTTTCTCTCTTAATAGAGAGAGGAAACTACACTAGTTAAAGCCATTTGAACAGTTTTCCTCGCTTCTCTTCTCTTTCTCTCTTTATTCACCGTGATTATGGTAATTTATTTCGTTTGCACAATGTGCCTTTGAGCTTTTTCGTGCTGTTAGTCTACAGAGTTTGTATGTATGAATGTATATATCATCATCAGAAGGGAAATGTTGATTAAAATTCTTTGTGCGTATCATTTATTGTCTTTTATTTGAATATTTCCTTGCTTTTCTTTTTTGTCTTCTTGTTGCTGCTCATCTTATTATACAAATTGTAACTTTTATAGCAATTTATCTCTTACTCTCATATATGTGTGTGCGTTTGTCTCATATTTTTGTAATTTGAATAATTTTCTTCCTCTTTAAATATATTATTACTTCTTAAAGTAAAGCTTTAACTGCATATACTCAACTTTTGCTATTAATGTAATCATTATAATGTCGAATATTTTCTCAACTAAGCTCATGTCTATCTACTTAAAGAGCACATAATCAAATATTTTCTCTGGAGGAAAAGAATATTGAAAAAAAAAAATGTTTTTATGGTAGATTAAGAAACTTTAGCGCTTTTATATGTTGTAGATTTATTTTCGTAATCAAAATCAAGAATTTTTTTATAATTTATAAAATAACGATTTTTAGCAAATTTAAATTTTCAAATTAAACAGCGTATTTTCATTTTTGTTTACATTCTTCAGTGTCAAGTTTTTATTGCATTTAAAGAATTTTCAAGCTATTTCAGTCAACATTTCTCTCAATATATCAATAGAAAATAATCTCTGAAATTCTTTAGTCAGTCAAAATAAATCTGTGGTTACACGTTTGTTCGATAAATCTGCAAAAAATAAGTTTTTCTATATCTGCCATCATTCACAGAAAATCCTCATGAAAGTTGTATGTTAACCATCATCATCACATCCACATACACATATACAAGTTTTCAATTTCTTCTTGAAATTCTTTTCTTATTTCAGCAAATAAAGCTGATGTTGAACATTGCTGTGAAGAGTGTAATTTGTTACTCGTAAGGCTATAAGTTTTTCTTCTGAAGTGAAGCAAAAGCGAGAGAGTAATGAAAACCAAGAAAGCCGAATTTCTTGAGCTGCTCATGTAATGAATAATTCATTATGACAAAAGGCATGGTGTAGTTCGAATTTTCTCTGTTTCACTTATTCGCCTTCTTCTGTTATATTTAATTATTAATTAATTCAACAATGTGAGTGCAGAACGAATATATTAGGACGAAAAATGATATTAATTCAATGTCTTGCGGGTGTCAATATCAGAGAACTGTTTTCGCTGTATTTTAATTATCAAACTTTTTCTTTTTATATGATTTTGTTCTCAAGTGTTGACAAATCTTTAAGCTTTTTTTAATTATATTCTCGATTATATATTATAGTAAAATCATATCTCTTAATTGAAAACAACACGGGTGACTGCTTTTGAAAATGGAATATATTTGTGCTGATTCAGAAAATTAATGTATATAACAGCAATGTTAGTGGTTGAGGATGTAAGAGAGAGAAAATTTTATGGTGCCAACAGGTTGGCATAAAATTAATGTATATGGAAATTTGCATTGTGTAAAATTATTTATGAATGGAATTATAGCTTTGTGTGCAATTAATGGCTTTATTTCAATAGAAAATATTTTTAGATATGAGAAATTTTCGGTACAGACTGAAATTTTGTTTATCAGGCATTCGTTGATATTGAAATGTAGATTAATAAAAATTCTACGTTTCTGAAATTATTTATAAAAGAAGCTCTTACTTAATTTCAATTGCACAACATTTAAAAACTTAATGGCTCACATAGAGCACCATTTTGTGCATTATCCTTCAAGTATGAGGTTTAATTTTCATTTAAACATTATACATAGTTTCAACTTAATACATTTTATGTAGAAAAAAAAGAAATGAAAATAAATCTAACATAAAAGCAAGTTAAAAAGAAGAGAAATGTCAATTGTTATTGATTAACATTGTTAAAATATTCATTGTGAGTTTTCAACGCAAATTCTTTATTAAAAAGGCTTTAAAAAAGTCAAATTTGTTTCTTATGTATAAAAATTGATTACCGAAATTTTTTATTTTCTTTAATTATCATTCAAAAAAATCGCATGAAAATCCCTCGAGTGGTTACTAAAATAAATTTCATTGAAAACCCCTCTCTGCCTTAATTGGTTTTTTAAAACAGTTTCTCTATTAATAGCCATAAATTGAGTAGGACATTGAACATTGTGAGTATGAGGATACACCATATTGCATTTTGTTTATACACAAGTGTGTGAATAGGTACAATTGAGAGTGAGAAAAGCAAAAAAGAACATATAAAATTTATACACAATACGAGAAAAAATAATTTTTTTCAGTGCTCTGCATTGCAGTCGTGGTGCTTTGTTAAATATTGCAGAAGCTTTGGGATTCTTAAGTAGTAAAAATATTCACATAAAATAATAAAAATATCATTCAAAGCTCTGGTATTAAATATTTTTTCTCGGACTTGCTTTCATCCCTCTTTTTTTGTATGTGTTGATTATATTGAAAACGAATAGAAAATTTGTTATTAAGGGTATTATCATGGGGATGCTGCAGAGTGAGATGACAAAATATCAAAAGCACCAGTCGACATTGTTCCATTAATATAGAAAATTATTAATGTTAAGTAATTAATACCTTTTGGCTTTTATGACAAGTTGAAGTTTGTATAGGCCTTGTTTGCTATTCATAATAATTATAGAAAAATTAAATTTCTCAACAGCAATCGCAAATATTTTTTCAATCATCATATTGATTAACAGTGCACTTGGCCATGCTTTAATTTTAACAAAACTTGCAATTTCATAATATGCATATTTATTTCCCAGTTCAAAATTGGATATGCAGAGAGAAAATGCAAATATTTATTAAAAGAATTTTTCATATGTTCAAATTCAGACAGGAGAAAAATTTCCTTCATATTGTATGTTGCACAGAAACTCGTAAATGGAAATTTTGTGCTCGAGACAGCTTGGGATATATGTGTGTTACTGATGGAAAGGAGAAAAATTTTCTTGTTATTTATTCTGCTTTTCGGAAAACTGTTGATTATTTGAGAGACTAAGAGAGAAAAGAAAAAAATTGAGAGAAAAACTTAGAAATTACGATGAGAGGAATAAAAATATTACTTTAAAATTAAATTTTTAATTAATTTTTTTAACGAAAAATTTTAAAAATAAAAATTTAAATTTCTAAAAGCAGTTTAATTTTAAATTATAAAGGTTTTTAATGAATTTTCAAGTAAAAAAATTTTTTGATCTACAAAAACCGAGTAGAAAAGAAAAGTGGAAAACATTTTGGCACTACATCATGCTATCTCACTCTAGCTAACTCAGTCAAGGGCTCTCTCAATAATTTTGCAAGGCAGTTGTAGTTTAACTCTCGTGATGTTAAGATCAATGTTTATAAATTTTATTTATTTTCAATACATTTTGTTGTATATATTTTAAGGCTTTTTAGTTTCTATATTTCTTCTTAATTTCTTTTGTCTAAGCCGCGCGAGAACAAAAAAAATTTTTTCCATTGAGAGTGAAAAAGTGATTAAAATTGAAAATAAAAAAATAAATTGTGAAATAATAATAAAGAAGATTTAAAAAAAAATATATATATTGAAAAAGAAGTGTGAAGAAAAGAAAAAAATTCTCTCCAGCATCTTCATTAGTGAAATCCGGGCGAAATAAAAAGAAAATTTTTCCATGTAAAATGTGTGAGAATAAAGATAAAAAAACTTAATAAGAAAATTTCTTTTCTCCTTCAAGCTTCAAAACCGTTTTTATGGTGCAAATTAAAAATAAATATTTATAATTCAAAATGATGAGATCTAATGGATAATTTCTTTTTTCCTTCCGAAAACACCCGCAAACACATAAAATATAAATTGAAGGAATGAGAGATGAAGAAATAGTAATTATCTCTCTCATACTCTCTTCTGCTACCTGTATTAATTAATTAAGATTGATGAAGAAGATTTGATGAGAATAAAATTTATAAAAGAATGTGCAAAGTGTGAAAATATGAAGTGAATTTTTATATTTTTCTTCTTTAATCAATCTTTTTATTCGCGAGTGAAAACACCAAAAATGAAAATTTTTGTAGTTAGATTTTGCTATGGATATGATCACGAACTTCCTCATAATAATAATAGGATTTAATTTATTGTGCAATATCAAGTAAGAAAGTAAATTTTATTATAATTGTTGCATTATCATCATTGCCAAGAAAACTTTAAAATTAGATAAATATTTTGCTAGTTGTTGATTGTGTTATGAATCATTTAAACATTTTTTATGAGATTGTTCATGTTGTGGTTTGAAAAACATTTTTTTGAAGTGCTTTTAAATTAATATTTTTGGCATTAAATCATCTAAAAGAAAAAATAATCTATGACAGCAAAACTTTTTCCTTGACAAAATTGCGTCTGAAAATCTCACAGTTTTATGAACTCTGTTGAAAATACTTACGGAGAGTAATTTGTTCTTATAAATTATTCACTGCGCGACTTATTTTTTTTGGATGATGGGAAAAAGAAAAGATTTTTATCCTCTGTGTAATTGCTTTGACTTATAATGACAATTTTATAAAGTTTAATGTGAAGATTGATGAAGTTTAATTTTATTTTGTTATTAGAAATTTTTTGAAATTGTCTAAAGTTCTTATTTAATTTGATAGAAAGAAAAATCTTGTTAAAATTTTATATATCTGTGTTCGTTTATTATTAAAAGCATTTAATTGTATAAAAATTCTACATCTTAGATTCCATCCTTCATAGAAGGACCTTTTTCCTTTTCTTTTAATTCCTTCATGCTTATTAATTTTTTACATTTACTCTTTCTTTCTTTCTTTTCCTCAAACTTAGGAATGAGAAAACAGAAATAAAATGATAAAGTAAAATACGTGATGAAAAAACCATTTTTGTTTTTTGCTGTTTACAATTCGGAACGAAAGCGAAGAAAATTAAATTTCTTATGATGTTTTTCTTACCAATATAATTGTTGGAATTTTTTGAAGTTTTAAAGGAGATGGAAATTCAAAAAATTGAAGGAATTTCTTGAAATTTCACTTGGTAAATTTTTTGTGATTTTCTTTAGGTTTTGTTTGTTGAAATTCTTAAATTATCAGTAAAGTTGTAAGAATTATTAAGAAATTTATATAAAGACTTGGAAAATTAAATTAAATTAATCAAAAAATATCAGTCTTGATTTTAATAATTCAATCAATTCTACTTTTTAAATTTTTCAATTTTATTTTATTCATAAAAGCATTCTTTAAAAGTTTATTTTTTCTTCACGTTCCCATAATCAACATAATTTGCTCTTTTAACATCATTTTGACATCTCATGTCAAGCTCTTTAACATCACTTTAAAATCCAATTTTCATCTCTTCTTTTTCATGTCATTGAATTCACAAAATTTTAAATTTCTTTAGAGAATTCTTCAAACATATATCAGCAGAAAAATCTTTTTCTTGCTTGTTTAACTCTCGTCTAAGAGAAAATTTCCCATTGGAGTTGTTTTTTTACTCATTCGTTTTCATTTTTTGGGCATGCAAGTCATGAAAAATTTCTTCTTATATTTTCCTTATCCTCATCTTCGTCTGTCAATTTTTTATATTCGACATCATTTGCCTAGCAACAACATCAAAATTCAACTAAACATTTCCCAAGGGAGCGAAAAAATAAACTCGAAAGTAGGAAAAAGTGTTTGCTTTTTTATCATTAAGGAAGACTTCAAAAAACTTCCTTTAAAAAATAATCTAAAACTTTTTTTTTCGGGCGTGCGTCTTTCTCTTGTCTCTCATTCATAATGTCACATAGAATGTGGACATGTCGTAAATATGTAGCAGGAAAAAATACATTCCTATTGTGTTTAGATGTTTTTCATGTTCTAGGAAAATGAGAGAGGGAAAAAGTGAGAAAACTTTATGCAAAAAATTGTAATGTGAATTTGTGACCGAGGTAGAAAATGGTAGTACTTTTTGCATTGCTTCGAGAAAAAATGTCAACAAAAAATGTTAGAAATCTCATCGTTATGTGTTGTAACCTTCTTCCTTTTATTCGACAAGAAAGAATGAAATTTAAGAGGAAAAAAACTTTTTAGATATGTCTTGGTTTATGTTTATGTGGGACGATATTTTATAAGGGTTATACAAATGAATTCATACATAAAAAGTTGTCATTTCCTTCTTGAAAAATTCAATAAATATCAATTGATATAAAAATCCAATTATTTATGCTCAATTATTTGAATAAACTCATTAATCGTCAACAATTCTCTCACTTGAGTAATCATTAATAATTTAATAACATCAAGACCAAATTTTTCTTCCTTCCTTCGCATTTCTCATTGATATTTAATCAGCATTGAATTTACATTGAAAACCAACCAAATGCGTGGATAGGAAAGAGAAGTAAAATTAAGTCACGATTCATTTTGAAAATAAAGCACCATTTAAAAAGCTTTTTTATTCGTTTGTTGAAAATGAAATGCGAGTCCGAATAAAATGAACAATTTTTTATCGGCATTTTTACCTTTCATATCACGTAGCAGAAATATATAAAATTCCCTTTTGTCCTTTGTCGCAAATACGGAAATAATAGAGAGAATGTGAAAGGTGACAACATGATTAATTAAAATGATGTATAAAATAATAACAAAGTGCGGATATGACGATAAGTGCGTAAGGATTATAATTATGAGAATTCTATCCCTTTATGATCATACATGTATAAATTAAGAATCGTATCCTCATTGTGGCCAAACTCTTCTCGTATTTTCATCACATTTTCTGTGCTTAAACTCATAAAATGTTCGTACGACCGTAAAAAAGTTGAACCCGCTTAATCTGCAATATGCTTTGAATTCTATTCAATCTCTTTTTGGTGTGTAAGTAAAAAAAATTCACATTACGAATCTTTGACGATGCTGGCAATTTAAATGTTTTTAGCGCATTTTTGGAACAACAATGCAGCTTATAGTTTCACTTTGTTCGGCTGGCTGGCTGGCTGGCTGGCTCACGGCTCACGGGTGAGGGGAGATCTCGAAAACTACAATAGCTAGAGACTTCCGGTTTGTTGTGTTTGATATGTGCTATCGAGTTACTGGCTTATCGCTTAGTTTAGATGTTACCACTGATTACATTAATTAGGAAATTATGAATTTAAATTTCCAAATTGAAAAATGTAAACAACGCGAAGTTGGCTGCGAAAACGATTGCAGCGCCACCAACGGCAAATATTAGAACTTCAAATATTTTGAATATTACTCAACCGTTACTTTCATATCAATAAAATTTGTCATAAAAAGATTCAGTAAATTAAGTATTAATTAAAAACACTCGCCGTACTTTCATACATCAAAATTTTATAAATATGATTTTCTCTAAAATTTAAATTTATTTCGATCAAATTATTTTAAGCTGTGAATTTGTTTCTAAAATGAATTTAATAGTTTTGTAATTTGTTAACATACACTGATCTATGCACAAAAATGCGCTTAAGTGTCCCCTACTACGCACGGACACTTTCCATGTCATTTTTCTTTTATTACTTCATCAAAATTTGTCAGTATTTTATTGAAAATTTTCTCACTTTAATTACACTCCACTTCATCTAAATCAATTAATATGAAAATAATAAATTTCCTAAACCACCGAGAGCAGCTGCGAAAGAAAGAAAATATTATAATTAAAAATTCCACCAACGTTAAACACCTTTTAGGCCCTACATCGCCTTCATAAAATTTCATTAATCTTAGAATGAGGGAAAGAATTCATTGGATTAAAAGGGTACAGGAACTCAAGCAAATTTAAAGCTTCCTGAGCGAGGCGTTTAGCACATCAAGGTTTGGTTTTCATTTTGAATGTGGGATTAGCAAGAAAGAAAAATGTTTGGTGTTAGGAATAATTAAGGAAAAACTTTTTTTTGTTCAGAAGTATTTGACCTTGTGGGAATTGCAAATAAATAAAAGAGAAAAAATTCTTGAAGTTTTAGGAAGAAATGACAAAGGAAATGAAATTCATGTCATAACAAAAATAGCCGACATTGGAAAAACTTTTCTAGACTTTTGTTATTCATAAAAATCAATTCATTTTATATTTTTACAATTCAATGAACTAAGTCTATTAATTTCACAGCTTTATCATTTCATGCTTGAAAAAATTCACTTATAAATTCCTTTTCAATGATTTATCGCACTTTTCTTTTTCTTCTTTCCATTTCGATTGTCTTCATAGCAGAAAAAAAGAGAAAGCAAGTAAGCCTTCAATATTTAAGCATGTAATAAAAAATCAATAAAAAAATGTTTTTCCTTTGGGCTTGTAACTCTTTTTTTGGTGAAAACTTTTTGTGTAATCATAGGAAATAAAATAAACGAAAAGAGACAAAAAAGTAATTAAAAATTCTATCACGAATGTATGATTGTTTTTACATGGAGTATTGAAAAAAAATTAATTAAAAAATCCTAGCGCTGTGCAACTTTACTTCCTTCAATTTGATTTGTGTGTACATTGTAGTTATTCAGTGTATATGTAGAGATTGAATATTTAATAATCGTCAATGGATATTGCGACTGAGAATGAATGAAAAGTTTTTACTCTCTTTAATCAACTTGTGAGCTTTGTTTGTATTTTTAGTGAGCACTGAAAAGTTATTTTCAAATCTTAATTAATAGAAAAGTTTACATACTTTTTTCCAAAGCAGGAAAATAGAGAAAGCAAAAATTTGTAATTTAGTAGAGTTTTATGTTCTTTTTAAATTGAGTTACTGAACAATATCAACACTGTGTCAACTAATATAATGAATTTAAATTTCTAATCAGATAATATTTTCTAATGAACTTTTTTAGGTCATGATTATTTAATTTGATTGATTTTGTCTCTCTTCATAATTATTGTATTTGTTTCATTCAATTAAATGAGTTATTTTAATGATAATGATAAATAATGTGATTATTTTAGTGAAATTAAATTTTATGAAGCAAAGCACAAATATTTCAATTTTTTAATAAAAACCTTTTTGTTTACATCAAATCAAAGCATTTCTTCAAAGAATCTTTTTATTTAGAATAAAACTTTGAAAATTACTTTAAACTCAATTGAAATGGATGAAATATAATTAAAACTCAATCGAGTCTTCTTGCCAAAAATTTTAAATGTAGGAACTTGAATTTTGATAAAAAATTCTTAAAAGCTCTATGAAATTCTTTTCAAATATCTTTTCCGTTTAATCTCAAGACTAAAGAAAGAAAAATGACAATTGAGAAATAAATTGTTGTCTTTTATTATCTTTAAGACAAAGAATCTTTATTTATAACATTGATATTGGATCGTATAGACATCTTAAGTTATATCTTGACTTTTTACTCACATAACGTTCGCAAGAGTATGGAAAGGTTTAAGCAAAAAATCTCTTTTTATTCCTCACTTGATATCATGAAAATCCTCACTCTAAGAACCTTTTTCTTCTATTCTCATTTCAAGATATCATTTTGTGCATGACAAAAGTGTTAAACAATTTCCAACAAATTTGTGCTTAAGTTGGCGTACTGAAATAATATTTTTTAAATGAATCTCTGCGAAAATTTAAAAAAAGGCTTCACTGTGATTTCATTTAGTCTGCATAACGAGCGATGACGAAACTATAAAGCTCGCATCAATAAACATTTATACTCAGCATGAAAGTGATGAAAAAATTGTGTTATATGTTCAGTGAGCCAGAATTTAAAGCTCATTTTCATTTTTCATTCTTTTATGTCGTTGCTGCTGCTGTTGTTGTTATAAAAAGTAGTAAAAAGACATTTTGTGATATCGTTCTTCTTTTACACTTTAATGCTCACACTTACTCTGTCTCCGTCCATTTTGCCATGACAGTAGCGAGTGAGTGAAAAAACATGAAAAATGATGGGAAAATAAATTTCTTCACTGCTGCTTACTCCCTATGTCGTAAAATGTGTGATTTGAGATCTTTTTAAATCTCGCTCTGCACACTTTTGCCCCATCACGCCAAAAAGAATGTTGAACATAATAGCTTATGTTAGCTGAAATAAAACCATTTAATTTCTCATGTCTCTTTCTACCAACAGCTCGTTTGTTGTTGTTATTATTCTTTGCTTTGCAAACATTTGACTTTATATCTTTGCATACATGTGACACACACGAGTGAATGAAAAAACAATCAAATTTCAAGATAACATTGTAGATATTTGGTTATAACATCGACTAAAACTTTCAATAATAACGGTTTTTTTAATTTGAATTTTTATGAAATAAACGAATTTTTTAAATTCAAAACTGAAATTGAAAATAACGGTCTTTTGTTTTTTTTTTAAAGTGAAAATTTTTATTAATGTCGACTATTTAGAATAAAAATAAATCTTATGAATCGTCTCTTATATTTCAAACTTAATAAAGTCATTGAAGCATACGACCACCTAATTCACTTAATCATTTTCATTCTTATCTTGGTAAGTTACGATGTCCTCACCTCAATTCATTTATCATCATGCAAAGCTAGGTAGAAAAAGAAAGAGCTTAACCCATATCCACCTTAAATATGACTGACTTGTGCTGTAAACACTCGCTCGTAGTGTGTGACACATCAAATGCTTCACTAATCAAAGTGAAAAATGCTAAGTTCTTTGACTTCTATCTTGCTCTAAAATGTATAAATTTGTTGCTGAATTTTATGTGAGCGAGAGATAAAGTTCAATTTCTGTGCTTTCCACTTACATATTGAATATCGTAAGTAAAACTATAAGCTTTCTCATGCACGAGAACCGGAAAGAAATTTGTCAATTTCAATAGCGATTTATCTCGGATAGTACAGCAGAGAAAAGCATGAAATGTGATGAATTTGATTTAATACTCTACCATTAAATTAAATTTCTTCCCATTTCTCGTTTTTTGATGAAAAAGATTATGCTCAAGGCTTTGACTACAGGAGATTTTTCCTCAATTGATTGGAGTGCATTTTTATGAGTTACTGTCATCACTCACTGTTCTTAAAATACAGTCTTTCAGTATTTTTATATTATCTTATTAAAATGCTTCAAACGTTCTCATCTCAACTCGAGTTCATGTTTGTTTACTAACTTAATACTATAAGACGAAAATAATGAATTTTATCTTCTTACTGTTTCTATTCATAGAAAGAAATGTTTGTTTGTAAAAGAGATGAGTCTTACAGAATTACAGTTCAAATAAGAATTTCAACTTCTTTTGAACTTTCTTATCTAATTCTTTCACTTGTTTTAACTTTGAAATTCTCATAAATGCTTGTTAATAGTGCAAATATAAAGCTTCAAATAACACTTTTGAAATTTTGTGCTGTTGTAAATAAATTTAAAAAAATGTTAAATTTTTGAAAATAAAAGAATAAAAAGGTATATTAATTATAATATTTATTCACAAGAATTGAGTTTTAAACTTTTCAAATCATTTCGGAACTTACGAACAAATCTTTAATTTTCTATTGCAATAATTTGAATTAAAATCAGAACAAAAGGCTATAAAACAAAAATCATTTGTGCTCTAAATATTCACATAATGAATATAAAAGAATACTCAATCTCTTTAATCCACATGTCATTCCAAATCTGCCGTATATATCAGTCAGTCCTTCCTCGTCTATCTTCTTTCCTATTAAAGTATATCCATAAGGTCAATATGAAAGAAAGAGCTTTTGATGTTTTAAGGCATAAAAATGAACATAAATCCTCTGAGTGATTGTTTTGATAAGACAAATATTAAAAGGGTTGTACACATGAGTTAATTAAAGAGAGTTCTTTAATCAAAAATTTTGTTAGTAAGAATATTTAGTGGTTTTATTGATTTACCTTCTAAAAAGTTTCTTTTATAATGACTCAACACCTAAAAATCCTCAGGCAAACATCCCTTCCAAAAAAGAGTTTTCCTCCTTTCAACATTGTAGACTTATTTTATTGTTTCACATAAAAATCTATAGATACATACTAACATAAAACATTTCGAAACCCTGACAGTGTGTAAAATTACCATAAATTTGGCACTCTCACTTTTATTTCTATTATTCTTATCTTTTTTCTTTGTGTCTGTCAATAAATTTTATTTATCCATATGTATAGATGGATTGTGTTAAAGCAACACTATTATTCCGTGTGAATTGTCAGTTATGGCTACTTATTTTTCTATCTTTACTTTCATATCAGTAGCGTCAATTTAGTAGGTAAAGTTGTTAAATTTATTTGATTATTCAGAACGCCATGCAATTAATTTGTTATTTTAGTATGAGCCCTTGTATACATTTATTCCTAATTTAACGGTGAATGATGATGATGATGGTGCTTTACCTTGAAATAAGAGTTTTTACTTTGCAATAAAATTGTTTATGTTATCAAAATATTCATTTAACGTGCTTGCAAAGGTAAAGTTACATTAATGATGATTTAAAGCTTCCAACAATCAAATAATTTCATAATTTAACTACCTTGTCTGATTTTTCACTCATTATAAAATCTCCATTAACCGCGACAATCGCATTTTTTGTTTATTTATTTATGATCAACATATCACACTGTGGTGAGCAATTATTCATAAATTGCATGACAAAAGTCAACAAATGAAATTTATACAATTTTAAGGCTATGAACATGAAGCGATGAAAATAACAATGGTGAGGACATGATTGAGTCAACGCTAAATGGACTTGCGAGAGGTGACTAAAAAGCATTGTAAAAAATTTACTAATGCAAACATAAAATATTTACATTGATTTTCCTTAATTTCATGACAATTTTTGAGAGTTTTTAACGCGAAATGTGTATGAAGCATGAAAAATGCGTAAAGCGTTGAAATATGGAAGGGCTTTGTCAGTATGGATGAATGAGTATTTATGATCATCGAGGGTGCAATATTTTTTGCTTGGGATTTATAAAAAGAATGAAAAAGGTAAAAATAATTTTTTTGAAAAAATTTCTCTTTAAATATATGTACAGTCGCAAATTTTATTGCAAATAATAAAGTGAGAGAAAGGTTGCATGAAAATGTCCATAAATAATGATGAAATGAAGTATATTGTAGCTACACATAAATTATGTTGTTTTTATTATTATGTTTTTCTCCACTGTCGTTCTTTTACTTTGTGTTGTGCATGTTATACCTTTTTGTCGCTTCCGGCTATGTGAACAAGAGAAAATCAGCTTTTCATTGAGCGGACAGCCTTAACAATTTTCGTGTCTTCGTTTAATAATACACAATAGCTCGATGTCGCATTAATCTATAGGAAATTTCTTTTTCTGGCTACTTTTATTGATGATGAATATCGACATGAAAGTGGGACTTTAATAATAGATTGGCAATAAGAGACCTGTGACCTCGTATATGATAAGAAAATCACTTTTCTGACAAAGTTTTCGTGTCGTTGTAGCTACATGACAAAATAACGATAACAGATCTCCATAGCTATTATGACTTTGAAAAACTTGGCATGTTTAAGACAAGCACCTGCTGTGCTAAAGTCTTTAAGAATTTTTTAGTTATTTATCTTAACTTTGTTTGAATTAATGTGAAATTTATTGATTTTAAATAAAAAAATGATTTTTTTTAAAATTCCCTAAATTTCAGGCTTTAAAGTTAATACTAAAATTTATTTAATTTCAAAAAAATTCTGAACATTTAAAGCAAGCACGAAATTCCATCGTTAATGCCTTTACAAAACTTTGCGTATCGCATTTTCCATCATCATGAGCCCAAACAAAAGAAAACAATGAAGAAGAAAAAAAGAAAGGAAGAAGAAAAGCTTTTCATGTGAATTCCAACACACATTCAATTATTATGCGAAACAGAAAAAGACTTTTGTGATTTTATTATGACTTTTTCACTTTAAAAACTGAATAGGAAGGAAATGGGATTTAGGGGAAAGAATAAAGCGTAGACATGTGCACTCATTTCAATTTATATAATGTAGATTGTGACAGAGCCTATTTTAAGCTGATTTGAATTTAAAAGAGAGAAATTTTTTAAAGGTGTCGACTACATAAAAAATACAATTTAGCTAAACATTCAGAACACTAAATTAATTGAGTGCAAAATGCTTTTATTTATGATCACAAAAAATTGCAAGCAAAAAAATAGAGATAAAAAATTGCCACTTATTCAAGCACTTAATATTTTTTAATAAACCTAAAAACCACATAGAAGCATCTAACAAAAAATTTATTTGTTTTCTCACCAACGTTATGACATGAACTTAATTAGGATTCCAAAAACGTGATTCTGTTGCTAAAATGAACATTTATTCATCTAAGACGCATATAAAAATTCATATTATGAAGCATATGAGTAAAAATATTTATGACATAATATGCAAAATTGATTTTGTTACTGAATGCTGCAGTTGTTATGAAATGATTGACAATGTTGATAAATTTAGTAGTTTAGTGTTTTGGACAGTGATTTTGAATGGAAACTTTGAACAATTTTGACAATGCTTTCTAATTTATTGCTGACATTTATAGATTGAGGCTAAAAGTAAAATTTATGGGTTATTAAATTTTGAAAATCACCCTAAAATCATAACTTTTTTAAATCAAAGAAAATCCTAACAAAACGAATCATGCAAAAATGAAAATTCTGTAACAATAACAAAATAAAAAAACTATGACAAATTTTCCACTTTTCTACTTATTCGAATACAGTTTGACTGAATGTTATTAATCAAATTGAGACTTAAGAAAGAAATAACCAGAAAATATAACTAGAAAAGTGAAGAGAGTCGTTGAAGAAGAGAAATTATTACATAAATTGGAAATCGGCCAAATTGTGTAAAAAGAAAATTCTTCGTCTATAATTTTGCACACACAAAGTCAATGTGTTCCATATTGCGTGCATGAATTAAGTATATTTTCACAAGAGAAGAAAAATAGACAAAATTAAACGTAATATTGCGGATGAGATCGTTAATTAAACATATTTATTACAGCTAAAGAGCTACAGTTTCATAAGAAATCTTGTCTTCACTTTTACTCATTTGCTTGTTGACGACGATGATCTCTAACGTTTTTAATTCACTGTGAAAGATTATTTATCATCAGCAATATATATAATTGTGAAGTGTTGGTTTATATGATCATTATTAATAATTGGCAATTTGTAATTTATTTAAAGCTTAATTGTTTATATTTAAAACCAAACAAAATATCCCGGGTGTGGAATAAAAAAAAATTTTCGAAATTATGTCGACATTTGGTCCAAAAATTCAAAATTGAAAACCGTTACTCTCAAATTCAAGAATCACACAGCTAATTCTCATTGTATCTGCCATTTATCAATATATGATGAATAAAAAGACTATTTAAATTTAATTCCATGAGTGAGTTGAGCCATATTAAAGCAAGAAAATTAGAAAATTTGGCTTGTTTTTAACGGAATTTTCAAAATCTGGATTTCGAAAAAATTTTATTTTTACACCCTGAAAATATCTACTTAAGTAAAATATAAGAAATTGTTATTAAACCAGTCAGGAACACTTAATAATTTTAGGTATTCAGAAATTCATCCTTACTTTTTGAGATTTATTAACAATAAAATTCGGGATGGTGTCAGTTTGTTATGAAATTTCAGTCAAAAAAGAATTTTGTTGTGATTTAGGGTAAATGTTCCTAATTCGGGACAAAATTTCTTTCGGTCAACTTTGAACGAAGTTTTCTCACTTATTACTAAACCAATATTTATGATTGTTTCACTAAACGATAAATAAATTCTCCTATTATTTTACTAAATCAACGTTGGAGTCAGAATATTTGTCACTTTTCCAAAATAAAATTTTATTTGTTTTTCCTAATTCGGGACACTTGACTTCCTAATTCGGGACACTTGATAACCTAATTCGGGACACTTGACTTTCTAATAAACAAAGGAAATTATTTATATCAAATCGTGTTTAAAGTTGTTTTAATACATTTATTTCATTTTACTGATTCTTTTTCTACTTATTTGTGTTAAATTTGGTTCTTGAATCAGTAGAAAATTGCATTTCAAAATATTTTGAATACATTAAAATTGAAGCGCATTTTTTTGTTTACATTTTCACGAACATTTTAAAATGTAAACAAAGTGTCCCGAATTAGGGTTTTTGAGTGTCCCGAATTAGGTTAGGCTAAACATAATTTTTTTGTGGCAAAACGATAAGAGTTACGTGAAAAGTGAATGTATGATAAAATTCTTCGAGGTTTTTACTTTATTTTATACCTTTCTCGTGAATGAAAAATGAATAAGTAAAGAGATATATATGTTTTTAGAGTGGGACATTTTTTGTATGGAGAATTTTAAAAATTTAATATCACATTTTTAAGTGCTTTTGAAGCGTAAAATATCGATCAAAATGATAAATAGTGATAAAATCTACAACTTTGCATTAGTATCTCAAGAATTGAACGTGTAAAAAGTGAGAAAATTAAGAAAAGAAAAGTGTCCCAAATTTTTTAGTGTCCCGAATTAGGAACATTTACCCTAATTGAATTTATGAAATTTGCGAAACGAGACACTCACACTAGTTTATTACATGCCTTTTTTATCGAATGCTTTTATTGCCATTTCTGTTCATATAATTTTTTAACAAACAAAAAAGTTTTCTTTTAACTTTTAGGGAAAATGACGCATAAACGCATTTAAGTATCATATGAAGCGTAAAAATGATTCTTTTTCTTGAACCAGCCAAACTGAATTTCTAATGTACTCAAATTCTAAAACTCAATAAAAAGTCACAAGTTTTCCCCTCAATCAATTCTGAAAGAAAGACAAAAAGCGAGAGATTCATGACGTTATGCTGAACATGTGAAGCAAAAAAAAAAATTAAAAAGAATTTGATTGATGTTGATGTGTTGTGTATTCACAAAGATTATGAGCTCTATGCAATGACAAAAACAAATGCTTTGAAGAAAATTGAGTAGAATGTCATCAATTTAGTGAGTTATGAGTTGTTTTTTGCATTTACTGTCTTTTACAAATAGAAGCAATAAATTAGAATTGCAATGTGATTCAAATTGTCATGCCGTAAGCGAGTTTAATTGATATATTGCTGTGTGTATGCAAAATGTTCTTTCAAATCAAATCTTTGAGTAAATTTGCGTTAGGATCTTTTCGAACATTGCAACTGCGGGCAGTTTACTTTTGAAATGCATATGTATGAAAATTTTTTCATTTATATAATTCACAAACAAATCTTTCTAAAAGGCATAAATTGAAGTCAAAATAGATGCTTTGAAAATGTTTTCATGAAAATTTCAAATAGATTGCATATGCGTGTTTTATTTAAAGATAGAAAATTTATGTGGTGTTGTTTGCACATAATTGGCCTTGTGAGCTCTCATCTTAATTGCTCTTCTCATATTCAATCGTTTATGTTTATGTGCATGAGATTTTTGAGTCAATTAATTTTGCTTTTATGTTTATTGCTTTAATAATTTATGTATGTTGCTTAATCAAAAGATTTTAAATTGGTATTAAAACTTTTTGGTTTAAACACGAAATTCTATTGAATTGATAAAAAAATTTTAACAATGTTTGTCAGAAAAATTAATTCTAATCGAGAAAAATGTGACAGAAAATCCAAAATAGAAAATTTACTAAGCATAAAAGTCAACATTACTTATTTATACACATAAAACGTTTATAATCTCATCATCGCAGGTGGTCTCATAAGTAAAAAATCACAGTAAAATACAAAATTTGAGACATTTGAAAGCAAAGTCAGTAAAACTCGTTAAATCTTTTAATCAGCAATAATCTTATCAACAATAAATAAATTTAAATTCACGAATGAAAGAAAACTTTCAATTTCCATAAATCTCTCATCAATAAATGAAATTGCTTCTTCGTGATGTTATTTTGGGATTAAAGTTACTCATACGATCGAAATGTCACGCGAGAAAAGAGAAAATGAGAGGAAATTTTCAATTTATAGCAATGAATGCATAGAAAATTTTGTTTTCCATTAATCAATCTGAATTGATACAGCAGCTTTAATTTGAACTGCTGCTTATTTTTAGCAAATTCTCCTCATAGTCACTCAAAATGTGAGTGAGTGAACGAGACATGTGTACAAAAACATACAAAAAAATCACACTCACGCCTTAGAATGAATGAACGTATCACTCTGAAGGTAATATGTGTCAATATGATAATGAAAATTTGTTTTGTTAGAAAAAAGATAACCGCATATATATTTCCTTGACGTTTCAAAAATGAGAAGAAAAAAAAACATTTCGCAATCTTTCAATGTCGAATAATTAACACATTGAAAATTAACGAGCGAGCCTCTCATAATTCTTCACTCTCGTCTCTATTTTCTTTTACGCACGCTTAAAGTTCACGAAAATGAAGATTTTTTTTTTGACAAATTCTCTATTAAAAGATCTGAAATGATCGAGGTTGAAATTTTTAAAAACATTCGTCAGTAAATTTTTTTTCCTGCAATTTATTTTTTAAAAAGAAGTTCAAAATCTTAACCTAACGTAAAAACTTCATATTCTTGAACTTTAAAATTATAGTCTTCAAAAAGCGTTGTTTGAATTGGTCCATCATAGGAATGTGGCAAGTTTGAATAAGAGTCTGTGTTTACATTACAATTGTTGGCAATTAGCAAGTCGGCACCTGAAAGTGAAATGAATCAGTTTTGTTTATGTTTGTAAAAAAGTTCAATGACTTTCTTACCTGCACCGAATATTGGTCCACAATCTTTATAGTAGCAAATACTGTATGGCTTTTTAACAACATCGAACTTTGCGACCTGAAAGCTTGCTTGTTGTGAATGTAGTGCAAATAGGAAGCATCTTTCACCATGAATATAACCACCTTTACGATTTGTCTTTGTAAAAGCAACATCTGTAAATCCTCCACTTATTTCTCCTCGTGCTCCCTGTTAAACAAAACATTTTTAAAATTAATGCACTTTATAAATAAATAAATTTTCAAAATTAACGAGTTTTTTAAATTTAAATCTTTCTGTTTACATTTCATTGTTTACAAATTTTAAAATTCTTTAATGAGAAATTGCAATTGTAATAATTCAACATAATTATATTTGGTTTAACTCAATTACTTACTAAAACAATAACAAATAGCGGTGCAATGCCATCACACAATCGATGAAATGAAGCAGCAGTAAAGAAGTGCGTTGATCCTCTATAAATTAACTCCATGTCTGTTTCGGTTTGCCATACCAATTATTGAGCGTTCCCTGAAGGTGCATTTTATCGTTTCGTAAAATTGTCGAGCCAGGAAAAAGATTCAATGACAATCTCGGTTGTAAACGCTTGTCAGATTCTGATGAATTACTCGGTATCATTGGCATGCCAGGCATTTTATTTGATTGCAATGCTGCAAAACGATATCTTTCTAAAACAAGCTCCATCGGTACAGCACCAGTGGGTTCAATTTCTTCTGCAAACACTTGACTGTCGATGAGTAAAATTCGCACGTGATGAATGATGGGTGAAAGGAAATTGCAGACACGCTGTCGTTCTTCTTCATTCCAATGTAACAGAGGTTGAGTTACGCCTGCTTGATGTTTACTCCACTCGAGTACGGCACGAAAAACATTTTCCTCTTCAAGACAAAGCTGTGTAGGAATAAAAGTGCTTAAGATAGAAAGCCCTTGACTAAATTGAATATGAGTAAACTTACAAAATCCGATGAGATGATTTGACAATGGCTTCTTTAGAGAGTTTTAGGAAACCGCTTGTTTTAGTACATTCAGAAGCATTTTCACCAATGAAAGCAATACATCGATCAACAAAAGAATCTGTGCATTTACCGCCAACTTTCTCTTGAATTTCAAGAGCATTTGTTAAAAACAACAAGCATTATCAACTGACATTGTTGCAATTACGTGATCTTCACATGCAATTTTGAGATCATTCAGACCGAGATCATTGGCAATGATCATAATTTGAAAGACTTTCGAATCTTGTAGAATAATTTTAGCAGTATAGACATAAGTTATGAACTGCCTAAAGTCATCCGGTCGAATGTGTGGCAAACGAATAAGTGTTGATGTTCCAGGCGAAGGAGGAAGGACAGTAGAGCCAGGAATTCGACAAATTTGCATATTGCCACCTACTTTGCTGTCTGAAAGAAAAGTAAATTTTTCATAAATTAAAATCATGCAAGGAAGGAAAAATTAACATACTGGATGTGGTCACTTGGAAACTCTTGCATCGCGCCATAAGAATTAATCGATGCGCAAAATTCGTTCCTCCTCGCGGCCTAAAAGAAACACAACATCCGCTGAAAATAAAGTAAAAAATCAGAAAAATTGTGAGAAAGAATGCAAAATAAATTTCATCATCATATACCTGTCTCTTGATCGTCAATCAATTTATTCAAGTCGTCAAGTAATTGAGGTACGCAGCCACTGCCGGTTCATGAAGATTTTTCTTTTGCATCGTTCCCATTTTTATTCACATTACAAAGATATTTGCTGAAAAAATGTGTGATATCAAATAAAATTCTTTGTGCTTTCTTCACAAATACAATTAAAAATTTGACTTTTTTGCTCTAGTTTTTGCGTTTCTAGCAATTGTAAAAGATCAAGTTTTGTTTACTTACAGTTTATAGATAAAATTTTATGCAAAATAATTAAAAATTGCAAAAATATTTCTTAAAGAATGTCGGAGGACAAATTCTTGTACACTTTCTTACACACAACAAATGGAATAAACTGAAAGAGCCGAG
>JADBJN010000021.1:0-10908 GCA_018290095.1 Polypedilum vanderplanki
ATTTTGAGATTTTCTTTTTTTTTTTGTGTTTGAAAATTTGAAATGGGTAAATTTTTTTGATGTTAGTGTTTTATTTACTTATATGTCATGTAATTAATATAAAATTTTTCAAAAAATTGAGTTATTTGGTTTCTACTTGACTTAAATGACTTGACTAGAATACTTGACTTCAAGGCTTTTTCCAATTCTCGAGAATCGAAAAAATCGAGAACGAGAACGAGAATGAGAATTCTCGAGAATTCTCGATTTGTTTTATGAATAGATATGTTCATAATTTATCGATAGATTTTATACCCTTTATAAGCTGGTTGAATATATGATATCAAGTTTATAAGAATGCATTGATTAATCTATTAATTAATTGTTTTATTCAGCTCCAACAAGTATTAGAGAGTATAAAGTAGATTTTAAGTGATTTTTGAAAATCGACTTTTGCAAAATAGTGAAATATTTGTTATTGTCAAATTTGAGCGTTTCTAGTTTTGTTTCTAGATAACGCAGATACTTTCAGTTTGCTGCTTTAGACTTATTATAACTATAAGATTCAGCAAAAAAGTTTTATGAGTCTTATAAAATTTTCTTTTTAGAACTCATAACAATGTTTTATTGGCATAAACTTTTTTGCCAGTTAAAAAACTTTTTTCTCTGTGTAGCTATTTTCTATTTTGTCGTGATAAATGGAAAACGTTCAAATAATATCTTCAGTTTTGATAATCCGTTAAATTTATTTCTTAAGATATTATAAGATATCGGAAGATACAGAAATATATTACGATAAAATATAAAGATAATATAAGATAAGATAAGATATAAAGATAAGATATAAAGATATTATTGCTGCAAATGAATATTAAAATCAATAAATTACATAAAATATAAATTCTTTTTCTTACATTCCGTTTGAGCGTCCGATCACGACAAAGGTCGGATAAAAAAGGAACGAAAAAAGGGTTCGACCAAAAGTCGTTACAATTTTAAGAGAATAATTCAAAAGTTACGTTATTTTGAAACTAGAATAAAATCATCTGTAGATTTATAATCTACATACTCGGGGGGGGCCAACACCGAACTTAGTCTTCATCATCCAAAATGTTTGGTTCATCTATAACCAAGATGTCAGCTGCTGCCGACTCATCTGAGACTTCCTCGTTATCAACTTGAATAATAATATTTCTTTGACCTTGCTCGTTAATCACTTGGCGATTTCTAATGAATTCATCATTGGGTTCGATATTAGGATCCGAGATACGACATGAAAGCAAATTCGCGTCAAGCAAACGTTTTATCTTATTATGATTAGTATTCATCAATATCAAATCAGCATCTTTAAGAAGAATTGGTACTGCTGAACTAGCCATGCACTTATACCATCTTGTTTCCATGCCGAAAGAGACTTGATTACCTTCGAAATGACTAAAATTTTCATTACTTAAACAATCAATGAATGCGAATGATCGCAATCTAATTCTTCTTTTATCGAATATGAGTCTAAATCCAGACACTTGTAAATTTTCTTCAAAGAAATCGCTTAATTGAATCAATAGATTTGTTATTTCATTCTTAGATATTTTAGTATTAACATTGGTGATCATCAATGATCTTTGAGTAAAATTATATTTTTCAGCATGGTCGTTTGAAATCGAGGTTAAGTTGGAATGAATTAATTCTGCTTTTACTAATTCATTATGAAACAGAATTGAGCAATTTTCTAATAAATATGACACTTCTTCATAACTCAGTAGTGAAATAATAATTTTATCGCTCGGTATTTTAGCATAAAAGTCATATACACGCGCGATAGAAATCATAGACCTTACGTGCAGTTGTAATTGTTGCAAAATTCTCGTTAATGAGAGGTTAATTGGCATGCATTCTATCTGTGCAGACCAAATAGAAGCATATTCTCTCTGTTGTTGCATAGTTTGACTTTCTTCGACGCTTCTTAACAAATTTGATAAATTTGATGAATCTTTTAATATTTTAGCGTGAAAGATTGTTATTTGACGAAAATGATGCAGAAAAGATGCAAATAAATTTGAAATTTAAGCTAAACGTTAAACTTAATTGTTTTCGTCATATTTCAGGATTTAGTTTGCTAATATTTATTTTAGCGAGTCTTTGAACTGTGACTTCCTTATCAATTGAGCGATCGGCAAACATCAAATCAACTACTCTGACTCTATTATCTTTACCTGGATAAGTAGCAATCACTTTGGCTCGTGGCCATTCTTTACGAGTTTGATCAGGATCGATCAGAATAACTAAATCATCGACTTTTATATCGTCAACATTTTTAAACCATTTATCGCGTTTCGTTAAAACCGTCAAGTATTCAGAAACGAATCGTCTCATGATTTCATCAGCGATAGCTTTACCTTTATGGTATATTAATTTATCTTCTTTATTGTTAGGCGCTGAATTGACCTTGGATTGAGAAGGTAGCAGAGGCCAACCACTTCTTCCTTTCGCCAATAAATGTGGAGTTAAAATTTGATCATCTTCATGTGAAATTGAATTGTACGTCAGGGGTCTATTGTTGATTCGTTGAACTGCGTCTTGTACGGCTATGTTTAATGTAACTTTAGAAACTTTCCTTTCGTTAATAGTTACCTCAATTGCGCGTTTCACTTCGCGAATAAGTCTTTCATAACAACCGCCGAACCATGGAGAATACGCAGGAATAAAACGCCAATTTAAAGCATATTTTTGAGCCAAATGAGTTTGACTTTCATGACGAATTTCGTTCAATTTACTAGGAATATCTTCCTCTGATTGATCCTTCTTTATCTGATTAGCTGCTCCAAGAAAATTCTTACCATTGTCTGATAGGAATTCACTGACAGGTCCAAACCCTGTCCAAAATTGTGTTATAGCCTCGAGAACATTTAAAGTATCGAGTTTTTCAACAATATGCACATATACAAACCTAGTTAACGTGCAAGTAAATAGTAGCAAGTACATTTTTGTCTTCTTAGTATGATTATAGACCATTAGTGCTCCAGTACAATCTACTGCCGTCACTTGAAAAGGCCGAAGAGTCGGATCGATACGACAGGTAGGCAAAGGAGCCATTATAGGCACATGTCGATTAGCTCGACGATATCCACAGTGGTTACATGTAGATTTTATCTTCTTCAACTCGACTCGCACTCGTGGCAACCAATATTTCGCTCTAACATCAGCGATTTGAGATTCTAAGCACACGTGGTTGAATTTTTCATGAATATGAAAGAGAAAAATTGTGCTAAGCGGATGCTCCCTCGGCGCCACAGGCGAAAAGCGTTGCGGGTAGATTGCAGGATCAAGAACTACTCGCGAATTAATACGTATTATGTCTTGGTCATCGAGGAAAACATTTAATTGAGCCAGATTTTTGTTTTTTACTGGTAAACCTTTTTTCAAAAGCTTTATATCGCATGATAGAATGTCATGCTGCATTTTTCTAATAATAAATAACTCAGCTCTTTCCAAATCATCAGCAGTCAAAATTTGGAACGCTTCGTTCTCGTTTTTTACTTTAAGCCATGCAGATTTATCATTTTTCAGCAAGCTTTTTGCCAAAGGTATAATGGCATTATAATAAAATTTCAAAGCTCGTGCTGTCGCACGGATTAACTTACTCCAATTATGCTTGATCGAATTGCTGAATCTATGTATAAAATCATGTGAAGCTAATGGACAATCTGTTGGTGGTAGTTTAACTGTTGACATGAATTGTTGAGGCATTAAATTAATGTTTGTTATCACTAATTCAGTTGATTTATCATCATCTGAGAAATTTTTCTGTTCAGGCCAGAATTCTCTAGCTAATGTTAGGAATGTTGGTCCTTTAAACCATGTGTTATTGTTATCGCAAAAGTCAATTTGCTGAAACTTTGTTGCAAAATCAGCTGGATTCGCTTTGGATGGTACATAATTCCATTGCTCTCTCGTAGTTAATTCTAGAATTTCATCAATAATCGAGTGAGCGTATTTTGGCAAGCGATGATTGCGTTTTTTTATCCATCTTAGGACAATTTCACTATCACTCCATAAGTAAATATCCATTAATAATTTAGGATGAAGAGAAACGATAGTATGGCACAGTCTCGCGGCTATGAGACATGATAGAGATTCTAATCGTGGCATTTCACTAATCTCTAGTTTTGATCCAAGTTTAACTGGAGTCACTTTCGCTTTAGCTAGTACTATATTAGTATGACGTTTATCATTTGTTGTGACTACAAAATATCCAACCGCAGCGAATGCTTCCTTACCAGCATCACAAAACACATGTAGCTCTAAATTTTCGCAATCTTCAAGCTTGTTTAATAGGCAATATTGACGTGGAATTTTTAATTTCCCAATTTTTTCTATATCTTTTAGCCATGTAATCCAATCATCAGCATCTTCTTCGCTGATCTGCTCATCCCACTCTATACCTTTGCGCCAACTCCTCTGCAGAAGTATACGTCCTCTAATCGTGTAAGGAACAACTAAACCTAATATGTCGAAAAGTCTAGCTACTGTGCTGCATTGATCTCTTTTCGTTGGTCTGTGATTACACTCAGTCACTATTTTCACAAAGATACCACGATCAAATTGATATACGAATGAATCAGATTTTGGATCCCAGGAACACCCAAGAACCTTTGTTGTCATTGACTCAAGTTCATCGCTTAATAGCGGAATAAGTTGCTGTTTGACATGAGTGTTAGGAAGAGCGCGTAATAATTCTACGCTATTGCTCTGGAAGCCAACCAAGTCCCAATTAATTGATTGAAGAATTTCGATAGCTTGTTGTGATACCCTAATAGCATCTTCAATACTTCCTTCCGATGTCAAACTATCATCCATGTAAGTTAAATTCTTGAGTAAACGAGCCGCATCAGGATAAATATTTTCCCATTTTTCTGCTGTCTTATTTTTGACAAATTGAGAAGAGAATGGAGAACTTTTTGGACCAAATAGCATAACCTTCATTATGTATGTTTTCATTGGTTGATTAATGTCCGATCTCCATAATATTCTCTGACATTGTTGATCGCGCTCACAAATAGATATACAATGGAACATTGACTTCACATCACATGTTACAACTATTTTATTCATTCTCATAGCAAAAATTGGACGCAAAAGATCGACTAAGAGGTTCGGACCCATCAATAATCGATCATTTAGCGAGATACCGTGAAACTTACATGACGCATCATAAACATTGCGATATTTTATAGGAATTTTGTTGATGTTAGCTACTAATGACATGGGCAAGTACCAAACATTTGGCCATTCTTTATTTAGCTCTTCTTCAGTAGCCAGACGAGCGAAACCTTGATCAATTAAAGCTTGAAAGTTATCATTAAATGCCTTGAGTTGCTCGGGGTGTTTAGCAAGTTTCTTTTCGACCGCTAATTGTCTCATGTATACCATTGAGTAATTATTTGGCAATTTAGGCCATATTTTCTTTATTGTTACTTTACCTTCTTTGTCAATTATCTTATTTTCAAGAATATCCAAATTAGAGGAATTTCCACTGTTCCATTAGGTAAAATACGCAATTCGTTTGTAATCAACTCAACTGCTTTCCTTTCATTATCTGTGATATAAGCTGGTTTCGATCTTATTCCTAAACTTTCAAACGAACTGTAATATGTCAACAATTTATTCAAATTTTCATCAGGATTTGAATCTGATTGACTATTTTCTTCGCTTTTATAAGCGGTAACTTCCAAACAAGACGAATCATTTGCAGACAATGACTCAATGGAGCCTCCATAAATGCTCCAACCAAGTCGGGTCTTTATACCGACTGGCTTATTTTCTCCGCCATGGAGAACAGGTGCAATTGCTTCAATGCACGATGCATGTAGGCTACCAATTAATAGAATAGGTGTTGCTTTGAAATAACTGTCAAAGCGAGCTTCTTTTAAATAAGGAAAATGTTTCTTTAGCGCTTCGACATCTAAAGATCTAGCCGGTAGAGAGAAATAATCGGCATCAATTGCATAACAAGGATTTAGCGTGATCAATTCATCACTTTTGTTCATTCCTTTGACTTGAAGCGATACTTCTCTGGCTGGAATCACTCTAATTTGACTATCAGTCCATTGCAAATTGAGAGAAACAGGCTTTCCTTCTATGCCCAATTGTTCTCTAAGATCTTCACGCATTATCGTGACTTCAGAACCTGAATCACCGACCGAATAACCAATTGTTTCACCGTTTGGACCAAAGAAACGATGCTTAAAGACTTTTATTGTCTTATCACTTCCCATAGTGATATTTTGACTCTGAATAGGTGCTGTTACATTATATGTAAATCGTGGATTGGTAGTTATCGTATTTAAATTTGCTGTACTTGAATTTTGAGCTTCTGTGCCCGATTTAGGAACATTTTGCGTGACATTTGCAATTTTGTTCGTAGAGTTGTCAACAACGTCTGTTTGATTTCGATCGTAAACTTTTTGTGCTCTTTGTGTGTTATTATTAAAATTTCTTCTGCTGCGATTAGCATGCCCATTTCCTCTATTGCTATAATTTGTGCGGTTACTGTTCAACCCAGTATTTCCGCCAAATTTATGCAAAAGTGCATGGTGTTTACCTGAGCAGAAAATAACCTCGGAAATTTTTCGACCGCAACTTGGTTTTAGTGCGCAGTCTCTTGCATAATGATCAGATGTCAACAAACAATTCCGGCATAGGTTTTTATTTGTGACAAATTGAGCTCGCTCTTCATCCGACATGTTTTTAAATTGCGAGCATTCTAAAGTGAAATGATTTGTAGCATTGCAGCATAAACATTTCTTGATCAATGCTTTGACAAGATTCAAATTATAACCTTGATATTTTGCAATATTTATATCTCTTATTATAAATCTGGTGTCTCTATGACGAGGTTGTTGAGCACCATAATTTGCGGTAGGAGCCGCTATAACTTGCATTTGAGCTGGTTTTTCTCGTTTGTCCTTCGGTTTGACATCAAGACTAGCCGATAATGTTTCAAGAAACGAATATACCATATCCAGATCTGGTAGAATTATCTCAATACCAGGATTTTCCATGCGGCATTGTTGTCTAAAGAACATTCGATGGGTGAAGTCCAGTTGATCTAAAATATGTTCTGCAAGCATGTTAGAATTAATTCTTGAGACATTTGCATATCGGCAGGTTGTGAAGTACGTCTGAATTAGTGAATTAATTTGAACGACGTCACTACGAAGTAGTTCTCCTTTTATCTTTATTTTTAAGATCTCATCTTCTACAGCTTTAATAATGGTAGGTGTATGTCCAAAACTTGACTCTAACACTTTGAGAACTTCTTCTAACGTACCAGTATCAATTAAATCTTCGACTCTCTTTTTTGCGTTGCCTTCTAGGGCTCCGAATACATAAAATTTGACGATTTCATCGTCATAACATCCAGAAGAACGATAACGTTCTACTTCTTTTTTGAAACTGATCCAACCTTTAGGATCTCCTTTAAATGTTCCAATCTTAGGTAACGCTTTGCGTTTCAGCTCTAATAACTTAGAGGTAGCTGTTAATTTCTGTGCGTTAGCACTCTCTATACATACTCTTGATGTATTTAAAAGAAGCTGTTCAGTGGGCGAAAGATTTGTTGTATCCACATTAGGGAATGAAAATTCGGCTGAATTATTTTCCGTTGCCTGAGATTCATTTTGTTCCGTTTGTTGAGTAGTGGATTTGTTGACATTATTATTCTTATCAGATGAATTGAGATACAATTTTTTTAGAATGCTTTCACAAGTTGTGAGGTTAGGTTGATTCATTGGCGCATTGAAAGTAGAAGATAATGGTACATGAGCAGTGAAGTATTGAGTTGTATCAAATTGAGAAAATGATGAAGATTGGCGAGAGCGCTCTAATTCTTCAATTTTCTGTCTAAGTTGAGTTGCTTCAGCTTCAGATTTTTCTTTATATTCAGCAAAGTGCTTAAACAACAATTCCATCTCTTCCTTTTGCCTTGTCAATAAATCTTTCACTGGTTCTGCAGCTTGAAACGCGCGAACATCCTCAGGATCCCATGCGGTTTCCAACAAGTGATTTCCAACTAACTCTGGGAATTGCAAAATTGAATCTGGTTTAAGGAATTTCTTTCTTCTGGCATTAGTTCCTTGTCCCCATTCGGCATTCGTATGAAATTGAACAGCAATTTTATTTTTTGGATCTTTCTCACAGTCAGCACATATGTACGGTGCTTTCAATTTAGAAAATGAGTCCAAATTTAAATCCAAACATTTCAAGTGTGACACTCGATCACATGAAAAGCAAAAACACATTGGGTGATAAATTTTTCTTAAATCTTTCAATATTTTAAGGGCGGGATCCTTTTCATCCTCGACCTTAACCAAACAATTTTCCGCGGCACATTTTATTTCCGCCTTAATATGTCGTCCTGACAAAAAGTATGCTTTGATCCTCGTAACGTTCGGATCGGCAGCAAAATTGGTTTCCAAGAAGGAGGGTTCTTTTAGCCTACTTGCTAAACTCGCCATAATGTCTGCAAGTTAACCTCCAAAAAGTCCAATTAAATCGAGTTCAAATTGAAAATCTTTTGTGCAAACCAAAAGAGTTTCTCTTTAATTAATGTGCCTTGATCTTCCTTTAATCATTAAGATTCAAAAGGAATCAATAAGATTTTGTCGTGATAAATGGAAAACGTTCAAATAATATCTTCAGTTTTGATAATCCGTTAAATTTATTTCTTAAGATATTATAAGATATCGGAAGATACAGAAATATATTACGATAAAATATAAAGATAATATAAGATAAGATAAGATATAAAGATAAGATATAAAGATATTATTGCTGCAAATGAATATTAAAATCAATAAATTACATAAAATATAAATTCTTTTTCTTACATTCCGTTTGAGCGTCCGATCACGACAAAGGTCGGATAAAAAAGGAACGAAAAAAGGGTTCGACCAAAAGTCGTTACAATTTTAAGAGAATAATTCAAAAGTTACGTTATTTTGAAACTAGAATAAAATCATCTGTAGATTTATAATCTACAACTGACAAATTGGCAAAACAAAAATATTATAATCGGTTGGCAACATACTTTATAACTTGCCAGGTTTTTCTTCATTGTTAACATTCTAAACAATTAACATATTATTGTATAACGCAATATTCATTTACAATATTGCTATAAATACACAGAATTTAAAATTAATATCAAAATTAGGAAATAACAACAGTTTAATTTTTAACAAGTACAAAGTAAAAAAACTATTAGAATTTTTTTACGTTTTGCACCACTGGAAATTTTGTTTTTAGCGCATTTTTGGAACAACAATGCCGCTTATATCTTCACTTTGGCTGGCTGGCTGGCTGGCTGGCTCCCGGTGAGGCGCGAGATCTCGAAAACTACAATAGCTAGAGACTTCCGGTTTGTTTTAAATAATTTGTGCTATCGAGTTATTGGCGGCATTCTTTATTAGAAAGTTGTCACTGATTTCATTAATTAGGAAATTACGAATTTAAATTTCCATATTGAATATTTATAAATATGTAATATTTGTATTCAAATATTTTGAATATTACTTACCGTTATTTCAAAAGTAAACGAAATTTATCATAAGATTCTGTAAATTGAACACAATTAAAAACGCTCGCAGTACTTTCATACATCAAATTTTTATAAATATGATTTCCACTATATTTTAAATTTATTTCGATCAATTATTTTAAAGCGTGAATTTATTTCACAAACGAATTTAATATTTCTGTAATTTGTCAACATACACTGATCTAGGCACCAAAAATGCGCTAAAGTAATCCGTCCTATGGCAGACCCTTTCGGTATCACTTTTTTTAAAAAAACACTAATTTTAACTCAATTAATTAAAAGATCATATACAAGAAAAGGCTTACAATAATAAATAAATTTTTTGTGTAAAAGTTACACTGCATGTAACTTTTTTTTTAAAAACCGTAAAAATTTAATTTATCTAACAAAAATATGAAATGTTTTAAAATGGTCTTAAAAAGAAATTTATTTTTTTTGTGTGCTGAAAAAATTTTTTTTGAAAATTTTCTTAGTTTTTCAAGATTTTCTTAAGAACTGATTCTCGATCGAGAATTCTCGATTTTTTTTCGAGAACGAGAACGAGAATGAGAATTTCTCGTTCTCGAATTCTCGAGAATATTCTCGATGGGAAAAAGCCTATTGACTTGTCATTTACTTGAATAAAAACTTTGTTTTCAACTTGATTTAAACCAAATTTATTAAATCATCAGGTGTTAAGTTGTCCTAAGCCTTTAGTTATGTCTTAATGAATTTCTTTTGAACTAACAAATGTAAAAATTTCATATTCATAGAGCACAAATTGCTAATTTCTCTGATAATAGATTTTAATTTTTACTTGATTTAAATATATGATTATCAAGCCTTGATTATTGCTTTGATATTTTCTTACATTTAATTAAACTATATAATTTCACAAACTTCTCTTTATATTCAAAATTAACGTGTAAAATGATTAAAATTAATCATTACAAATCGTAAACAATTTTCAGTAAACAAACAAGGCTCAAAATAAAGCAAATCAATGTTGAAAATCTTGTAAAATAGTTCATGCAAAACATGTCAATGCCAATTGCAGTGATTTTGACAAAATTTCCTCACTCACATGTCTATGTTCTCTAATTATTGTCATAAGCTTCATGTTTGTTTCTCTACTCATTTTATCCCATTATGATGATGATATAGAGTAGTAAGAAGCTTTTAACATACATCGTTCTCAAATATGCTAATTTCGTGTGAAAAATTCAATTCATTATATGTACATGAGCTTGTTTACCTTGTTCTTCTATATTTGTATGTTTTGTACACAAATCGGCTTTGCATTACATATCAATCATCGATAATTTACGTGTACTGTATGCGTAGGTAGAGCT
>JADBJN010000025.1:829-14021 GCA_018290095.1 Polypedilum vanderplanki
TTTTTAGCGCATTTTTGGAACAACAATGCAGCTTATACATTCACTTTGGCTGGCTGGCTGGCTGGCTGGCTGGCTGTCCCTCTGAGATCTCGAAAACTACAATAGCTAGAGAGTTCCGGTTTTTTGTGTTAGATTTGTGCTAAAAAGTTAGTGCGGCGACGCTTATTTATATTTCTGTCACTAGTCATATAACTTGGGAAATTGCGAATTTAAATTTCCATATTGAAAATTTGTAAACAAAATTTTTTGTCGCGAAGTTGACTGCGATCAAAAAATTTAAAAAATTTTCGGTTGAAGGGTTTTTGTACGCGATTTTTTCGACGACGCGTAGTTTGCAATTGTAAACAAAAAATTAATTTTTTAAAAATTAAAGTTTTTAAAATTTATTAAAATAAAGGTAAAAGTATTGATTTTATTGAATATTTAGTTACTAATTATTTGTTAACTGTTAACAGCATAAAAAGAAGTAAAAGTTTAGTGGAAATCAAAAAGATTTATTGAAAAATTTGAAGTTTTGAAATTTGATAATTGGTAAGAATTAAGAAGATTAATTTGATTATTTTGTAACAATTCATTTGTGATTCACAGAAAACATGACAAGAAAACGTAAGGCATTAACTGTTCAAGCTGAGAAGAAAAAGGATAAGAAAAAGAAGATTGAACAGCGAACAGATCCCGAATTCTTTGCGAATGAATTATCTCGCGACAATGCTACTCGCCAATCGCGTCGAAGTGATCCTGAAACTGCTACTCAAGAGCGAACTCGCGACAATTACAACTCGCCAATCGCGTCGAAGTGATCCTGAAATCGCATCTGCCGAACGAACTCGCGACAATACAACTCGCCAATTTCGTCGAAGTGATCCAAACTGCTACTCAAAGAGCGAACTCGCGGACAATACAACTCGCCAATCGCGTCGAAGTGATCCTGAAATCGCATCTGCCGAAACGAACTCGCGACAATACAACTCGCCAATTGCGTCGAAGTGTTCCTGAAACTGCTACTCAAGAGCGAACTCGCGACAATACAACTCGCCAATCGCGTCGAAGGTGATCCTGAAATCGCATCTGACCGAACGAACTCGCGACAATACAACTCGCCAATCGCGTCGAAGTGATCCTGAAATCGCATCTGCCGACGAACTCGCGACAATACAACTCGTCATTCGCGTCGAAGTGATCCTGAAATCGCATCTGCCGAACGAACTCGCGACAATACAACTCGTCAAATCGCGTCGAAGTGATCCTGAAATCGCATCTACCGAACGAACTCGCGACAATATAACTCGCCAATTGCGTCGAAGTGATCCTGAAACTGCTACTCAAGAGCGAACTCGCGACAATACTACACGGGAAATTCGACGCAAATCTCGCATTCCTTGGAATCAAGCATTTGAAACATTCAAAGTGAACATAAAAGACGGCCCGTTTCATCGATGCTACTCGTGCGACAAATTGCTATTCAAAACGCAAGTAACTATGACAAATTGCGACAAATTGAAAAAGAACGCAAAAATTACCGATGAATATCTCGCAATGCTGATCCTTCCCGAGTTGAATAACGACACCGAATTTGCATTTTGCTCGACATGTATAACGTACGTTCGCAAGGCGACTTTTCCGCGATTCAACATAAACCACTCCAATTTGCGCTTTCCTGATGTGCCTGATATTGTAAAGAACCTAAGTCCTCTCGCAGAAAGATGCATTGCAGCGCGAATTCTATTTATGAAACTGATACAAGTGGGCTACGAAAAGCAATTGAAAATTATCTCTGGCGTTGTTAATGTTCCGATAGATGTGCGCAAAACAGTTGAGTCTATTCCGCAACCACCAGAAGAAAGTGGCATTATTGAAGTATCGCTTATGCGTCGCATGGAATATCGCAATGCTTATTTGAAGGAACGAATTCGACCGAAAGAAATTTGGGAAGCAGCGAAATTACTTTGCGAAACACCATTATACAAGCAAGAGAACATCACTTTGAATTGCGCTATGGAACCAAGTAGTAAGTATATAATAAATTTATATTTTGATATAATACTAATGATAAATATTTTCAGCGACTGAGCTTGATGATAGTGATGAAGCGACAACTGAAGCAGAAACGCCCGCGCAAACTCAAGCGACAAATGAAAGCGAGTTAAACGACCGACATCTTCCTGAAGAAACAATGCTTGACTCAACTGATGCGATACGTTTTGCGCCTGGTAAAGTTGGGAATATATTCTAAACTTATATAGTACTAATAAATGTTTTATTACAGGCGAAGGAGAAACGCCTATTCCCATGTTCATGGATCCTTATTGCGAAGAACTTGCGTTTCCAACGATATGGTTTGGTCATCCGCGCGCAAAACCACCAGGTGGTGTTCGATTATCGTTTCGCGATTACATCAATTCGGAGATTCGCCGTTTTGATCGCCGCGCATGTCGTCCAGATCATTTGCTGTTTTTATATAAGAAGGCGCAAATTGAATCGCTATCGAAGCAAATGAACATCGTTTTGAGAAAAAGTGCGAATAATCAGAACATTACTGTCGGACAAGTGACGAATAAGGAATTTCGCGATCGCGCAATAAACAATGACTCAGCATATAAATTTATGACTGCGCTTACTGGCTCGCCTGCGTATTTCGAAGCGCAAAAGAAGAAAGTGTTGGCGATGGTGCGACAGAATGGCGGCTTCACATTTTTCATAACGTTTTCGGCAGCAGAAACACATTGGCCTGAGTTACTCGTAATTTTGAAGAAAACTGTCGATAAAGTCGATATCAGCGAAAACGATGCGAAACAAATGATATTCGAAGAGAAGGCGCGATTAATAAGTAGCGATCCAGTGACATGTGCGCAATACTTTTATTATCGATTAAAAGAAGTTTGGAAGTTGATGGATTCTGAAGATGGTCCATTTGTCAAATTCATCATTTCGAGCAAATACTGTCGCATCGAATTTCAACATCGCGGTTCGCCACATGCGCATCAATTCTTCGACTTGAAAAACGCGCCCAAGTTCGATGCTGCAGATCCCGATTCATACAATCGCGTTACGGAATTCGTTGACCAAATTGTTACGACCAATAGCGATGATCTGGAAGTTGTAGATGTCATTTACGTTCAGCGCCACAAGTGCACGAGTACATGTCGCAAAGGACGAAAAGGAAAGGAACGCTGCCGATTTAACGCGCCTTTCTTACCTATCAAGCAAACGACAATATTGGAGCCAATTTATGATAGCGACAAATTAAACAAAGCGAAATTAGAGCAGCTCAAAGACATTACCAAGCGATTACATGAGACTCTCGAAAAGAATGGCGCAAATATTCGAACTTTTGACGAATTGTTGGAGATTCTCGACTGCACTTACGATGACTACATTCTTGCTGCTCGATTGACGCTGAAGATGCGCAAATTATTCCTTAAACGTGAGCCAAAGGATTATCGCATAAATCCCTACAATAAGAAGTTGCTACTCGCTATGCGCTCCAATATGGACATCCAGTTTGTGCTAGACATCTACTCATGCGTCTCTTATGTTGTCGATTATGTAAACAAAGCTGATAAGGGACTTTCGCGACTTTTGCGCCAATGTGTCGAAGATCATAAGCGAGGAAATTCTAATGTCAAGACAGTATTGACAGCGCTAACGAAAATTGTGTACAATTCATCCGAGACTCCAGCGCAAGAAGCAGCGTGGGTTTTATCGCGACTTCCAATGTGCATGGCGACTGATGTAGTCGAGTTCATTAATTCGGGACCTAAAGCGGTAAGTTAAAATAATTGACATTTTATACATGTGATTATAATTTTATTCTATTTTACAGACTCGCCAATGCATGCTCAAATCGAACGCAGAATTAGAAAGACTCGTTCGTGAAAACCCCGATAGTACCGACATTTACAAGAAGGGACCAATCGATCGTTACGCTGATAGACCTGACGAACTGGAGAACATGTGCCTCGCCGATTTTATCGCTAAATTTAATTATCACGCCAAGGGACCAAAAGCGACTGATGATAACGACGATGAAGCGAACGATAATGAAGAACTTGAAGTGAATGACGATGATGATTGCGCAGAACAAGCGAACTTGAAAAAGGAATATAAGCTCAAGAACAATAGCGGCACTATCAAATTGCGCAGAAAACCAAAGATTATACGCTACGTTCGCTACAATCTGCATGAAGACGAAGTCAATTACTATCGCGAAATGTGTATGCTTTACGTTCCATGGCGCAATGAAGACGCAGAAATCGAGAATCAAAATTGCGAGAAAAAGTTCAAGGAAAATGAAGAATTGATCAAAACGAATTATGATAAATATCACGCCATTCAACTCGACTTAGAACACTTGGAAGAAATTGCGCGCCAAATACAACTCGATCGAAACGCCGAAGATAACGAGGAAGCTGAAAACGCCGCTAGCGCTGAATTAATCGATCCAGATTTTCAGAATGTTTACGATTTCGAGGACAACATTGTCCCTAATGCGGCTGTCGAGATGGGATTAGAAGCGCCAGGTGTTGATGCGACCGTTACGAAATATCAAGTTCCGAACTTGATTCGCGACAACGAGTACTTCGATCTTTGCGACTCGCTCAATACGCTGCAACGTGATTTTCTAATGCATCTGATTAGCGAATTTAAGCAGCCATCGCATTTGCCAGTGTACTATTTTATATCTGGAGGCGCAGGAGTTGGCAAAAGTCGCTTGATCAACGCGATATATCAGTCGATTATGCGCATATATCGTTCCGAGCCAGGCCCTGTCGATTCCAATGAGATCCTTTTAGTCGCATACACTGGAATGGCTGCGCATAACATAGGAGGAATTACGGCACACAGCGCATTTAATCTTACAGCGAACAAAGGCAGCACAGATGTCGGAATGAGTCACGATAAAGCGAATACAATGGCGTGTCAGCTTCAGCGACTAAAATTGATCATTATTGACGAAATTAGCATGTTGTCGGCCGAATACATGAATCAAATCAGCTCAAATCTAAAGCAAGTGTTTCGTTCGCAACAAGAGTTCGCAGGTCGTTCGGTTATCGTTGTTGGCGACTTTTATCAATTGCGCCCAATCGGAGGAAGTTTCGCTTTCAAACCACGCAATTCAAATTTGCGAGATTCACTTACGGTACTTTGCGACAATCCTCAATGGCGACTATTCAAATTGTTCGAGTTGACAGAAATTATGCGACAAAAGGACGATCATCGATTTGCGCAAGCGCTTTCCCGACTAGCTGTTGGACGCACGACACCAGAAGACAACGCGATGTTTATAAGCCGATCATATCCAAATGAGAATTCGCTACCATTGGAAGCACGCACGATTTTGCGCCTAATAGCGCACAACAAAGAAGTTGACGAATTCAATACGCTAAGAGCGCGACAATTGGTGAACGGAGGCGCACAAAAATATACATTTAACGCGATCGATAGCTTCGTTGGAAATTATACGCAAAGCCAAAAAAATAAAGCGCGACATGAGCTCGAATCGCTGGACAAGAAGCTCACACAAAATTTACCAAGGCAACTCGATTTGGTTATTGGTTTGCGCTATATGGTCTCGACGAATATTGACGTTTCGGATGGTCTATTCAACGGTGCTTCAGGTTTTTTGCGCTTTGTCGAAATATCTAATCGAAAAATAAACGCGGTATATATCGAATTCGACGACAAAACGATTGGCACAAGAGCACGCAGTTCGCGATACGGTATTATGAAGGCAAACAAACTTAACGAACAATGGACTCCTATTAGTGCAACGAAAAAAGCGTTTTATGTGTGTCGAGGTGGTACTGTGCAAGTTTGTCGCGAGCAATTTCCTTTATTAATGGCGGAAGCAATAACAGTTCACAAAGCGCAAGGTAGATCGGAGCCTAAGATTGTAATTGATGTGCGCAATTTCGATCGACAAAAATATTATGTCGCTGCTTCGCGTGCGACATCGATTAATGGATTGCACATCTTGGGTCAGTTTAAACCGCCAAAAGAAATCGAGTCGAATAACGAAGTCAATGTCGAGATGATACGCTTACGAGAAGATCCGCTCATACCAAAATTCCAGTCGCTCAGAAATGTTCCAGAAAACGCAATTCAAATCGTCTCACACAATGTTCAATCCATTCGCAAGCACATCACAACAGTAGTCGCTGATCGAGTATTCGCGAGCAGTCACATCATTGCGCTACAAGAGACTTGGGCTGTAGATAATGAGAGTTACAATCTTCCCGACTTCGAGGAGATTTCGCGCAATCAGTTTGTTGGTCGACCGAAAGGTTTTGGAACAATTAATTTCTGCAAATTAGACATAGAGCCGCGCATTAGTGATCGCATAGAAATTGAAAAAGGCAACGTTAATGATCATATTGAACTAAGCGCATTTAAAATCGACAAACAACTTGTTATCATCAACGTTTATAATAATCCCGCGCATAATATTGACCATTTCAAAGCGACATTAATCAAATTAAAGAATACATTGACGAGAGTGAAGACGTTCTTTTAATTGGCGACTTTAATTTTAATTTGGTGCGAAATAATCAACTTGAAACGTTTTTAAATCGCGAGTGCGGAATGGTGCTATTATCACCACGTGAGGCGACAACTAACGCGGGAACGACAATCGATGGCGCTTTTGGTCGAGTCGCAAATTATAATGTCGAATGTTTCATTTACGAGTCATACACAAGTCATCATAAGCCCATAGTTATTCGCATTTATAAAATTTAAAATTTGATTGATTTGTAATTATATGTATATATATATATATATCAGTTTCAAAATAATAAACTGTTGAATTGTTATTGGAATATTTTTTTGATTTTTTTTATTTGCTGATAAACTTTTATTATCAAAATAACTACCCTGTAAATTCAAATCAATTCCTACGCCAATACACTTTCTAAAATCATTTTGCTCCAAGAACTCACAATGGATGATAAAAATTTATTTGATTTTATCAAATTTAAAATCGAATTAAGTAAACGCCAACACCAAATAACTCCTCGCGATAACATCATGTTTAATTCACTCGTTAAAGATGAAGTGATTAAATTTCTAGAGGCGCCAACTTTCACAGGTAAGAAAAAGAATTAGAAATTTATAAAATATGAAATTCCTGGAAATATGATTTTTATTTTTCAGAAAATATTACGACAATGCAGCGTATGAATGCAGAAAAGACGATTGAAAAGGCGAAAAAAGAAATTCAAGATGCGCAAAAAGTAATCGACCGAGCAAACGAAATTGAAAAGACTAAGCGTGAAAAAGCGACAACAATGGCGACAAAAAGCGATAAAAAAACGCCAAAAATCGAAGAAACGATGAACAAACGCATCATTTCTGATGAAATGCAGCAAGAAATCGATCAAATTACTCAATCATTAGATGAAGAAGATGCTGTGCAAGAAAATAATCCTAAAAAGCAAAAACATGAATGAATTGATACAATAAAAACAAACTAACAAGAAACTATGATAAATTAACAGTATTTTTATATTCTAACTTGCAAAATATTTCATTACTATTCGCTAAATTTTCGCATAAAAATTCATTACTTATAGCTAAATTTATAACTATTCACAAGTTAGTGAGTTTTTTTCGAAATATTTCTCGCTTTTAAATGATCTAATTAACTCTCACACTCATGTCATGCCGAAAGGCTTCAACCTCACTTAAATCACTTTTTCAAAGCCGCTAAGCTAATATCACCAAAAATTATGTTGAATTAGTATGTTACAAAATCAATACGTTGAAAGTTGAAAATAAAGAGTCATTATTATAACTATTCATTCTTATTTAAAAAAGATGACGCGAAAAATTGATGCAAGAAAAAAGCAAAAAAGTCACACTTTAGACCTTTCAAAATTAAAAATTTTTAAAATGAAGGTAGCCAGCGTTTTAGAAGAAAAGATCGGCCAAATTATTGGTTTTCGAGGTCGAATTATCAATGATATTACAAAGGAACATAACGTGAAAATAAATTTAACCAAAAAAGAGGTGAAAAATTCATTTACAGAACATTTTTAAAATTACAATGGAATTCATAGATTATTTTGGTAAATTATTAACTTTTTCTTATTTTAGGGCAAATACCGCGTAATTAAAATGAAAGGAGAGATGAAAAATATTATTTTTGCAATCGAAACAATCATTGATCATGTTGGTGTTGATAACATTTTGATTCCTCCATTTTTAATTTTGCACATCGCAGACAATATACGAAACTCTTCAGAAATTGATTTGAATTCGCCAAAAGCCGCTACAAAATCACCAGCAGCCGCTAAAATTTCGCCAGGAGTCGCTACACTTTCGCCAGGAGTCGCTACACTTTCGCCAGGAGTCGATACAATTTCGCCAGGAGTCGATACAATTTCGCCAGGAGTCGATAAAATTTCGCCAGAAGTATTCAAAAATTTGCCAGGAGTTTCTACAAGTTCAGTTATTGTTCCATCAAACATGTCTTCTCAAGCTACTTTTCGTCTAACAAATCGACGACCAAAGATGAACATTACATTCGACGCTGAAGATTTTGCTAACTTTTTTGGATATACAATAAATAAGAATGTTTGAATCATTACGTTTTAAAAAACAATAAAAATCATGAATTAAAATTTCTTCTGATCACATTACTTAAGATATTTTATTAATAAATATTATCATTTAGCATCAGCTGATCATAACATTAAAGATTTTGCAAATCTGTATATATTAATACACACTGATCTGAGCGCCAAAAATGCGCTTAAGTACACCGATCTGCCACACGGGTACTTGGTCACTGGTTTTCTTTAGAAATTCAATTATGTTATCATGAAGCCCATCACAGGCATGACGAAATGAATACTAATGAGATATAGGAGGGGAGATTTTTATTTGTTCATTTTCTTTCATCAAATTGCATAACAATATAACAAAGTTGTTTTATAGCAAGATGTGATAACGAGCTGCGGAAAATTTTACGTGACCGTCAGTTGATGATTATACTTTTATTCTATGGCAATCGAATTTTTTCTGTTATGTAAACACAATATTGTTGGAATTCTTTTTATTTTTTCTTTTTTTTCATCTATGCAGTTATTAAGTGCTGACTTAAGATTGGTGTCTTATTATTTTAACTCACTTTCTATCGTAATATATTGATATAAGTCGAGGGTAAAAACTTTTCCCAATAATACTTTGAGTTCTTGTTTATCTTGTGCTAGATAAAATATTGCACTACAGCCTATTAAGACTCTCGAAATTTAAGAGATGAAAGATTGCGGATTTCTTCTGAAATAATCATCAAGTTAAAATGATAGTTTAACTATTTTTAGATTATTTAGAATAATATTAAGAACTAATAACCTACCAAAAAAATGATTTCTAATGATTTTTTAAAGGTTTCTTACTCGTCTCACTATAGAATAGCATCTATTAATATATTTTTATTCCTTATTGAACAATCCCTGGTAGTTTTCACTCGATGATTTTGTCAGTTGAAATTTCATTTCAAATATAATTTTCACACTTCTTTTCGAAATTATTCTGGATTTTTCGAATCTTTCCAAATAAATATTCGAAAAAAATGTTTTGCAAAAATATCAAAATAATGAATTTTTTTAAAGCTTTTGTCGTAAAATAAGGTTTGCTTTAGTTTAAATAACATTACCTTTAACATCATTAACTATTAATATTTAGCTAATTATTGATATTTAAAATTTTTATCAACAAATAATTTTACAATTCAAACGGTTTCGAAGAAAACAGTTTTACATCCCTAACGGTACGTGTGAAACTACCAAGGAAAAATCAACAAAATTCCATAAATTAAAAATAAAAAACTTTTTACAAAATTTAAAATTCTATTGAAATTTTATAATAAAAAGAACTGAGCTGTTTTCAATTTCTAACTCTCTAAAATCATATCAAATAAAAGAAAAACATTTCTTTTTGATTTTATTTCAATAAGATTTCTCAGAAACAAAAAACGTGACATATTCACAATCCAAGATATTAGCTATACCAAAAGAATATTTTCTGTTTGAGAATTGGAAGAAAAATTTGTAAAAAATAAAGTCAGTACAATGGAAAAGAATTGTTTTTCTCTGCTATGATTTCTACATAAAAAAAAAATTGGAAAATTAATTTTCTGGACAGTATGAAGACATAGATATTTTTGTTCATAAAGTTTATATCATAAATGTTCTTCTCACTCTCTTTCAAAAGAGATTTGTAGCTAGGCCAATAATTTCTTTCATTCGTTTCGCCTATGTTTTGTACATAAAGAGGAAAACCTTAGAAATTTCCCTTTATTTAGCTCGTAAACAAGAATTATGAAGAATGAGATGAAAAGTAAAAGAAAAGGAAAATAAATAAATAGCTTGAGTTTTAAGCGAATAAAAATCATGTCAGAATGATTTCGGTAGAAGTAAAACGGTCATAAAATGCCTCATTCCTAATATTTAAGGCAATTGAAGCGGAAATTCAATCAAAATCACTATGAGAATTGATGTTTAAGAATGTTGTCAGATTGTATCAATATTCATAATGCGTTTTTATTTTGTAAAAATGAGAAAGGGGAATCGTGTGGAAAGTTCATTCATAATATAGTATACACACCGGAATAGAGATAAAAAAGTTATTAATTTTGCGATACGTTTTTCTCTTACATTTTCTACCCTTTGTTTATTTAGATGTCGATTAAACAGTATGAAATTGTTTGCACTCTCTACCTAAATATCATGTAATTAACATTTCAATCTCAATGTTTTATGCAAACTTGTACTCTTTTGCTTCTGAAGCTTAAAAATTGATACATTTTAATGGATAAATGTAAATAGAGTCTAGAAAAATCAAATATTTACAGAGATTTTACATATTTTCAATAAAAAATTTGCTTAGAGATACAATTTGATACATTAAAAAAATCGTTGATGGTTTTATATAAAAATATTTAGTGTTTTCAATCTTAAAGCATTATTTTTGCTTTTAATATTTTCAATAACAGTAAAATCAAATAAATTTGATGCCACAAAGAATTTATTTTCATTAAAAATGATGCCTCATAACGAGAATCACAAATTACTGCAAAGTGCTCGAGAGAGAGTAAAATAATAATGATAAATGATGACAAACTTTTTTTTTTATCACAAAATTGAAGGGGACTTGATGCGTGAAAACTTCTTTCATAGGATTAAATTTTGATGTTCGCTATCGCCCCTTCTTAGTCACTAACAAAATATCAAAATTCATTTTTATTTAGCTTCTTCTGTTCAAAAAAGTTTCTCATCATTCTTATTGCCATTTTCTGTTAATGAAATTTTAATTAAATTATGAGGATCTCAATGAGTTGTGAGTTTTACCACCCCTCATCATTCTTTCATATATTGCTTTTGATGTCATAATGAAGTCGTTTCTTGGTTCTTCTACCGCAACAAAAAAATCTCAAGTATACCATTTACAATGACAAATACACCTCAGTTGTGTTATGTAACTTTTAAAACTCTCCCACAAAGTCTCATATAATGTATTTGGGTGAATATAACAATAGAAAAAAAAGAAAAATGCTTGAATGGTATGAAAAATGACTAAAACGCATCACATTAAAAATTGCAAATATTTTTTAATTAGTCATTCAATAATAATTTATTTCCTATTTGAATTATATATAAACAGATTTAGTTTAGTTCTTAATCAAATGTCAAAGAGTAAAGATTATTTTACACTTTCAAATTTAAATAATGCAAAATTTATTTTATTTTGATACGAGTTTTTTGTCCGTTATTGATCTCTATTTTAAATTACTGCGCACTCGTTGGCTCCTATTTTAAAAAAAACCGTTTAAAAGAGATTTCATTTTAAATCTTTATGAATGCACTATAAATTTGCTTTTATTCGTTTAATTTGCTTTAATTTAGCTTTATTACATCATTTTTATTCAAACTAAACCCAATTTTAATGAATTTACCAAATTTTTGTATTGGAGTGTGTGTTCAAAAATTTTAAATCTTTTTAAGTTTTTTCTAAACACAAAGCAACGGACCTTTTTTGTTTTGTACCCTCCAGGATTTCAGGCAATGTGAATCATATTAAAATTTATTAACTCTATATTTCTTAGTAGAAAAAAAATCACAATAGACTCATGTAAACGGTGACGATACATTAACGATATTAACTTTCAAGGTTTCATTTCTTTTATTCTTTAAAATACCATTAGTAACTGGGTACATTTAGAAAAAGAGAAAAAAAAAATTGTTATTTCTATACTTTGATAACGTTAAACTATAAACATTTGAAACCTTTCATTCTCTTGTATACATATATGTGCACATATCAAAAGTCTCTTCAAATCCTGCCAATTCACTTGATTGCTTTTTTTACTACATATTTCTTCCCTAAAATTTTTTTTCAAGAGAAAAGCAATATATCGATGCGTGCAATTCAATACAATGAAAAGAGTAAAATCAAAAAGAATGAGATGAGATTTTCACTTTCACGCAGTTTTTTTTTTCATATACACCAATATTGTGTTTACTTAACTAAGATGAAAATCTTTCAGTATTTTTCTTTTCTTTCTATTCAGTAGCATAAGCTTAAAAGAGCAGAAAGATAAATCCTGAAATCAAATATACAGTTATAAAGAGTGGTGAAAATGATTTATTTTGCCAATGACAAGAGAGAAAACTGATGATGATGATTGAGATAAAAACGGTTGTCAAGAAGAGTCTTGATTTCTTTACTTTTTAAACGACCATCTGACTTTTTGAATTTCAGCTGACAATCACCCTGACTGTGCAGGCGACTGAAGTTGTCCCCTGAAACTTTCTTTCTCATTCTTTCTTTCGAGCGCGTAAGTCAGACTAAAAGTTTAAAAAGGGAAATAATTCGTAAAATATATATAATCAAAGTGAAATAAAACACCATTTATTCATATCCTTAAAGATCTAGTCCTGACTTTTTTCAGACTTGTCTCGCTATCAATATTGCAGGACAAGTTTACATTTTTAAACTTTTATTAATTTTCGCACGTGTCCGCCATTAAATTTTCATCGCGAGTGAAAAAATTAACTAAAAAGAAAAGAAAAGCCTCTCGAGCCTTAATTAAGTGATAAAATTACAGCAACACTCAGTTGCAATTGCCTAATATTGAAGAAATTAAAACAGAAATTAAATTGAGTGAGAAAATCAAAAAAGAAAATTTTAT
>JADBJN010000027.1:0-10663 GCA_018290095.1 Polypedilum vanderplanki
AATATCGAATCGGTTATTTGAAATCACTAGAAATCAACCACATTTTATCTTTTATAATTGTTGCAATTACAACAAAAAAAGTTTTTGTTGCAAGCCTACAAAATTTTCCTTCAATATCTTAAATATAATTCTGTGTAACACATTGTTTAGAAAAAAATTTAGAAACATAATTTTTGAACCTTTTTCACTGCAAACAACGGAGATTCAATTGGCAATAATCTATTAATGAATTTATAAATGAAATTCTTTCATATATCGGAAGAGGTAAAACTTAGTTCTTTTCACCAATGTATCGCACAACCGTGAGGAGGAGTTTTTATTATCCAATAATACTGATATTTTTTAAACAAATTACTCAAATAGGAATAAAAAGGTTATTTTTGTTCTCTTAAATACAGATACAATTGAATAAACAGACCACGTAATATTACTTTATTTATAGATTACGCTTATTGAATAAGTCATTTAACAAAATCAATAATTTATATAAGAATCTGACTTTTGTTGATTTTCCGATACTCAATGAATTAGATTGATAGTGATGTGTTATTATGAAGTAGTGTACGATATAACATGCATATTGCTCATTCATTATAGAAGCAAGTTTTTTAGGTTTAAATGAAATTCATAACCTGAACATATCAAAGTTTTAACTTAAGCAGCGCAATGAAATGTCATACTTTTCCACTCTATTCAATGAAACTTACGATAATTAAATCAATTGATTTGAAGTCCTTAGAATTGAGAAAAAGTTTACCATAACATACAGATACGACATCATAGACAATAATCTGTTATTATGTGTGATCAAAATTATCTAATTGCACAATTCCACAATTTTGTTTATGAAAAAAAGATAAACACGAGAATAAGTCCCATAATCCCCATAGAGCATAATTCAGGCATCTCCTTTCAATTTGGTATGTTGTTAAGAGAAATTCAGCAAAAGGTAAGAGCAATTTACACGACATAAAGGGTTTGGGACTCAGAGATAAGTGCAAAGCACAAAATTGTCACAATAATTGTTACCCGGAGAAAAATTCGAGAAATTTACGATATAAAACATGAATGGAAATTTAGACTTTAATATTTGTTTTTATTTTTTCTGGATTGGAGTTTTCTAGATCTCACAATACGCTTCTAATGAATATATGACCATAAAGCATTGAAATCTTTTATTATAGAGAGCAAATTGGTATGTACTAAGTAAAAGTGTGGTGGTACTATCTAAATTTGAGACATTATCTTCTATTTATCCAACAACTAACTTTAATTTAACTGTACCACATTTTTATTAATTTTCACTATTCATCAAGAATGTATGTTCAGCAATATCCATTATTTCAAATAATTTTAAAAAAATGATAATATTTAAAGTGCACACTAAATGACAACTTAAATCACTTTTGGTAAAATTTTCTTAACTAATAAATCATGAAAAGTCTTCAATTATAAAAATGTATACGAATTAAATTTTGGCTTTCATCTTCCGTAAACCTTTGAAAAAAAAATTCAACTGCGACGAATAATTTTTATTCCTACCTATAACACGTTGTGAATATTCCATATAATCCAGGAATACAAGAGAATTCTGATTTTCCAATGAAAATCGTGTCTTGTTCGACTCAAATAGCATAAAACAGAAAAAAGAGAGTTTCTAATAGTAAAGAAAAGTTATATTTTTCCGTTGAAATATACGTTAATCAGAAAAATATTATCGAGAGAAAATACCAAATGCACACCACTACAACGGGTAGAGATTGTTTTTGTGAAACTAATAAGTTCTTTTTATCTACAACTCCCACTATATAAATATTGCGGATCGTAATGCGTGCAGTAAACAACATCAAGGATTTCATTTTAAATCCTCAATATCATTTTCCTAAGTATATTGTTTCATCCAAAAGAGTTTAAGCAATTTATTCATAAAAAATACAACAACATAGTAAGAACGAGCTCGTGCGCGAATTGTCACAATCACGTTTCGACCATAAGGTTCATTCGCCACATGTGAAGCCTATCTTTATTATAATTTATTTTTAGTGGATTCAATACTAACAACATCTGCAAAAAATAAAAATGTCTATTTAACTACATGTGGATGCTCTAGACTTTATTAATTCTCACTTGTCCAGAGAAAGTTTTATTCTCACCATGTAATATTAAAACACTACTTTATATTTTGCCATTCTTCACTTTGTTATAAGTAACAACTATTAAAAAATATGAAAGAAGAAAATATGAAGGTTAGGTCTCGACCAAGCAAAAGTTATTTATATTATCGTTAAATTTTGTGAATGTTTGATTTTTTCCTTCTGTCTTCTCTTCCTATAATAAAATTATCTTCGGCTGAATGTGCACACACGCATGTGCCAGTTTATTCATCACATCTTACTCTGTATTGCATTTCAATATCTTATTTTTACAATTTTTGCGTATGGTCTTTTATTCTATCAACAAGGTATCTTAAACATAATCATGAGTATTATGGCATACATTTTTTATGTTGCAATACAAGTTATTAATTTCGCATGTTACAATGTGGTATTTCACCGAAATATTAGATAAATATGCCCACATATTAATTTAAAAATATTCTTTTAATTTTCAAAATCTTAAATTGAAGTGAATATATGAAGCCTATGTGGACCCTATTAATGCATAATTTATAATTTATAATCATAATATAAACTTGTTGATTCTGTGAATGGCATAGAGATAATAATATTGCTGAGAAGGATAAAGAAAGAGCTCAAGCTGCATCTGAAAATAAAATCAAATTCAACTGCAAAGATGGAGAAAATTCATGAAGACAACAACACATAGTGAAGATGAAAATGGAGACCACTGCACAAAAAAACATCTTCTAACAAAAGGAAGGAAAGAAAAAATCTCATAAAGATGATGAATAAAAATTTTATATAAAAATTTCATCGAAATGAATAAAATAATAAAACGTATTTTGTCATTGAGAAAAGTCACACTTGAGCAAATTTTTGAATCATAAATTGTTAATGAATTTTTTGTGGTGAATTTCATGATACAATTTAAAATTTGTTAACAAATGGCACATCCTGCTTGTTCATCCATTTTTTAAACATCAGCTTTTCAATAAATTTAATTCATTATTTTTCAAATATTACAAGCATAAAGTCTAAAAATGAGAATTTTAGTCCCAAATTTGATTTTATTTACATTTCTCATATTTATGGGAGTTTCATGCTCATTTAATACAATTTTCAGTCTAAAAAGAGTTAAAAGAGATGGATTCAATTCAACTGAAGCCATTAAAGGAAATGACGGTATAACGATGAGAACTAAAATGGGTGTTCCAGAAGATGTAAAGGAGAAAATGAACCCAATATGTCAACATTCAAAGAGCATGTAATGTGAGTAGAATGGGAAACATTTTTATAAATTTTTTAAATTTAAAATTATTTTTGCAGGTCAAAAGGTATAAATAGTGCATCATCTTTGGTTACTTTTCATACTTTTTTTATAATCTTTCTTGTACTGATTTTTGCTATAAATAGTTATAAATTTTAAATGAAAATTATTGTAATATTTTTTTAAAAGTTTTGGTGGAATAAAATTACAGCCTAAAGTGTGTGCAACCAATGTACAATAAATTTTTTTAAAAATCTTCTTATCTAACTCTATATCATTTTTACTTTAAAATATGAGCTAGACATAAATCAAAGTACTGAGGATATTTCATTTCAATCGTCAAAAGATGATAAAACAAAATGAATTTTTTGTCATATGTCTACCTAGACTTTTTTTTAAAATTTTAATTTATTAAAAAAGTCAAGATCAAAGAAATTTAGATTTAATGACTCAATTAATGAAATTGTTCTATAATCACAACAAATTTGATTGATTTAAAATTAATCACTAGACAATTAATTACTTTTTAATTCCCGAAAAATCAATAAATAATTAACACGCCAATTACCAGTTTATTTTTGGTTGTAAAAAGCATGTGACGTTTGTAACATGTGATCAGTGGAATTAAAAAGTTTTTTATTGTAAATATTATGATATTTTATGAATAAAGTTCAGTAAACTTACTGTTCTTGACATAAATTTTAAAAGATTTTAATAATAAAAATAAAAAGAACATGGAAAATTTTTCTTAATCTTTTTTTTGCTCAACTACACGAAATCGATCACGACTTTTTTGATTAAAAAAGGTGCAAATTAATTCTTCTCCATCGATATACTCGATTGATTAAGTTTCTGTTGGTTTCATTCGATGAAAATTGATTTTATAAAATCAGTGTAATTCTAACTTCGATCGATAACGGACAACAGTAAAAATTTTCCATTGTTAATTTTTAATTGTTGAATAGTGTTGTTTATAAAGTGCAGTTTTACATTATTTTGTTTACATTTCATTTTAATATCAAAGAATTGAATATCACAAGATATCACATTAAGTTGATAAATAAAAATAGGTGAGTCATGCAAACTTATACCTACTTTCTTTTTATCTATCAATCAGCAAAAATCACTTAACTCAGTTCTTCAATCAGTTGATATGTTATCTTAATTTTCTGATATTGACAAAATATGATAAAAATTTTGACATAAAGAAAGCTTCTGCTTGTGAAAAATTCAGTTCATTCTTGTTGTTTAAGTAAAATAGTTGAGAAGAAAAAAATGAAAGCATTTTTGATTGCGATTCTTCTTATTGCACAAGCTGCAGTTTTCATAAATGCACAGCGAACTTGGGGCGATACTACTTCACGCAGTGTATTCGTTTCGTAAGAAAAATTTGATCAAATCGGTTTTGTTTTATTAATTTTCTACTGTAGTGTAGATATTGCTGAAGACTCTAGAGGAGGAAATGTTATTGTTACGACTAACAGAACTATTTCAACCGAGCCTTATATAATTCGTGGAATCAGAGCAACTGATCTAAATGGTACAGGTGGAGACATTTTATTTCTCAATCCTTCAACTGGCTTAGGTCAAACTTTTTTGAATGTTCGAGTCACAAGTCAGATGGGCTCAGGTTTTAGCTGGCGTTTCGATATCTTTGTAAACAGTGCATATACTAAGAGTATTTCAATCATTCTTATGATATTTGCTATTCTTTATGTCAAAATTATGTCATAATTTCTACAAATTTTTATTAATAAATAAATACCAATGAGTCACTGACTGATTAAAAAATTTCTGATAAAGATCAAAATGATTTAATTTTTCTGTTATCGATTTCACATGTTTTGCTAATATTTTTTTTGTGTGTGAATGCAGAGGTGCAATTTGGGTTGTTTGTAAATGATCGATAAAAGTTATGATTGATTAATTGAGTTATCTGCAGCTTGTCTTGTCATTACATTTCTTTTATTTGTCGCTAATTTGATAAAAAAAAATATCTACTATAAAAGAGAGCTCGTAAAGAAGTTTCCAACAGTTTTCTGATTTAAAATGGAATATAAAAAAAGTTTTGTAACAGTTGTCGTATTTACACTTGCATTTATTGGTTTTGCATATGCTGCCAATAATTTAATTGTTGGAACTGTTCGTCCTGATGCAGTTTTACTTTTTCAGTAAGAAATTTTTGACTTCATTGATTAATAAAAATCACATAAACTTACAAAATTCTTCAGACAAACTTACAATCAAACAGGCATTCCTGGACAAATTGTCAACAACACTTACTCTTTTAGTAATCCATTTAGAAACATAACTCTATTTCGAGCATATGATTTTGCATTAAACAATACAGGTGGCTTTGCTTCAATTTTGTATGGTGGGGTGGGTTATCGAAACGTCACATACAATTTTCGAGCATCGGCAGTTGGACGAGGCTATGTTTTTGTTCTTGATATTTATGGCGTATAATAAATTTTAAATAAAAAAAGAGAAAGAATTTTCTCTTATGTTTATGACTAAATTAATTTTTCTTCTTCCGCCTCGTGACAATTACGATATTATTAATTAGCACGAGAAACGTCATGGTAATGTAAATATTTTTGCATTGATGCGAATTAAAAACGATCAAGTGTTATAAAATTTTGTTTGACTTTTGCAGCGATGTTGTTTGAGAATAAAATTATTTTCAATCAGCTCAATTTCAGTAATTTCAATATAGTAACAGTCTTTCTTAGAAATATTTTTAAACATGATAATTTGTTCTGAATTTAAGTCATTAGTATCTATGAATCATTGATTATCACAAGTCTCATTTTAAAAAAGAACAATTTTAAGACGTTTATAAAAATTTTGGTAGTTTAAATGATAACGAAAAATAAACTCTGATAAGAAAATTATTGTTAGAATCATAATTTAGGCTTGAATACGTCAAAACAAAAAACTAAATTAAACAAGATTTTTTAGGTCTAACAAGCCTCTCAAGCTTTATAATCTATTTTATTCTCTCTGCTAACATTAATATTGCATCAATCAAAAAACGAACAAAGAAATCACAAGATAATAAATTGCATCGTCATTAATGACGTCATGAGTAATAATTTTTAAAATATATAAAATTCCAGCATCAAGTAACAAATAAAATGAAGATTCAGCAACTCTAATTGAAGTCACACGACTAAGAAAGTTTTTATTCAATTGGCATTAAATTATCATTTATTTGCTAATTCACACTTAATGTGTGAAATTTATAAATTATTTTTTACATTGCTGCACGTGAATATAACTTAGTCATTTAAAAATATTTTTAAGAACCAATCGAAAATTAATTTCGCACTGACCTTGTAAGTACTGCCTTATTTATTTATTTTTATTATCAGCAAATTTATTGCATATTCGTTTCTGTTTACTATAAAATAATTGTTACGCAGAAAATGCCACATTCACGAGTGAGCGAATAATTTTATTTGAGCATGTGAGAGGAATTTTATGGAAAAAGAGAGAAACGAGCAAAAAAATTTTTTGTTTTCGTTGCTAATGCGAATAAATTTCTTAGTCCAAACTGAGTGCATTTGAAGAATAAGCCTCGAGTGAAACAGTTGTGAAATTAAGAAACAAAAATTTTAAGAATTTATTTAGCCTCTAAAAACTTTTGATACTTTTTTAATAAAAACATAATGGAGCAAGATAAATTAGTTGAAATAGAACCAAATGATTGGGTAGAATTGAGAGATATATTTCTTTTAAATTGGCCCGATAATCACGTAGCGTATCATACAATTAACAATTATGTCAATTGGAATCGAAAAAAGTCCTACATAAGAGATTTAAAAATCTACAGTTTAAATAATACATGGCGTAGTGATGGAACTTATGTGATAGTGGTGAGAAATCTTTTACAAATAAACAAAAAATTCAAGGAAATTAAAAAAGTAAACTTTTAGGATCGTTATCAAATATTAATCTACTCACTTGAGTTATCAAATGAGAAGTTAAAAAGAGCATTGAGCTTGTTAGATTTTTCCCGTGGTTATTTATTTAGTGCCTTTTTACGAAGACATCGATCAGCTGTTTTAGACATCATCAGCAGTAAAAAACTCAAAGTTCAATCTGATACACTCACGTTTCTTTATTATTTGTCAAAGGAGGATGCAAAAAAGAAAAATTTAATGTGAGTCGTCGCCTGCGTGTCGTCGTGCTTTCTCTCGTAATAGCGCAGAACATGTGCGATCTTAATCTTCTTTTGTTTACTATTTGCAGTGCGCCAAACAACGTTACATTAAAGCCTTTGTCATTTGAAGATGCGGAAGCGGTCAATAATGAATGGCCTAATAAATGTGTTGGTTCGGATTTTTTAGTAAAACGTTTAGTTGATTGGAATCCAAATATTGGAGCTTATGATGAAAATAATGAGCTTATGGGTTGGTGCCTTCGTTTGCAATGTGGTGCATTAGGTGCATTGCAAGTAAGAAAGAAATTCATGCGTCGCGGTATTGGGAGTCTTTGTGTGATCACAATGAGCAAAATTCTAGCGAATATGAATTCTGATATTTTTGCACTCGTAAACGACTCAAATTTCAACTCACAAAACATGTTTGTCAAGCTCGGATTTAAACATATTGATGACGCCTATTGGCTGCGAACATTACCAACAAATGGAAAAATACTATGGAGCGATGGAGAAATCTATTATTGAGTTTTCTTTACAATTCAGTAATTCATAGAATTTTTATACATGTTTGTGAAAAAAGCTATAATAATATTTGCGGAAATGATGATAAAATTAATTTACACAACTCTCTTTGTATTATTTTCTCTCATTTTTGATTCAATGTCATACTCAAATTTTTTTTCTTTTTTATTCTCACGCTCTCTTGTAAATATCTGAGATTTATGGAATATCACACGTGTTTATATGAACAAAAAAGTCTTTAAATATTTTATGATCATTTTTTATCACAATTATCATACTTTATTGTGTAAGTTGATGAATGCAATTTTTCTATCTTATCAAATTGTTTTTAAATTTCACTTGCAATAAGGAAAACATCAATCAATAAAAAATTAATTATCATTCTTATTATTTCCTACAATTGCAATTGTTTATCAACAACAATATTAAATTTTATTTCATTGATGATTCATTTGAATTTTTCTAAATAATTCAATCAATCAAAAAGACAATTGATGTCTTTGAAACTTAAAATCATATGTGATAATAAAAATTTGAACATATGTGCATGCATGTCACTCTCATTCTAAAAATCAACAATTTTTAAATCTGTAATCTCTCAGTCTCAAAAGGTTTTTAGTTCAAATCGAAAGTGTTTCTATAATCTGCATTATTATGAAGGAAATTTCACTTGATTATTTATCGACTTTTGAAAAAAATTTCTCTATTGATAAGGAAAAGCACATTGTCATTTTGATGACAATTAAAACATTTAGAGATCGCTTTGAATTATATCCAGAATTGAAAGAAAATGCGAAACTATTTGCACTTTATGATGATTGGGAAGAAGAAGGCATTTTCTTTATGACTGTGAGTCAACTTGTTCTCCATTTTAAACAAACAATTATTACTTTTATGAATATCTCTCTTTCAATAATTTCTGTCTGCTAAAAAATTACGCGATGTTTATTTTGATTGCATCACTGACTCAATGCATCATATCAATATGATAAAAACTGCATTAAAGACCTTGGACTTTCGTATGATGACGTTTTGTTGTTCTGTTAGAAATGTATATAGAGAAATGTTATTTGAGTTGCAAAACGAAATGAATTTAATAATTCATGAAGATACAGATTGTATTTGTCTTCATTTGACATTAGAAAAAGCATTGGAATTAAAATATGAAATTCCATTAAATTCTAAAATCAAAGAACTTTCAACAGAATATGTTGATAAAATAAACAATGCTTGGCCTCATAGATTTGAACAATCAGAATTGTTTATTGATTACTCAATCAAGTATCATATAAGTATGGGTTTATTTGATAGCAATGATAATTTAATTGCATGGTGCTTGCGTTATGATAATGGTTCTCTTGGTGTACTTCAAGTTGATCAGAAACATTTAAGAAAAGGTTTTGGTGAAATAGTTGTAAGAGCAATGATAAAGAAAATTGCTGAATTTTGCAATTGTGATATAATTTCTCTTGTTGTTTCTGAAAATGTAAAATCTATGAATTTAGGGTAAATGTTCCTAATTCGGGACACTAAAAAATTTGAAATAATGATGCAAAGTTGTAGATTTTATCACTATTCATCATTTTGATCGCTATTTTACGCTTCAAAAGCACTTAACAATGAGATATTAAATATTTAAAATTCTCCATACAAAAAATGTCCCACTCGAAAAATATTTATATCTCTTTATTTATTCATTTTTCACTCACGAAAAAGGTATAAAAATAAAGTAAAAACCTCGAAGAATTTTATCATACATTCACTTTTCACGTAGCATTAATTGTTTTGTCAGAAAAAAATTAAATTTAGCTTAACCTAATTCGGGACACTCAAAAACCCTAATTCGGGACACTTTGTTTACATTTGAAAATATTCGTGAAAATGTAAACAAAAAAATGCGCTTCAATTTTAATAAATTCAAAATTTATTCAAATGCAATTTTCTACTGATTCAAGAGCTCAAATCTAACACAAATAAGTAGAAAAAGAATCAGTAAAATGAAATAAATGTGTTAAAACAACTTTTAACACGATTTGATATAAATATTTTTTTTTGTTTATCAGAAAGTCAAGTGTCCCGAATTAGGAAAAAAATATAAAATTTTATTCTGGAAAAGTGTCAAATATTCTGACTCCAATGTTGATTTAGTAAAATAATAGGAGAATTTATCTATCGTTTAGTGAAATAATCATAAAAATTGGTTTAGTAATAAGTAAGAAAACTTCGTTCAAAGTTGAGCGAAAGAAATTTTGTCCCGAATTAGGAACATTTACCCTATTTAAAAAGTTAGGTTTTGTTGCTTCAAACAGAGTAAAATAAATAAACCAGTGACCAAGTACCCGTGTTGCAGATCGGTGTACTTAAGCGCATTTTTGGTGCCTAGATCAGAGTTTATAACAATTACAGAAATATTTGATGCGTTTGTAAAACAGATTCATGTGATAAGATATACTGGTTAAAGTAAATTTCAAATGTATAGGAAATTTCATTTGTAAGACTCATGGTTTCGAATGAAATAATTGAAATTTAAGTTGTAGCAAATAGCAGTCAATTAAGAATTTAGCAGCTATTTTTTGTTTTGTTTACATT
>JADBJN010000026.1:0-12633 GCA_018290095.1 Polypedilum vanderplanki
ATCTATTTATTGACCTATTTCTGAAAAAATTTCTTTGAACTGCAATTTCACTCTTACTAATTGTCCGATTTCATTTCTGATCAAACTTTTGTATGTAGTTTATCATGTTCTTTCATTTAAAACACTGTATAAACTTCCACAGTGAGTAATTAAGTCACAATTTCGATTCAAATTCGGAATCTAATTATTGACCTACGAAATCTATTTATTGACCTATTTGAATTTAATTATTGACCTAAATTCTATTTTGCACTAAACACTCCACTGTTTTTCACTTTTCTCTTTCTTTTAACATTTCTACTATCTAACATTATTCACTACTGATATTTTTAATTACTAGAGATGAATATTATTGAAATAATTACAAAAATTATTTTAAAATTGAAACGCAAATTTCTTTGTTTACGAATTTTCGAAATTTCGAAAGCGCATTTTTGCCGCAAAAAATGTAAACAAATAGGTCAATAAATAGATTATTTTTAGGTCAATAAATATATATCTGTATATTTTGCATTATTTAGCATTATAAACAGTGTTAATTACTCGCGAGTGCTACTAAATATAATAGTTTTGAGTATTTGGATTATGTGTAAAGAGAGATAATGAAAAGAAACAAAGCATAAAAGTGTTTAATAATTGAATTTGTTTTCGACCTACTTTTGCCAAAAAATTTTAAAAACATGAAAAATCGAGATTTCATTCAAATTACAGCTAATAGAAAAAATATTGTGTGTTATAAAGTGTTTAAATGGGATTTGCAATGATTTAAAGTCATTTGAGGAATGATTTTAGTGAGTTATATTGAGAAATGATCAAATTTTTAAATAGGTCAATAATTATATTAGGTCAATAAATAGATATTTTACCCTAAATACGTCAAAAACAAGAATATAAAGAGATATCATAAATCAAAAGTTTTGCTTTGTTTTCGAATTTTTGACAAAAATTGAATCTCTAAAATCAATCAAAGTCAATTTATCACAAAATTCGATAGAATCTTAGAATTTAACAATTAATCGAAGCGTCTTGATCTTTTAAAATATAAACTTTCAATCCATCGCATAATATTAACATCAAAATACAAAAGAAACTTCTGCTGCTTTTATTTTCATCATTGAAGTAAAATGTGTTCATTTACGATCCACGACAAAAAATAAACACATTTTTAGTGCGAAAAATGAATGTCTTTATTGAATGTGTAATAAAAAGAAAAAGGAAATTCTCACACCAGAAGTTTCTCATTCACGGTTTCCATGTCACATCGTTCTTTTTTTGTTATGCTAAAAATGTTGTATGTAGCAATGACGATGGTTTTTGATGGATAAATAAATACAAAAACGTGATGAGAATTTCACACATATTGTACTAGCGTATATTCATAAAGATGAAGGAAAATATCAAGGATGAATAACAAAAAGGCATTGGCTTTTGTGAATCTTAACACAATTTTATTGTAGAACACTTTAAAAATATGTCATTTTACCATTTATCATGATAATCTTTCAATCTTTCTCTTATAACTCTCACAAATTCATACAAACCAAGCAATTTTCTCAATTGTCTTTTTACATACAAAGCATGAAGTTCACAAATAAAACAACAATTGGCAATGACATAAAACCAAGAAAAATAACAAAACCAAACTGCAAATCAGACATTGATAAAATTCTTTTTGAATCTTTAGGTTCAATATAAATTGGTCTATGTAAATGCCATACACCATAATTGACAAGATGATTTAAAATTCCAGAAGGAATCAAATGATCAACTAATTTGTTCAATTGATACTGTAAAATATTGTTAAGTGGTGATGAAACTGCAAGAGGTTTTGACAATATCTCGTTTTCCAATGTAAACAATGAACCATTAAAAACTTTCTTCCAAGCTGCTTGTTCACTTATATCAGTTGTGAAAAATGCGTATTTTGATTTTGTTTCACCATCAAGTGCTCGTTTGTATAAATCAATGAACAAATCGGTTTTTGTAAACTTTAGAATATTTGGGCTAAAATAAGTTTGGTAAACAAAAATTCATTCGATTTTACAATACAAACCTTTCTCTGCCATTAAGTAGATCTTCATAGACTCCAAATTTTAATTTGTCAACTACAACAGTGTAATTCATTTTTCTCAAATCTTCAAGTGTTCTTGGCAAAGGTTTTCTCATGTCAGTTGTCATCAATTCAAACATTTTTGATTGCCAACAAGTTCGAATTATCAAACAAAACCAAATGAAAATTATTAAAGTTGCTCGAGGAAAAGATTCTCGAGGCAATCGAAGTTGTGAAATTCCATAAAAAATTCCAAGAGCATTATAAGCTGGATTGTTTATGCCTAAAAATTTGATAAAAGTTAAAAAATTAAATTTAGAATATTTAAATTTTACATTTGCCAAAAAATTTTGTTCTTATCCATTGTGGACAAAAATGAAGACCAAAAATTGTTGCAAAAGTGAGTCCAAATGTCAAAAATAAAAAATCCAAGTTAAATTATCAAATGGCATTGTAAGTTTTTCATAATTTGTATACAAATCATTATAAGAAATATTAAACATAAAATTCACAGATGAAAAGCTTTGCGTATAGTATGCAAAGTTGTCATAGAAAGTTACAAGTGAACTAAAAATTGGAAAAATATTTTGATCATTTGGCTTATAATTTCTTGTACCAATGGTGTCGAATGAAAGTCAATGAAAGTACTTAATGTATAGTGAGGTGTGAAATTGTAATTTTTTGACATTAATTGAATTATTTCATAGATTACACCAGCAAATGTTTCTTCAGCATTATTTTTGTAGATAAAATCATCAATGAAGTGAAAATCAATCCCATGATGTCCATAGAAATTAAGCATGCAACCATGAAAATTCTCATAATGGTAAAAATTTTCCAAAGTTTTGTTCCATTTTTGCGAATTTATATTCATGCTGTTAACCTTTGTTAATGAAAACTGTCCACAAAATTTTAAATCATAAATTTGCTGCACATATAAAAAAATTTCCTTTTGCCTTCTATCTAAATAAATGAAAAATTCGTAAAAATAAATGTCTCCAATAAAACTAAAGCTTAACTGTTCATACACTAAAACATCGGAAAATTTATCAACATATTCAATATCTTCAATGTAAAGTAAAAATTTTAACCTCTCTGAGCCATAATATTTCAGTTTTGGAAAACTATAGCTTATTACACTTGATTTATCTTGAAAAGTTACCAAATTTTCGACAGATTTTATAAAAATTACAGCTGATCGATTAAATTCATGGTTCCAAATTTGTATATTAGTGATATGTTTAAGAGTTGTTGGAATTTTTTCATTTACTTTCTTTGTGACTTCATCAAAAACGTCATTAATGTGATTTGATTTCTCACCATAAATTATGAAATCATATTTGATATTTTGTGCAATGTAGAACTCATAAATGACATCAAAAATTGCTTTTGAAACTGATTGTGAATTAATTAAAAACTTCTTATTTGCTAAAGTTTCATGGCAAATATTAAATGATAATAAAAACAATTTTAACAGTAGTTTTTTCATTATCTCTGCACACAAGTAGAAATTTTTTTAATTCTTTTGTTTAATTTTTTTTGTTGATATAACAATAATCTTTAAATAAAATCTCAAGAAATAAATGTACAAAAAGCTTGTACAAGGTCTAAAAAATTTTCAAACAAATATTTCAACGTTAGTTGAATGAATGATAAAGTTTAGAATTTCTAATAAGCAAAAAAATAACCTTTATACGATGATTGATAAATAGTTAATATCAATTAAATTTATGGAATGTGATTTTGTACAACTTCAACTAAAATTTCTAAGTACATTGAAGTCAACTTGATTTAAGTGTGTCTTAACTAACTTGATTTCAACTTGACTTTTACTTTAAACTCAAAAGTCATTGATTTTGAAGTTTGTAAAATATTTTGAGATTTTATTCATACTTTAAATTTTTAATTTAAGTATATAAATCTTACAAAATCAATTTTGAAATAAACAAATTTACTTGATTCAAACTAAAGTATTGAAGTTTTCCAATAGTAACAAAATTTTCATTTAAATGTTTAAACTTCAAATAATTCAATTTTTTGATTCTATTCTGCATGATTGCATAAAAAAGGAGTGAAACCAAATCAGTCTTAAGATTGATAGAAAAGCACTTTACTTAACTCAATGCAGAGAAGCGAAAGAAGAAGAAAAAAGATTTCAATTTCTCAACGCCTTTTTTCCACTCACTTTTTCTACTAAAAAACCAGAATCTTTGTAATATTATGAGTCATGAAATATTTATGAAGGCTTCTTCGTTAATACAGATGGGACCATTAAATTGATTGATCATATCGCCTGCCTTTACTCTACTATACTCTCATCTTCCTAGATAAAACTGCAAAATATATGTAGATATCTCTATAATAATATAGATAGATTCCAGTTTTTTTCCCATTAAAATTTTATGTTTAGTTCCAACAGCACACAACTGCCGTCTGCGTCTTTAAGTTTCTTCCTACTTACGACCGCCTTCTCGTCTCTCTCGTTCATTCTTGTTCTTTCTTATCGGTGAAAAAGGAGAAGAGAAGACAAAAAATAGATTAAAGGCGAAGAAGAGCAGGGAAAAGGATGAGATTCTTATGTCACATTGATATTTATTAAGCATCGCATTGACCCCGTAATATTACACGTTTATTGTGCTATAAATTAAGCCAGAATGAGCATATGAAGATAGATTCAGAAAAATGAAAATTTTATTGGCTTCAATAAAGAGGAGAATTGAGTCGCCTAAGAAAGAAAATAAGTGTATTTGAGGATGAAGTATTGTATAATATTACGATAAGAAATAGCATCATTATTTTGATTCACTCTCTTTTAAAATTATATTTGATTTATGAAATTATAAACTTTTATTGATCTCATAATTCTTTTCTTTAAGTTGAACATTTAGTAGAAATAAATTAGGAACTTAAATTTAATACGAAAAAAAACATGATTTAAAAGATGGTAAATTAGAGTATTTTTAGGATCTTTTAAAATTTATATCTTTTGATAACAATTCGGGAAACTGGACATGTTTTGCGCGACAAAATGACATGTCACATACAACAAAAAATTTAATATTTATAAATCCGTTTTTTTTAAATTAAATTTTTTTTCTTAACAAGAATTATTCATTTTTACATTTGTTGTGGCTCAAAACACTGAAAAAATGACTAATCAGTGTTAAAAGAAATTTTTGTTAAAAACTATCTAATTGTTTAAAAAACATGTGCACAACATTTGTATTATTTTGAGTGACATATCACTTGTTATATGCGTGATATTACATATATAAAAATTTGCCTGTTTTTCTAAATGATTTCGTAAATAAAATATTCGAAAGCTGCTGAATTTTAGTCTAAATGATTTTTCGCCCAAGTAATTAATCCCTTAACTAGACATTTTACTTTCTTTACAAATTAATTTCTTTGATTCTTTGTTTACATATTTTAAAAAATACGGTAAAATATTTTTTTACCATTAAAAATCTGGACAGACAAAGTGAAACTCTCAAAAAAATTTACTTTATGAAAAAATAACCAAAAAATCCAATCATCATCAATAACAAAATGAATTACTCTATTAAACTATCCCTAAAGAATACAAGCACGAAAAAAGTCCTGATGTTGCATTTCAGCTTCATTAATTTCATAGTAAATTATTGCTCAATTTATCCAATTTAGATTGAATAAAAGTTTTTTTTCTATTGTAAAGCATTAAGATCATTAGCAATTTACAAGACAAGAAATCTTCCATCATCTTCTTATGCCGACTTACACGAATAATAATGGAAGATATTTCACTGTAAGTAGAAAGATGATGATGAGTTTCACAACTGGCTTAAGATTGATATCATTTCGTGAGAATCTCGATAAAAGCATGAGAAAAGAAAGGCACTTAATATTTATTTTTCTTGCAAATTCATTCGCGTGCTCGATAATGGAAAACATACACTTTCGCTCGTGTGACGCTGCATTATCGACATATTTCTCTGTTCAATATTCATTAGTTGAATTTCAAACGCTATCATTATGTTCTACTTGCCAAAAAATATAAGTTTTTACTTTGAATATTTGATGATTTGCTATAATGCGGTAATCATCATAAATCTGTGAGAAAAAAACATTCCGAAAAGGCGCCGAAATGATGAGAAAATAGAGGAAAAATTCTTTTGCTACTCAATTACGTAATGATAGATATGATATTACGTTTTTCTTTCGTGATTTATAATAATGATTGTGGGAAAAAATTTACTAAAAATAATTGTAATCAAAAAACTTTCTTATATGCTTCATAATGCCATATTTCATAACTCATGTCTATTTTAATGTATATGATGTCGAACATTTTTTATTATTCACATATTCACTTGTGCCAATATTGGTTAAAGGGAGATATTTACTTAAGTAAAACGTCGAAAAATTTTGATTTTAGCAAATTTTACAAAATGTTACGTGTGACATGTGTCGCATATAACATATGTAATATAAACAAAAGAAATTTGTCCAAAATTTTTGTTTAAGTTTTGGTTAATATTAAATTAAAAGCAGCAAAATCAATTAAAAGCAATTAATTTTTGACTCCACTACTATTTCAAGACTAAATCAGCGCATAATTTCAAATTTTAATTGAAAAAAATTGAATTTGGTGCAACATGTCATAAACAACATTTGTTACGTCACAGAATTTTTTTTAATTAAATGTGACTTGTTGCTAAAAAACTTTATATTGTAAAACAAAATTTGCTTTGTTACAAAAATAAATTTTTTGGTTCAAAATGAATAAAATAGAATTTTTTGCAACAGTAATTGTCCCCTTGATTGATTATATCGTCGAAAATGAAACTCAATAAATTTCTAAGAAAAATTCCACAACATTTTAAATTTTAGTCATTTTTAGAATCTCATACAAAATTCACACATTATTCCCGAATGAAGAGGAAAATTTTTTTCAATTTTTCTCAACTTCATATGTGAAATTTTCATACATACGCTAGCGAAAACTTTCTCCTTTGCTACGTAAAAAAGTTTCTCTTTTGCACAAGTTAAGAAAATAAATTTTCTCTTTTCTAGTAAAAGAAAGTCGCTAAAACACACACAGCACGAGTTTGTGTCATTCTTTCTCTCTTCTTTTTTTGTAATATGATGAATATCAACATAAAGTTTCAATCTGATTACTAAATCCCTATTGCTTTAATGTTACTTCATTATAAGCCAAAAAATAAAAGAAGAAAATTTCTCTAGAAATGAAAGTTTGTTAGAAAGAGTAAAATAAAAGACAATTTTTGAAATGACAAACTTTGATTTCATTTTTTATAGACTTTTCTTAAGACTGTTCATTAAGCATTATTTATGTATAAAATTGGATAAAAACAGTCTTTAATTTTGATTTGAATGGAATATTTACAAGATTTAATTATGTATTTCAGCATAATTCAATAGCGAATCCAGAAGGTGAATAAATTCAAAAAATAACTAACTAGTCGATTTAGGTCAAAATTTTTAAGTAGTCTACAGTCTCTATTAAAATTTAAGAAACCTTGACTAGAATTTCAAAAAAAAATTTTTTTTTCAATTTAAATTCTTCATAGACTTCATCAAAAATCAATTGATTCAGCTTAAATCCAACAAAAAAACATCTTTAACCCATTTTTATTAAGCACATAACTCAACTAATGCTTATCTCATCAAATTATCACAAAATTCTCTTCCATCTCTTTCCACACACGCGCTATAACATTACAACATCATTTTGCAATAATATTATATAAGAAAAGAAAAATATTCACCAAATTATTTTCACATTTCGACTCATGTAGAACATATGACGCCATTTATGTCCATCATCAAAAAGCAACTTTCTTTTGCTATAGTTTTCTTACACATATCCTGAATAAAAACAAAAAAAAGTCAAAGGCGAAGATGAAACTTGTTGAATATTTTTCACCCAAATAAAAATGAAAAAGAGCTTAAAAAAACTTTTTGACTTTCATAAGCGTAGAAATTTTACGAGCAAAGTAATAAATTTACTGTTTGCTGTCCTGCAAGAAAGTTCCATGTTTGAAAGTTTTTCTTTCTGATAATTGGCCTTTTATCTTCCTTTGTTGCTACAAAAATGAGGTCACAGCACAATTTCTAAATTATTTGGGAAACTGAGCCTTTTATTTCGAATACTGATGTTGTAAATCATGCGAATTTACTCGTGAATGGCTTAACTGAAAGAAAATGAAAACATATGTGATTTGGCAAATTGCCAATAATAAAAAGAAGGAAATTTTTGTAAGTCAATTAGTAGAGGTAAAATTTAGTTTTTTGGCAATGATAAATAAGTCATCATATTAATAACTTTTACAGTTCATCGGATAATTTCATAATTCCAGTAAAAGAAGCATCATTTTATTCCTGGCAAACGTTTTTATGGGCTAAAAATATATGTGTACATTTTTCAAACATGAATAAACTTGCTATAGCATTTATCTTATGCTCATAGCATCGTCATTTGTGCAGTGAGAAGAAATGAACTAATGGAAGTTTCATTTAATTGCTTGCTCAATGAATATTGCTGCTGCTACTGCTGTAATGTGAACTATGTTGCTACATTACCGCCATATTTTAAATTGAATCGTTTATCATAAAATATACAAGATGAGTTTTTTTGCTTTTTATGCATTTTTTTGTTGATTTAAAAAAGTTAGCTTTAAGTCAAGTTTTGAAAACTTGAATAATCTGATTTATATCAAAATGACTTTAAATTACATTTTTATAATGAATTATGAATTAAATCTTTATGAATTTTATACAGCTAGGACAGAACAAAATAAACAAAAACAAAAACAATTCTTTAACTTCAAAATAAATAATTTTTTACTATTTTATTAAAATCAATTTTTAATCAAGTCGTTTAAATCAAGTTTTTAAGTCAAGTCATAAAAACAAGCTGAAGTCAAGTTGGAAACAAGTCAAGTTGTTATTATCAAGCTAAGTTAAAATTCTTTAAGTCCTCAAGTCTAATTAGAAACAGTAATGAAAAAGTTATTCAACATTTTAAAATCAATGAATCAAAATTCACTTTACAAAATCATTCAAAAAATTTAAATTCAACTCAGTATTTCACAAGAATTAATTAAAACTTTCACGTATTTACTAAATACAAACTAAACACACGCAATTTATGATTGATTACAAAGTTCATATTTTCTAAAACAGACAAAATTTTAAAACAATAAACAAATTTTAAAACATTGTAAATTTTAACTTTTCAACTTTTTGCGTTTTAAAATTTGCATAAAAATTCCCACTTATAAGCAGTTAATTTAAATAATAAAAACACACAGCAGCTTATGCTAAAACTCAATTAAAATTTTCTGAGAATATTCACAAAAAAATATCCTCAATTAAGCCTGAAGGTCATTAAGTTATTAACTTCAATAAAACAACTTCCAAGAATAAACTTGTATCAAAATTATGAGTTAAACAAGACAAAAGTAAACAAAGATTATCATATTATCGCATCAATAAGCAAAAACATATCATCAGTTGAAAAATTTCTTCTTCTCATTGAAATTCACTCAAAAATTCATAAAACAACATCAACAATATGCCTTGATATAAAAACAAAAACTCCTACCACTTTTTTTTTGCTGCCGCCCCTTATTTCATCAAACATCTTACAAGCGTAATGCTCATACATGTCAACAAGCTACTCGCTGCTGTCTAGATATATAAAACACATCACATCTACATACACATACATGCCTGCATTAATGTATATCCGCACAGTAATTTACTGAATCTTAATGCTCAACGATAACAAGCAATTTACCTTAAGAAGAAGGGAGAGAAAAAGAAAATAAATAAATTTTCCATGTGGCTCAAGCATCCGAAGAGAGCATACTCTTACGTGCGCTCTTAAGTGGCTTCTACTACCTCAAAAATCTCATTTTTCATATAACGAAAGCATTGCTTATAATATTAAAATATTGTTACATTATTTTAAAGAAAAAAAAACAATAAAATGAAGTTTTTTAGAAGCGCATTATAAAATAATTTACTTGATTGCAATTTATAAATTTACTTTTTTTTTATTGCTTAAGAAAAAATAAATTTTGTTTTATAAATAACAATTTTTTTAAAATTTAGATTTTTAAAAATTCAAAAGTTAAAAAAGCATACTTTTTTTGTTTTAAAAATTAACGGTTTTGAAATATTTAAATTAGTAAATTGTTTTTGTTTACAAATTTAAGCTCATTGGTTTTGTTTACTTTTTCAAAATTCTTCTTATAAACTCCAAGAAATTATTAAATAAAATTTCAACATTCAGCAAACCAAAGTGAATCAATTTTTACTTTAATACATTTTCAAAATAAGCTCAGCTTCTCTTGAAATAAAAATATGAAAACAAGTACTTTACGAAATCAATTAAATTTGCATCCTTGAGGGCAATGCTTTCATGCTCTTCTTAATTTTTCTTTCTGTCTTTCTGCATCATAACAACAAAAACAACAACAAATAAATAAAGAAGCTTAAAGATCCAGGGAGAGAAGGAAATGAAGAAGAAGTTTGGTGTATAAATACACGTGTCACACACACACGAATACACAATGAAACTTTTATTATGCTTGTAGCAAAAAAACCATAATTGATGTTAATTGAAACACATTTATTTAATCACTTGTGAAATATAAAAAATTCGTGAGAGATCATTGAGATAAATGAAAGATGAACGCATGTAAATGATAAATAACATTTTTGGCCACGGAGAAAAGAGGCTAAATGAAAAATTGAAAGTCGCCATGGGAGCAATTAATCATATGGAATTATTGTGAAGTCGTGTGACAATTTTTTTCTTCCCTATTCACAATGCTGCTGCTTACATATGCTTCTTATGCGTTAATGATGCGAGAAAAAGTCAACGGAGAAAGAAAAAACAGCAAAGCTTTGCTTAATTGCATCAGCAATGTCGCCTCTCTCGTCTCGTTGCATACCAAAGTGAATCGGAAAAATAAAATTTCCCAGCGATGCATTTAATTTCTCTCTCTTGTGGCACTTTTTTTATCCATGTTTGTGCTTGTTCAGGAACTTTTTAATATGCATGCAAAATTGTCTCTGCATAAACTTTGTCTGCACAATACAATCATAACTTTTTTTGCATGTACTTATTTTGTTGATTTCTATTGTTTTAAATATTTTATTTGAATAAGAATTAAGAAAGTTTATTAAGTCAAGGTTTTATTTATAAAACAAAAAATTTTACTTCCTTATTAAAGAAAGTCAAGGAAAGATCACCTGGACAATAGAAATTTCCTTTCTTTGGCTATTTTAATAATATTAATTTTAATTAAATTTAAAAGTCTTTCGACATTTCACAGTGATTCAAAATTAAAAAATTTGTTCATTTTTACAAAAAATGATGATGTTTCAGATCAATGTATTCCATATACCAATCGATAAAGCACATTTTAATGCATCGATTGGTCGAAGGAATAGTGATTTAATTGCGTATTTATCGAGATATTTCATCTCAAAGTTGCCATTTTTTTGTTTACATTTTTCATTGCAAATTTTAAAATCAACATTTCTCAGGTCAGACTTCATTTATTCTGAGACTTATATATATCAAAAGATAGATAATTAAGCGTAGAATTTAGCAATAATAAGAACTTTTGCTTCAAATTAAAGGAAAATATTGAGTTTTGTTTTGCCATTTCATGTTTTTTTGAAAAAGTAAAATTAAAAATAAGTTCGATTAGAGCGGTTTAGATTGCTAGATTTATCTGAAATAGAAAGAAATACTCATATTACATTCGCCGTAGACCGCTTACAATGCCAAACAATGCCATAAGGGCGCAATTTGCAATTAAATTTTATAAAAATATTCCATATTTGAAGACAAATTTTACTTTAACAAAAGATTCAAATTTGAAATGATCGTTAATTTCATTGAAAATTAAAAAACTAAAAATACATTTAATTTTAATTTAATTTATTTAATGTGATATATAAGTGACCTTTGAAATTTATTTTATTACTTGATTCTTGTTATACTTAGCAAAACAAATTTTTGTTTTATAAATATAAAATTCAAATTTATAAAAATAACCGTTTTCTGAAATTTGAATTTTTTTCAGGTGCGCAAAAAAAATTGAAATGTAAACAAAAAAAAATGAAAAGTGAACAAATTTTTTAATTCTGAATCATTGTGCATTTATTGTTTCATGCAACATGTTGTTTTGTTGTCCAATATTTCGCGACATAGTCCTTTGTTTCTTGTCTGATAAAATATCGCTCGATGCATGAGACATTCAATTTCGTTTGATTTTAAATCACTTAAAAGGCAAATGAAGATTTTTTTTGTTTTATGTCGCCTCTTGAAATAAGTCAAATTTAATAAAAGGTTATACGACGTGCAACATTTTTATGTCACGCAACACTTTTGTTTCTTGTGACAAGTGCTTTATGTTGCGATAAAATAGAATTGTTACCCTATAGAAAAAATTGTCGCTCATTGCTCGAGTCGTTCTCACCTTGTAAAAACTGTTCATGGATCTAAAGGGAAATATTTTCCGCCTCACAAAATATTTGTCTATATTTAAATTTAATTAAAG
>JADBJN010000029.1:0-11711 GCA_018290095.1 Polypedilum vanderplanki
AGCACATTATTTATGCTAAATCATGTTTGTACAAATTACAGATCATCAATTCATTTATCAATAATCAGCATTTTAAAAATTATGGACGAGTACATCTTTCATTATATGGGAGAAATTATCCGGTAAATTCTCGTATTATTAAATATAATTTAATATTTTAAAACACTTTAGTTCTCAATTCATAATAATAAAATTTAACATTGTCACTAAATTTAGCAGAAACTCTTAATTTTTTTAATTTTTATTGGAAAATAATTCATGAAAACTAGAGATATATATACTGTTACGAGATTCTATAATTTCTTCTTTCCGCTTTCTTTGAATATTATTTTGGTTGATTCGAAATTAACGTTAAGAGTCGAATTCAAAAATCATTGTGCGCGAACAATCTTTAACATTTTTGCGTGTAAATGTTGGCGCACAAAATTTTTGTCTTTACAAATTCTTCAATATGAAAAATTTTCGCAATTCCCAATTTAATATACCTAGTGAGAGCTAAAAACTATTTTCGCCCCATAAACTTCTTTAGACAAATCTAATGCAAAAACAATCTCTAGCTATTTAGTTTCGAAGATCTCACCAACGCAGAACAGCCGACCAGACCGAACAATAATGGTATAATGCATTGTTATCAAAAATCGCTTAAATCTTTCTTGACATGCTTTATGATTAAATCTCATATTCGTTTATTTTATCTTAAAGACTTTTCAATTTATTATTTATTCTCTTTTGAATCAAAATGCATGTTTAACGGTAATTATATGTAAATTGACATGCAACAAAATATCGTGCTAATATATATATGTTGGGGGGATTATTCTTCTAAAATATGTATCTGTTACCTTCCTCACGTTAAAATAACTCTGGTGATGATGATACTTACACTATACTGATTTCTAGGAAACATAAAAAGTAAGTAACTAAAGTTGTATGCTGTAATTTACCTCTACACTGTGTGCACATTACTTAATTAGTATTTATCATCAATTGAGCTATCTTTATCCTAATTAAAAAATGAAACAACAACTAAAGAGCAGAAATCTTACGAGACTTTTTTAGAATTTGTGTCTCTCTTACGGGGAAAATAAAATTTTAGTTAAATAATAATATGTTTTAATCATAAAAAAATAAATTTTAACACTACCACATAAAAAAATGTAAACTTTTCATATCACACTATTTCTTCATCGAGCTGACAATATTTAATTTCATCCATCAATTTTGATTTCATTATTTCGATCTACGCACATTATCACAATATGTTTTGATCAGTCTTCTTTCTATACAAGATTGCACATAATATCTTCGATTAATTCGTTTTAAATGTACCAAATATGTCAGCATTCCAGTCATGAAGCAAATCGGATAATTCAAAACATAGACATGCATCAACTGAATATTGCTCTCGAAAGAATTTTCAGCTATTTGCATCTTCAAAAAATTCCGTTCATTTTTAGTCCTCAGCCAGTTGTGAACTCAATAGTTGCTTCATAGTAAATCTTTTAATTTAATTATAGTCTTCAAGCAATGTCGTTACAGCGTTAAAGAAACGTCCATATTATTTACGTATATTAATTACCTGAAGATTCAACAATAATGAGAGAATTCATGCACAACACACTTGAATATCCGTCATTTATTGGGGTTTGCTAAATCTCTTCCTCAAGCTTTTTGAATGCTTTATCAATAAAAGCGTAACTCTTCACGCATTTTTTTGAAATGCAATATCCTTTCCAATTGATGATTTATTGTTGACAATGACGCACTAAAATTTTAACGCACCATAATAGAAATTTTCCATTTGTGACTGTATGTTATTGACATATATTGGAATTGTTTGTTTCATTTGCAAAGGAAAAAATAAATACAAATATACGTTGAACAAATTAACAACACTATTTATTACTTGATGTTATTTCCCTCCAAATGTAAATCTACAACTTTCCTGCTACTTCAAAACAGCATCGACTACACTGACTTTTAGAACCCAAGTTGGTATATAAACAATTACACTTTACTGATATCTTCCGAAATAATTAAACTACAGTTTATCGAATACTTGAATCACAAAACCGAGACATTTGTGAAGCCATACGTTTGCTTGCGCTAACAAAACTAGTCTCCTTATCAGCATGGCAATTTTACAAAGAAGCATTTCAGTTCCTTCCCACTATGAAACTTTCCACTTCAATAGTTCACCATCAATTACTAATCCCAATAACATGGTGCATGTAGCATGTATAAAATCTGGGGAATTTACATAATGATTCTGATCCATCCTTTTAATCACGAACATATTTACCCAAAAATACACAATAAATTTACTAAATAAATTCCATTTCCTTTTTACTATTTATTAGTGAATAACAAATCACAATTTGCATCCCTTATCCCCTATCACCTTTCACGAGAAACTAATAACGTCTGCCACAAAAAAATTCATCAGAATATTTTTAAATTCACAAATAAAAAAATATACATAACGTACATTTCACAATACATTTAGAAACAAAAAAAAATTATTTATTATGGCAATGTTCTTCTCAATTTTTAATCGATTTTACCAATCTTTTTTCACACACGAGCATTTATAATTCTTCGCTACCATGAGAGAAAGATGAGCAAATCCATGTTACAAGAAATGCACTATAAAAAAGATAATCGTAAAGCTAATCTTAAATATTCAATGCATCGCAATTAATCAATTTTCCTTCATTGGGGTAAAGTATGTCATATATATAAACAGCTAATATATATCACATATTACAGTGAAAATAGAATTTTTTTGCAGAAAATTTCTCTTTACTCTCCTTTCACACATTCCAAAATTCATATTTTAATAATTACGAAATAAATATTCGTATTATTTAAATTCTTTAAAAGTTTTTACTTTCTCTCTTAATAAGTAAGGCACAAAACTTTTTTCTTTCAACATGTTATGATTTCTATTTCTCATCTATTTGCTACTATATTCCAATCTTGAATTTAAGAAAATTCCATTTATAAATTTATTTTAGATTTAGGAAAGAATCTTTTTCAATTTGTATTTAAAATGGTGTAAATAAGATAATCTCTGCACAATAGAATTTTTCATTTTAAAACTCTCATAATTTAAATTCTATACAATTCTATGAGTGAAAAGTAATAACTATTGAACAGGTCTTTCTATCTCTAACATATTATGCATATCCTGAATAATTACTCACATTTTTTCAATAAGAATTGTAATCAACCAAAGTAAATAATAAATATTATATTTCGGAATAAAACATTTTTACCTAATATGCTGAAAAAATGAATATCAATTTCTACTCAACATCATGTATAAATGACCTATTTTTGACATTATGTTCATATTTTCAATTTAATCAATAATATTTCACAAATATCAACTCAATTTCTACTTCTGGTGATTTTAAATGGTTAAATGTGAATCACTTATCAAAACACCACTTTGTTAGCACGATGACAGTTTATCACAATTCACTTTGAAATACGAACCTATTATTTATCTACAACATTTTTATGACCTATTTAAGATTCCTAAATTTTGACAACTTGTTACAACTGGATTTCTTCACAAATCTTTTCCACCACTACCAAATCAAACATTTTCTTCTTTTATTATTATTTAATTACATTTTTCGATTTCGATTTAAAATGCTTTAGAAACCAGAAATATATTTTAAATATTTCGAAATTTTTTGAACCTTTTATTTTAAACCTGAGAGCGCATTTACATTTTTCGACAAATATTATGAAAATAGGTCAAAAAATGAGAACATAAATAGGTCAAACATAGTCCCGATTCCTACTTTAATTTCATTTAATGGTTAACTTTCATTTTTTAACTATTTATAGTTTACGTTTTTTTACAATATTTAAAATATAATTAACGTATGTAATTGAATAATAGATGAAATAAAGTGAATTAACATCTTCAAAAATTTTTATCTAATTTAAAAATCTACGAATGACATTCTTTGAAATTATATGCATTAGAAATGATAACGTTAAAAATTTAAATATTATTTGTAATTAATCTCTATGAAATATCAGGTTTTGTATTTAAGATATATTTTCCTAATAAAATTTAAATAGGGTCAGAATTAGGATAGTCAAAATAGTTCCTTTCCTATTTATTAAAATTAATAAAGGTTTGTTAATTCAATAAAGACTTTGATAATGTTAACCTCATTTCAATTTCTCAAAGTAATTTCTCAATTAATTCATTAATATTTCCTTTCTCATCATTTCTGCTAATTGATTAATTTTAAATTATTAGAAAATAATTTAATGAGTCATAAAAATGTATATGATATAAAGTTATTATAATTTTAAACAATTGTGTAAATTCACTAAATGTACTTATTCACAGTTAAATCAACCAGTGAATTAAGCATCATCATCCAATGCAAGATTGAATAAAGAAAAAAGTTACGATTACTGAACATCGAAAATTACATCTTTAATTGTGCATGTATTAAACTCTGTATATTTACTTTTTTACTACATACATCGTTTTGATTGCATCATTTAGCCGTCTGGCTATCTTACTATAGTTATTGTTAAATACTTAAACTATAATCACTCAGTTCATTTTACTCTATAAACTATTCTATTGAAGACTGCATCTCAAAATGAAGAGTATGCACAAGTATTCCAACAAAAAAATTTAATTTAAATAAATATAGTGATTAACAGTGATTTATGTTATTGACAAACCAGTCATTTGTTACAAAATACACAACAATATTTATCGCAATTTTCCTATTTTGAAATCATAAATTTGCTAAAATTAATATGCAGCTTGCAATAAATATGTCTCACCTACTGCAGCATAATTATAGATTTGCAGTTTAATTTGAACAAACGGCAACCCCATCATATTATTTAATTAGCTGGGTCTCATTTTTCAACATATATGTAATTAATAATTTATCATTTTTAACAATGTACAAGCGTAAGGTTATGGGGAATTGCTCACAATTTATCATATATGAATTTCAAAAAGTACATTAATGGAAATCAATAACTTCGAAAATGAATATATCTACATTTCCAGTTATATAAGATTTTCAACGTGATATTAAAAAGTTTACCATATTGAATTAATATCATACTTTTGATTTTTCTTCTGGATAAAAATTACAAATATTTTTTAAATATGTTTTCTCTATATTTTTAATTTATTTTAAGTTAATCATTTAAATGTGGAATCTTTTCTCAATCAAATCTTATGGTCTGTATTTGTTACTACACTATATAGGGCGACAAAAAAGCCTAAGTTCAAAATCTTTAGTAGTTTATGGAAAAAAATATAGAAATATTTATACATTTTTTGAAACTTGATATTTATGAATAATAAATTAAGTATACTTTATGTCACCTGAAAATTTTATCAATTCAACTTCATCTTTAGAATCTTTTTATTATTACTAAGTTCAAACATGAACTTTATGAATGAATAATGAAACACTTACAATTTCGATAATTTCTCCTATTATAGAGAATGTTTTACAATTTACCAAAGGACTAAATATTAATCTTCTAAAATTTTTGTTAAAATTCAAAAATTAAAACGATCGAAACCAAACTTTACGTTACAATTAAATCCATACCCATTTCTTAAAGATTATTAATATATATTACATAATTTCTACACGGAATAACAACGCCTAAGAAAAAATAATTCATGACAAAAAGCCACCATTGTTTATTCCAATGCAAATTTCATATATATTGTATTCATAGCCCTCTTGTAAATGGATAAGTAAACTTAATATGCCACATCCTAAATAGATTATGTCATTCACAAACAAAACAAACAACTTTCAAAAAGCTATATTGTTTGCACAAGTCACAACGCTTCGTTAATCAATTATTTATGTCACACACTCTCTCTTTCGTCTTTCTTGTCTGCTTCATAGATGTATGTAGCTGTTAATTTAATATAAATATTATTACATTTTACAATGACATACCTGATAATTAATTATAATCTAATGATTTGTTGATTTACATGATGATTGCCATTTACTAGTAATTAGTATTAAGTATTATTCACTTTACAACAACAACTGTGTGCACATGGATGAAATTTAATCAACACCATCTGAACATTCAAACATTTAATGAAATCGAAACTTTCAAAGAACATTCCTTTTTTCTGCATTATTCGGCACGCGCGAACAAAATATTTTCGTTTCTCTTTCTCCCAACACGGCAGTATGTTTTTCATCCTTTCTTTACTTTTCTCTTGGTAATTCGTGGAGCGACAATGCCCATACACGTTAGTTTCGTTTATATCGATCTGAATGATGCTCTAACGACCTTCAATCATCATTCACTTAGATGTTGGAATAGTCTATTTAATCACACTTGTGAAAATTCATTTTATAAAAACATTTGTCTTATAAATTAACAGAAAAAACGAAAAGAATAAAAATTGTTAAAATTTAAAGTTTAATCATGTTTAGCAAAAAAGATAAAGAAAAAATTTTTTATATGAGAAAAATGTATTTTCGATTCGAGAGGAAAAATTTCTGAGTGACAAACAAACTTTTCGCAAAGAATAGATTTTCTGGGACAATTTTAATTGCTTAAAAAAAACCTTTTATAGAAAATCATTTGTGTATTATAAAAAGTTTTTTTAAGCTAGAAATGAAAAAAAAAACATTAAAGAAACAATTCTTACCTAGACATATAAATTCATTATTTCGTATTTCGTAGAGTGAAAAACTACCAAATATTTATACACAAGAGATGTTCCTTTTAAAATTGCTTGTGAATGGATAATTCCAATTTCTCTGAATTCGAAAAAATATAAAAATATGTTTCCGACTCTTCACCATAATTTGTATGCTATACCACGTCATTTATCATTTTATTTCCATGGAGCAAAATTTTTTTAATTTTGCTTATTATAGTGAAAAGGAAGACTTAGAGTTTAATCTCTGATGGTACCGGAGATAACTCCCACGTATTTTCTCGACCTATAGTGGTTAGGATTTCCCCACCAACTTTTAGATTTCTCACTTATAAAATGTAATGAGTTATTCCGTTCTCATGAACAAATAACTCCACTATAAATGTTGTTGCAGAAAAACCCTCTCTAGATGGAATAACCCACTTACATTTATAAGGAATTATTCCTTTCCAACCGGTGCAATATTCCACAGACGTGAAAAATCCTTCTTTGGGAGGATAATTTCCACTTATATTTTCTAGTGAGTTATTCCTTTTCCGTATTTGAATTCTCAACCTACCAAATTATAAGTTTATTCCTCTTTCGAAGAAAAGATTTTCTTCCACCTAATTTGTTTGAGAAATTCCCATCTTAGCATTAAACAAAATTTGATCAAAAGATGCAAACTTGTTCGATCTTTTTTCACACATGAGAAATTAAATTGATAATAGAGAACCAAGGAGAAAACACCTGACAACAGGGAAATTCTTCTCTTATTCCTGCAACAATAAACATTTCATGTCGACATTAGCATCTCAAGAAGAATGCCTTAATAGTATACCACACTCACTAAAAAAAATAAGATCAAATGTAAATTCCAATACGAGAATTCTTTTATAGAGTACACTTTTTTTGTGTAATACTTCATAGTCTACATATTTAAACCGAAAATCTTAAATTTATTAGATAATTCCTATTTATTTTCACAATTTAATAATTTACGTTTGATGATCAGCTAATTTCTACGTCACGAATTCAAGCTTATAGTGCATATCAATAACTAGATATAAATAAGTATTCATCTTTAACCATCTTTATAACGTATATAAACAATCGTAAATTTGATTCTTGAAATATCAGAAGATAAAAACTAAATTTAAAATTGTGTAAAAAATAAAAATGTTATTCCTGTAGAAGTTTTTCGAAATAAATTTGAAAATAAGTTTTTAAATTAAAACCTGTGCTTAAAGACTTACCGCATTGGTTTAAATCATTATAAACATACTTAATATGAGCAAAACAAGTAATAAAAGGAAATTTGAATAAATAGAATTTTGCTAACAAAATTTATCTAGAATTGTCCTTACACAAAAGGCATCGTTTCTTTTAATACGCCATATTTACTTCTTGTAGTCACAATAAAAAATAACGTCATTCAATATCGAATTCGAATCGCTGTGTGCAATACGCTTTCGAAAATAAAATTTTTATGTCTCACAAAAAAATTTAATTAATAGTTTGCAGACTTCTACAAATACGATAAACTAATACTTTACTGTATAGTAATACGATGTTTATAAGAGTCAGAAAATGAAATAAAGAAAGAAAATTTTTTCTTTTTAATTGTTTCAAAGGGTGTAAAATTACAGAAAAATCATTTGAATTTTCCATTTTTAATGTGTTTTATCGTTGCTTCAGTGCACGACATTGTTATATTGTTGCCAATTAAAAAAAATGTCTCCTGTTGTCCAGATGTTGTGATTCTCCTTGTTTCGTCATATCAATTTATTACTTCATTGTTGCAAAAAAGATGCAAAAAGTTCGCATCTTTGATCAATTTTTTGTAATCTTAATGCAATTCTCACTAAGACAAATATATGGAATTATTCTCCCCAAGAGATTTAGTCAGTTGGAATTATTCACGGTTTAAAGGAATAATTCCACCTATAAAATGTAAGTGGATTATTACCCATTTAGAAAGGGTTTTCTCCACCAACATTTATAGTAAGTTATTCCTTCTCAAGAAGAACTACTCACTTACATTTATTTAGTGGAGAAATCCTAAAAAGTTGTGGGAAATTCCCAACACTATAGTGGCAGAAAATTCGTGTATTCCCGATCTTCATGTGATAATATAAAAATAATAAAAATATTTGCATTGCAATGTCTTTCCAAATTAAATTGCCATACATCGACCTTTTATATTTTTAAAGCAACCGCCAGTATATGAATCCCACTCAGCATTAAACAATATGCATTTTTAAATTAACTCCGCAGATAAAAACTACACTTCAATTGGTCGACACATGATACTCATGAAGATATTTGCAATTTTGTATTTTATTCCATAGCTGAGTTATGCACAGCTTGATTTCAAAGTATCTTTGTATCTGTTCATTCAATGGGGCGAGCGCAATTACAAAAAATGAAAGTTTATCTCAAATTAATTGCCTACATATTTTATTCATCTACTTACTTGATAATTAGTTTTCATCAGGAAAATTTTCCACTGGGAAGACCGAAATTTTACGTTTCAATCCTTCCATTACCTTATAACTTTCCTTGTGTGGCCTTGTTCTTATGTGTGTGTCCAACACATTCTTCTTACGACATTATTCATGCTTCTCATTCTGCATCCGAGAAATTGATACTCAGAAATCTTTCCTATCCTCCATACTAAATTTAATTTTACTCCAGTATAGTCGTTTGTGAATAGTTCATATTCTTCTAACCCTTTTTTAATTATTACAACACAACATTAAATTATTTACATTATAAAAAATTCAATTCATTCCTGTATACTGTTTAAGAACTTTAATAAAAGTATTTATTAAATCTTTTTACTTTGTATTTTATATCATCATATTTAAGACCACTCCACATTGTACTTTCTTTTCTTTAACTCAATCCAAATCTCATTTATAAACATGTCACATAAAACAAATGAAATTCACATGTACGAAATTTGAGGAAATTATTGTCGCAAATTCATCAATGAAACGTTTATAGTTTTACCTTACCGCTTATTAAATATTTTGATTGATATTTGTTTTCCCCGATCATCTAATGCTCACTCATGTCGTTGTGAACCTTTTCCATGCTCTCTCCACTTCTCACTAACATTATTTATTTAAATCCGTTTATGCTGCCTCGTAGCCTATAATCTTATTTTTCCATTTTCGATAATTTACCACCCAATAACACAGCACCTACATTCCTACAATATTAATGAATTAAAGGTACTATACACTCCTTTCCTAAATTTATGTCCTCTTAAAAACTTCTAAAACCACGTCAATTTTCATATCCTCACGAGTCATTTCATTCATATATTTTCTCTCTCTTCTTCACAATTCAATCATCTTTACTATCGTCTCATCAACGTATTCATAATACTCACATGATGATCTCATTACACTTTGTATATAAGATTTCTTCTTTCACATTTTATTTCATCATTTTCAACATTACTTACCTGATAATAATCCATTGAGCTAAACCACTACAATAAAGCTCTTACCAATTTGAATGATATAAAAGTTTATTAATTGTATCCTTTTCATATTCACAAATCTTTCTTATTCATTCACTGCTAAAAATTTAATCTCCCTTAATTTTCAAAATTTTTATTACTTTTGACTCTATCCGCACTCTTTCTTCTTGCCAAAATAATGGCAGTGAATTCTTATTCTAAATCCATTTACGTGTCAATAATTCTCAATGAAACGGAGTTACCTTTTGTGAGCCAAATTAAATTTACAGTATAGATGACAAAAAATGGAGGCAAACGAAAATTACAATATAATTTTATTGGTCAAAAGTTTCATACGCAATGCAATTTTCAACTAAGTTAATTCTTATATCGTAATAACCCTTTAATGTGTTTACACAATTAGTCATTATTAAATCAACAGCTTTAGAAAAAGTAATACAATTAATCCAATAACGCTTTTACTAACTCATATGCGATTTAATCAAATACATCGTTTTTATAATCTTTAGACAATTCAAATTAAATATTATGGCATTATTATCTCCTTCACTCACATATTTCATATCCCCACACCCCCTCTTTTTCCTCCTATCAAAAAAACGTTCCTTCACCATACCCAATGCACACAACAAAATCCAACTATCACACAAGCCCAACTCACGCAAACGAAACCCAATCCGAATACGTGTTACCTAGATACATCATCTCTAAACTTCTCACAACCATAAAACCTCACCCAATGCGTCAATAACTTATTCATGCACACATTTCTTTCAACGTTGCGTTTTCTAAGTATTTTGCTATCTTTCCTATACATAAACATTTTATTCATTTAGATCATCTTACTCTAGATCTAAAATTTAGCTTAACAAGCAAGAAAGAAAATTTTCCATGTAATTTATAATGATGTCAACTTGGACTCATGCTCATAATACACTTCGCAAATCTTAACAGTACAAGCTAAGAAACAGAAGAGCGCAACAAAATATACTAAATTTTGTATGTGTCTTTCTTTTTTTTACTTCTATTTTTCACTTACACAAAAACTTTTTCGTTTACCTCTTCTTTTCTTGCTTGCAACTATGAAATAATGCACTCATTGCGACAGAATGTGTGTATGAAAACTCACGTTATAATTTTTTACAGTAATTCCTTTTTATTCATTCATTCAGTTTTGACATATGAAACATAATTTGAAACTATTCCTATCGAACCGAGAGTTCTTTTATGAATGCCATCTGCTTCCTTTATCGAAAATTTTATGAAAGCATTTGTCGTCGTCTGAAAATTATAATAATAAATCGACAATAACAGATCATATCGGTCAGAAGAAGAAGAGCAGGATTTTGCACTTTTTTATGATGTTGAAGCTAATGAATTTCACTTTTCATCAATTCTACCGATTGACTAATTTATCGACAACATGATTTCATTAGTATGCGCTTAAGTACACCGATCTGCCAAACGGGTACTTGGTCACTGGTTTTTATTCTGTTTTGGACATGAGTTCCAAAAAAGTTTTTCTTCTTC
>JADBJN010000030.1:0-11395 GCA_018290095.1 Polypedilum vanderplanki
TACGCTATTATATTCACTTTGGCCGGCTGGCTGGCTGGCTGGCAGGCTGGCTGGCTGGCTGGCTGGCTGGCTGTTCGGGCGGAACACTGAGATCTCGAAAACTATAATAGCTAAAGGCTTCCGGATTTTTTTAAATCACTTGTGCCATCGTGTAGGTGTGCACAATTTACTTTATATTCAGTCAAATTGTTGTTGGAAATAATAATTTACGAAAATAATTTCAATACAAAAATTTTTGAACGTAAACAAATATGTCGGAGTGCGTTCAGTGAATTATTTTTCTTATAATTATCGTGCCAGTTACAAACCCCTCGTGCCAGTTACACGACAGTTACAAACCCCTCGTGCCAGTTACACGACAGTTACAAACCCCTCGAAAATGTTTTTCGAAATTTATTTTCATGAAAAAATATTTTATGCGACAAAAATTAATTTATTAGGTAATATAAAGTTATTTTTATTCACTATAATTTGAATTGTGTTGATAAAGTGATGCCGAAAAGAAAGAAACCGACGTTAACTGGAAGAATTGAGAAGCAAAGATTGAATTTGCAAAGACAAATTCGTCGACAAAATTCAGAATATTTGCAAGCTGAAAATGAAAAGAATAGTGTTTCAAAGCGTGCCAGAAGAAGTGATGAAAAGTATTTGCAAAATGAAAGTGCACGAGATTTAGAAACCTTACGTGCCAGAAGATCTGATGGTGAATATTCGCAACAAGGATTAAATATTGATAATGAATCAAGACGTGCCAGAAGATCCAATCCCGAATATTCACAAAGAGAACTAAGTAATGATAATGAAACAAGACGTGCCAGAAGATCAGACGGTGAATACTCATTACGAGAACTAAATAGTGATAATGAATCAAGACGTGCCAGAAGATCAGACGGTGAATACTCATTACAAGAATTAAATATTGATAATGAATCAAGACGTGCCAGAAGATCCAATCCCGAATATACACAAAGAGAACTAAGTAGTGATAATGAATCAAGACGTGCCAGAAGATCCAATCCCGAATATACACAAAGAGAACTAAGTAGTGATAATGAAACAAGACGTGCCAGAAGATCCAATCCCGAATATACACAAAGAGAACTAAGTCAAGACAAAGAAACGCGCCGTGCCAATAGAAATAAACCCGTGCCATGGAATATTGCTATAGAAAATTACAATTTGAACGTTAAGGACGGTCCTTTTCATCGTTGTTTCAGCTGCGACAAACTTCTTTTTAGCAAACAAGTAAGCAAAACTACTAAACAACAACTCTTGACAAATGGTTGTAGTGAAGAATATTTACAAAAACTGATTATCTCAGAACTGTACAACTTGAACGAATATACATTTTGCTTAACGTGCCTTGGTTATATAAAGAAGAAAAATTTTCCACGCTTTAATATCAACAACTCAAATCTAAGATTTCCTGACATTCCTCAAGAGTTTACTGATTTAAAATTAACTTCTATGGAAGAGAGATGTGTTTCAGCAAGGATTCCGTTTATGACTTTAGTGGCACTTGGTTGTGATCGTCAAATAGGAATAAAATCAGGGGTTGTTAACGTGCCAATTGATGTTAGAAAGACCATTGACTCAATTCCTGCCAAACCAGAAGATACTGGTATTATTGAGTTGTCGCTAAAGCGAAAAAAGTGTTACCGATCAGTTTATATGAAAGAGCGAGTAAGACCTGGCGTCATTTGGAAAGCTGCTAACATGTTGTGCCAAACTGAATTATATCAACAAGAAGGAATAAGGCTCAATTACGATTATGAATTTAATGGTATGCTATTAAAAAATTTTTTCTTTAATATTATCTTATATTGATATTCAATTTTAGATATAAATGTACCTCCACAAAGTTTAAATGATGTAAACATTGACGTGCCAGATTCTACAAACAATGATCTGCAGTCAACCGAGACCGTGCCAACTTCAACAGAAGAAGATCATTATATTCAAGAAGAAACAATGTTAGACTCGAATGAGGGTATTCAGTTTGCACCAGGTAAGATTTCAAGTTGAAACAAAGCCGTGCCAATTAATTATTTCTCGTGCCAATTTTATAGGAGAAGGTCAGATACCAATTCCGATGTTTCTCGACCCCTATTGCGAAGAATTATCATTTCCAACTATATATTTCGGTAAAGCAAGGCACTCTCAACCTAAAGGAATTCGTTTATCGTATGAAGATATTGTCAAGTCAGAACTTCAAAGATATGATCGAAGAGCGTGCAGAGCTGATCATTTACTATTCATGCATAAGAAAAGTCAAATTAAGCAACTGATGGGCCAAATGAACATTGTATTTAGAAAATCGGCACAGACGCACAACATTACTGCATCTCAAGCAGCAAATAAACAATATATTGATCAATCAATTTGCAAAGATAATGCTTACAAGTTTATGTCTGCTATCACTGGAAGTCCAGCTTACTGGGAACAACAGAAGAAAAAAGTGCTTGGCATGGTACGACAATATGGTATATTCACAGTTTTCATTACTCTCACAGCAGCAGAAACACATTGGCCAGAATTGTTGGTAATATTAAAGAAAACTGTAGACAAAGAAGACATTTCAGAAGAAGAAGCTTCAGATTTATCGTTTCAAGAAAAGGCACGATTGATTAGAACAGATCCAGCCACTTGTGCACTATATTTCGATTATCGATTCAAAGAAGTTCAAAAAACTTGGCACAACGTCACTGGTGGACCTTTTGGCACTTATAGAATTATTCATTATTTCTATAGAATTGAATTCCAACACCGTGGATCTCCTCACGTTCACATGGTTATTTGGCTTGAAGGTGCTCCAATATTCGTGCCACATGATTTGATATCCGAGCAACAAGTTGTAGAGTTTATAGATTTTATTTCAACAACTAATACTGATGATCTAGAAGTATCAGATTTAATCAAATACCAAAAGCATAAATGTAGTCACACTTGCAAAAAAACGGCACGAGGTAAAATTGAATGTAGATTTGGTGCACCCTTTCGTCCAATGGATCGCACACGTATTCTTTATCCTAATGATGATGAACTCGATGGTAATACACAAAAGAAAATCCAAAATATTAACAAACATCTTAAAGAGTTACTTAATGATAAATCGGAAGAAATTGGCACTTTTGATGATTTATTAACAAAGCTTAATTGCACTTTGGATGAATATTTACAAGCGGCACGAGTAAAATTGAAGCATCCTACCATTTTTGTAAAACGTGAACCAAAAAACACAAGAATCAACGTTTATAATAAGAAGATTTTACTTTGCATGAGAAGCAATATGGATATACAATTCGTGCTAGATCCTTATTCATGTATTGGATATATTGTCGATTATGTCAACAAATCATCACGAGGCCTCTCAAAATTATTGCGTGAATGTGTGGAAGATGCAAAGAAAGGAAATTATTCACTTAAAGAAAGACTCAAGTCATTGGCACATATACTTTATAATTCATCTGAGATATGTGCACAAGAAGCTGCATGGTGCCGTTTACGATTAGCTATGTGTCGCTGTTCTGATGCTGTTGAATTCATTAATACAAATCACTCTTCTGTAAGTATCGTGCCATATCGTGCCAATCACATAAATATTCGTGCCAAATTATTAACAGGATTTTTATTACAGATGCGAACTAGGATTTTAAAATCGAATAAAGATGTAGAAAAATTAGCAGCTGAGAATCCAGATAGTACGGAAATTTTCAAAAAAGGTCCAATCGATCATTATGCATGTAGGCCTGATGAGCTAAATGATATTTGCTTAGCTGAGTTTGTAGCAAATTACAGCTTTAAATTAAAAGCTGGAAGCTCTATTGAAGAAGATGAAAATCAAGATCCTGATGCAGAAATTGAACCAATACAAAATGACGATTCAGATCAAACAAAATCGAAAACTTTTCAATTGAAGGATGGATCTGGCACGATAACTGAAAGAAAATCACCAAAGGTTATTCGTTATTGTAGATTCAACATAGAACAAGATGAAGAAAATTTTCTAAGGGAAATGTGCCTTCTTTTTTTGCCTTGGAGAGATGAAAAATTAGAAATTGAAGAAGCAGACTGTGCCACACTTTATTTTCAAAATCGAGATACAATTTCAGCAAATTATAGTAAATTTAACAAAACGGATCTTAACATTAACGAGATTTTAAATGAAATTGAAGAAGATCGACGTCGTGCCATTGAGCAAGATGAATCAAATCAGCCAAACCATGAAGAAAATCTAGAAGAAGACGATACATTTTTAAATGTTTATGAATTTGATGATAATATTGTGCAACCGGATTTTTCTGTTGAAATTGGTGAAATATCTAGGCACGAAATAGTTAATAAATATGTCGTGCCAGATATGCTTAATGATGAAGATTTCCTAAATTTACTTAATTCACTCAATGTTGAGCAACGTGATTACATTATGCACATTATCAATGTCTTCAAAGAGAATCGTGAAATACCAATATATCATTTTATCACAGGAGGTGCTGGCGTTGGCAAAAGTGTTTTGATTCGAGCAATTTTCCAAGCAATTAAAAGAATATTCAGAATTTTTCCTGGCACGGTCAATAACAATGAAATATTATTGCTTGCATTCACTGGTATGGCCGCCCATAATATAGGAGGAATTACTGCTCATTCAGCTTTCAATTTAGTAACAACACAAGGTAATGCTGAAACAATCTTGTCTCCAGATGTAGCAAACACTATGACAGCTAATCTTAAAGACTTAAAGTTGATAATAATAGATGAAATCAGTTTACTGTCATCAGAATTATTGAATCAAATAAGCTCTCGATTAAAACAAATATTTCATACAACTGAAGAATTTGGAGGAGTTTCAGTGATTGCAGTAGGCGATTTTAATCAGTTACCTCCAGTTGGTGGCACGATGGCTTTCAAACCTCGTCGCAGTCGTATAGGTGACTTAACAACAATTTTAACAGATAATCCACAATGGGCACTTTTTAAATATTTTAAACTTCATCGTGTGATGCGACAACGTGATGATTTGAGATTTGCTGAAGCACTTAATCGTTTATCAATTGGAGCTACTACACCCGATGACAATCGTCTTTTTGAGTCTCGTTGTTTTACTGAAGCTACACTACCAGAAGCAGCTAAAAGGTGTGTAAGATTAATGAAAGATAATGCACCTGCAGATGCTTTTAATTTGAAACGTATTCGAGAGCTGGCACAGACATCGTCTATGAGAATTGTACATCGTGCCGAAGATCGATTTAGCGGACACATAACTGAGCGTAAAAAAAATCAGGCACAGCGTGAACTAGCTAATTTAAAGAGAAAAGATTCACAAAATTTGGTGTTAGATTTGGAACTTGTCATTGGAGTGAAATACATGATTGCTACTAATATTGATGTAACAGATGGTCTTTTTAATGGAGCAACTGGAGTTTTGAAATTCATTGAAATAATTAATAATCGACCACAGGCACTTTATTTAGAAATGGATGATAAAACGATTGGTCGAAGTGCTATAGGTAAACGTAAAGACATTATGGTAAAAAATAAAATCCCACTTAATTGGACACCAATCTTTAAAATTAAAAAGACATTCAACGTGCTTAAAAATGGATCAGTTCAGGTAAAAATTAAATAATTTATCGTGCCAAAAATTTTAATATCCTGCCAACTAATTTTAGGTTACTAGAGAGCAATATCCTTTAAATCCAGCAGAGTGCATAACTGTGCATAAGAGTCAAGGACAATCAATGCCAAAAGTTGCAGTAGATTTGTATGCAAGTGAAAGAAAAATGGATAGATCAATGTTATATGTTGCCTTTTCTCGTGCCACAAGTTTAGAAGGACTTTTTATTATCGGACAATTCGTGCCTCCCGAAAAAGTTGAAAATGATAATCCTGTTAGGCTTGAATATCAACGTATGGAACGAGACTGTTTATTGATACCAAAATTCAAATTCTTACAAAATGTCAATAATAATACCATTCAAATAATTTCTCAAAATATTCAATCTCTACAAAAGCACATTTCATGCATCAAAGAAGATTTGACATTTCTAAACAGTCACCTAATACTGTTACAAGAAACTTGGGCTCAAGACAGTAAAGATTATAATATTCCTGGATTTACTGAACTATCCCGTAATGCATTCAATGGTCCTCAATCTCTAGCTCAAGGAACGATCATTTTTGTAAAAGATTTGTTTGCAAACAGAATCGTGCCAAGTCGTGCCAATGTTTTTGAACGTCAGAATCAACATATAGAAGTGACTTCATGTATAGTAGATGGCTCAATATTAATTCTTAACATATATAAAAATCCATCAGCTGGATTGGAATTATGTAAGGAAGCAGTTCAAACTTATCAGGATTTGATTAGAAATTTTAACACCGTTTTTTTGTTTGGCGATTTAAATGAAGATTTATCTAAAGAATCACCATTGGAAACTTGGTTAAATTTATTTGGATTAAAGCTGATATCTGAGCGAAAAGCAACAACAAACTATGGCACGACAATAGACGGAATATTTTGCAAATCTTTGGCACGATATAGTACATTCATCTACGAAACATATTACAGTTATCATAAACCATTATTATTGCGAATTATGAATTGATATGATTTAGCACGATCTGTAAAATAATAATGCCATACAATAAAACAAAAAATTCGAGTAATCTTTGTTTACTTTTTTTACATCATTTCAGAACTTTTCAGAACATCAAGGATTTAAGTTTTCTTATGAATTTTCTTTGGTGGTTCGTTTGATTTTTCTGGTTTCTCTGTTTTAATAGATTTAAGTGGAACTGAACTTTTCTTCTCTAAAATCTTTAGTGCTTCTGATTCCATAGATTCCATATCTTCAAATGTAAGGTCTAAATCACCACTCTCTTCTAAAATTTGAGTACTACTTGCATTTGGATTTTCAAAATCTTGACTATAATTAATCGTGCCAGTATTAGAGACAGTTTTATTTAAGTTTTGATCCTCAATTTTATCCGTGCCAGAGTTAAACATACTTTTATCTAAGTTTAAATCACCAGTCTTATCCGTGCCAAAATTTTTTACATTTTTTAAAGTCTCAGCTTTATTAAAACTCATCGTGCCACCCTTCTTTAACGCAGCAGTACCTTTAGATTTGATATCTTCAGCAAACTGGTCGTATGCTGTTTTTGCAGCTTGTGCCATGTTTTCTGAAAACATGAAAATGTTAGAATATGAAACAAACATCTGTCAGATATACTTACGTTTAAAACTATCAGAATGGTGAAACTTTTCTAATTCTTTTAAGTAAGCAGGTCTTACGCGTTCAGCAACGTACTCAAAATCTGATCCAATAAAATATTTTACCCAAAAGTCAGCTTTATTCGCAACCATTTTCATAAATGGATCTTTTTTAATAACTACAAATAAACTTGTAAATACTCGATTATTTTTATCATTATATGCATATTTACCTTCTTTTTTAGCGAGAGAGTGATCCATTTTATACTTTTCTTTCGTGCCAAATTAAAATTCAATTTATTGTTTTCACAACAAGAAAAAAATGTTAAAAATTTGTAGCGCAGTTTATTAATTGAACCGCAAAAAATTCTAACTTTAATTATCCGTTAGAAATTTGTATCTAAAAACCATATTTTCCATTTTATGTTATGGCACGGCTTTAAAAAGTGTAATATATTAAAAATCAAGTGGCACGACTAAAATTAAGTATTAAATAATTTCAAACATTTGGCACTAATTAAAAACAAAAACTAAAAAATTTGGTAAACTTTTGTTAATAGCAACTGATTTGTTATATTCCAAAAATGCGCTTAAATCAAGTATATTATACTGATTTACCCATATTTTTTTACTTATGTTCTACAAATACACATATTTCATCACCAAAATGTTCATTTATCTTTGTTAACCGTTCTATAAAGTCTTTAAAAGTCTTTTCTATTAAAAATTTTAATTTCTATCAATAATTTAAGAGTTTATTTTTAAAATTTAATTTCTACCTTTTACACTTAAGAATGAAATTTGACCTGAATTTGCCATTAATTTAATGATGATGAAATTTATAACAACAAAAAACTGACAATGCAAAAGAGAGCGTGGAAATTCGAAAGAAAGTGAGCAAACAATACCGTCAAGTGAAAGAAAGGAAGTGAAGAGAATGCGTACATAAAATTTCTTTCAAGGCACGAAGAGAGTTGGACTTGATAAACGTTCTTCAACGTCTTAATAACATAAATAAAATGAGAACTTTATAAAGATATGCTCAACGATAAGCTTATTTTTACACTCAATCCTTGAGAATTTCTTCTTTTTTAAAAAATATAATCTTCTTTAAAGTTCATAAAATATATCATAATTTTTGCATACAACATATGAAAGGTCGTAAAAAAATTCTTAGTATTTTTTTTTTGTTGTTATTGTATTTTGATTTTCATTTATACTCATGAAAGCTGTCTTGTGCGCCTATGGAAACTGTTTTCATTTCCTTCTTTTCTTTTGTTTATTTTATCATTCATCGAAAGAAAACATAAAAATTTTCTCTTTTGCACATAAGAAAATAAACTCGACAATATTTCTCATCTTTTGTTTATACAAAAGTATTTGCTTCATATCATTAAATGAGAAGAAACGAATTCCAAGTGAGGAACTTAATATATTTTCAAAACTATTTTCAATGTTTCTTGTCAAATAATAAATGAATGACTTTAATATGGAGAAAAAAGTTTAAAGCCTTTCATTACATAAATTTAAATCTCGAAGGAAATTTTCTATATTTTAAGCTGGGATTTAAAGAAAAAGATTCTCGAGGATTTTTCAATATTGACGAAGAAAAATACTAAATCAAGTGGTTGAAGCTTTTGATAAATTTCATTTTTACAGACTAAAAAATAAGTTACCAGCTTTCATATAAAATGCTTAATAAAGCAACAATAATTGTGACGGTATTTTTAGTTACATTATGAAGAAGTAGATAAAAAATTATTAAAGAAATTTATTTTTCTATCCCTTGACTAAATAAACACAAAACTCACTCTGAACAAAATGTTGAAACCGATTCAAGAAGCATTCCATACATTTTAGTATTAAATCTCTTTTCCTTCCTAAAACGATTTCAATCTCTTTACAAAATCTTCTTTTTTAAATAGAGAAGAAAATAAATTATAAGAGATAATTTTTAATTATGTATTTCCACGCTTAATCTCTTAATAATTTCTTATTCATGAGTCTTTGAAGTTTAGTAAAAAACTAATTTTTCATTTTCCTAATGACTAGATTCATTTAATTTTATAAATATTTCATCAGTCTTATCTAATATAAATTGATTTTACCCAAAAAATATATTTTCCATTTCTAAATCGATTTCTGTATATTTTTAATCTAATGAACCAAACTTTTGTAGGAAAAGGATGAACATTTTCTTTACAATTCAAACATTTTGGCCAATTTCTGTTGGTTTACTACGTGCCTTACTCAATCTATAGATTGTTAGATAATTTTATTTTACTTTCATTCATTGAATTCTTTTCCTTTATTAGTTTAAAGTTTTCATTTTTCTTGGAGGTGATCTGTGTCAATGTTTAGTGACATTAAGGCTTGTGCATAGTGAGTAGCATTAGAAATCAATTAAATTTAAGACTTTGTGTTTAAAACGCATTCTCTGATAAAAATAATTAGAAAATAGACAACAGACAAAGTGAGAATAAAGCATATTTTTCCCAATAAAGTAATGACTGTATTCTTCACATGACATAATATAGGATCTATTTATTCATAAATTTCTTCTCATCTAAGAAAGATATAAAAAGTAATGAGATTACATTGAATGCTGATTTTCACACACACACAAAAAAAGATGAATTTATTTAGGAAAATGCTTTTGACTTGTGTATATCAGAAATATCAGATTTCTGTCTATACATTCTATAAAACAAAATATATTTAAATTGCTCGTTGTGTCTACACATGACTTGAAATTGAAATTAAATGGATTTCTATACTAAAAAATAACGAAGTGTTTCTAACTTGAAAATGATTTGAAAACACTGCTAGACTTTTTTCATTCATTTCTAATTTTATATTTTTGAGGGTCAGCGTACTTACACATAACAAAAAAAGTGTCAGAAATTTCATTACTATTTGAAAGAAAATTTTTTCAGCACTCATTTTTTGTAGTCTTCAATCATCTGTTGAGTTTTCTTCTTCATTCACAACGTTCGTAAATTATTTTAAATGAAAACATTTACTACTTGCGCACCTGTGATAACTTAATAATTCATAAGACGAAAAATTTCTCATTCAAAAATGGAATTGTGTGAAAATAATAAATTAATTGTCTCGATTTAATCGCAATTTCAAAGAGAAGAAAAATCTAGGTATAAATATTTGATAGATATAAAAGGAAGTGTTATTAAGACGTGCTATGAGAATTTAAGCATGAAATTCTAGGGTATATTAAAGAATGAAAAAATTTTGTATTGTGATTTTCAGTTTTGATGTACTTTATGAGCTTTTTACAAATTATGTTGATGAATTTGAAAAATTTTATCAAAATAGAAATTCTTTTAAGCATTTTATTATTTGATACAATATTGATTTTTTAATAGAGACTGTCATATATATACAAAGAATCAACTTTATTCCAGTGTTATTATTCGAAAAGAATTTAACTCAAAATTTTTCCCTTCAGAGACAAAAAACTACGCATTAAAAAGGAAATAAGACTGTTTCATTCTCATGTAATAAAAAATATACAGAATGATTAAGAAAATTTTCTAACTTTATGTTAATTTTAATCTGAATTAAAACCAACCCTAAACACACTTTTCTGAAATTTTATGAATTTGTTTTCTCCCCAAAAGAATTGCAGTCGTTTTATTTTATTTTTTATAAAAGTTCTATTATTCAGTTTACATATTCGAATTTATGATTAGTAACATGAGGAAGTCATTATCAACATAAATTTATTTAATGTATGATAATAATTTTTATAATATGATAATTTATATGATTCTGTAACTAACATTGATGTGTAATTAACACCCAAAAAGACTATAAGAAAAAAATTTTAAGAATTTGAGAGAAATAAATGTCATAGTCAAAGAAACAGAAAAAAGTTTTTTAATATGGTATTTTATTCACACAAATTGAAAAATTTATTAAGCCTTCTTCATTGAATAAAAATTAAGATATAAAAAGAACAATATAATGATAAATGACAAAATTTCATCAATTCATGAATGCACAAGTCAATACAAAAAAAGAGACAAAGAAAAATTAATGCCATTACACTCGAATATTTTTTCGTCTCGTCATTTTCATCCCTTAATAATGATTTGCTTTGACAACGGATGAAGAATATTAAATGATGTCAAAAAAAGAAAGTCAAAGTAAGTACACGAGATA
>JADBJN010000010.1:0-28821 GCA_018290095.1 Polypedilum vanderplanki
CCTAAAATTTCAATCGTGCCGGTCTGACTATGTTACTTCTTCTATCTTTAACTTTGAGTTTGTTGCTTGAAACTTCCAGAAGCGAAATTGATTTGACTATTGTGTTTGTGCTTGGACAACAACAAGCTGCAGTTTCATCTTCCGTATTTAATGGCTTCTCTTCGAGACGAAATTTTTTGAATTCCTTTTCCAATTCAATTTCCGACATTGTTTTTATTATGAACTAAAAATAACTGCGAAATCAAAATAGGAAGAAAAAATGGAACAAGTTATTTGTATGAAAACAAAGGCCACTTATTAAAAATGTATTTTTACTCACAGATTTGATCTGAATATAAATATCTTTACTCTGTGACTTGTTATCCGGTGGATATTTTGCTTTTGAAGCTATTTTGATGGTAAAATTGAACTATTTTGCGAAAAAACAGACATGAAATGATATTTTTGCTGATTATTTACTCAATACATTCACATAACTGCGTACCCCGATTTTGAATTTTATTTGACTGTTTTATATTTCTATCAGACGAACTGTTTTGATTTTCTTTACAGATCTCTCTGCTGTTCTTATTGCTAGATTCTTTCCATAAACTGTAAATCTAGCTTTTCTCCATTTCAATTCGAATATTGATGCATTTTTAGGTACAACTAGGAATAAAATAATTTATAAATAAATGAAAAATTTATCATGATTTGCTTACTTCTTAAAACATTATCTTTACAAATTATATTAAATGTTCCTTTTGTATCCAATACAACTATTCCTTTTTGGCCAGTTAAACTAACACACTTTGATTGCACAATCTTCAACTTAGCTCCATGAAAGTCACTTTTATGAATTGTTGCACTATGTAAAGAAGGAAAATTTTATTAAAATTTCTGATTTAATAGTGAATAATCTAAATTTACCTAACACTATCATAATGATTACTTGTTGTATCAAACTTCTTCTTTAGATTTTCCATATCACTGCCTAAAATTTGTTCCATATAACTATTCCATAGTTCATTCAATTCTCTATAATCGTCATATTTCATAGTTTTTCTAGGTAGTGAATATAATCCAAGATTCTTCATTTCATTTCTTGACAGCTTCTTCTTTTGTGGCTTGAGTTTCTTTAACTTCTTCTCTTTTCTTTTGACATTTGCAATTTCTTGAAATTGATTTAAATCTTGAATATTTGAAGTCTTCTTCTCTCGTGGATGAACGAGATGTTCAATTACATTCTGCACTTCTGTAAATAAACGTTTATAAAAACTAGCATGATTTAACATAAATTTTAATTTACCTTCAACTTTAGATTCCATTTTTATAAGAAATTTATTTTTGTTTATCAACACAGTTCAACGTGTTTTGTTTATGTTTACAAAAAGTTTTATTTCTTATAACTGACCAAATAATTTCAAATTTTTTAAAATCTTTAAATTCAATTTTCTCTTTTAATAGACTATGCAATGACATGAGCTCAATACAGCATATTTTAAATTACTTTGAAAATCGAATAAAATAAATAAAAACATGAATTTCTTCTAAAACTTACAATAACAAAAAAGTGTGCAATCAACAATAACAATGTTGCGAAGAATCAAAACAATTCACAAATTTTGTAATATACGAACATTTAGACATTCGGCAGTACTTAGGAAAAACCAGAGTGATGATGGTGATAAGAAAGACCTTAGTTCATCGATTGCCACAAAATTTCAAGTCTTTAAAAATGAATCAGTCGGCATTATTTTTGATGTGGAAGAAGAAAGAGCGAGAAGAATGAAACAAATTGAAGAAGGCATAAGTGAAGAAGATGAACAACAAGAACAAAGTGAATCAATTCCTTCAATTTATGCTGACCTTAATTTAGAACGTGAGTTTAAATTTTTTAATACTTTGTAAATTATTATTTGTCTCTCAATTTTAAGGTGGAAAAACTGGAGTATTCGATATTGAAGATTTAGTTGAGCTTTTGAAAAAAGAAAATGCAATAGATTTGTGTGTCATAAAAATTGCACCAGAGTTATCTTATGTTGATTATATGGTAATTGCTACAGGGTCAACATACAGACACATGCTTGGAATGTCAAGTTTTGTTCGAAAAGTATACAAAATGAAGCGTAACAAAAATGATCCAATACCAAAAATTGAAGGTGAAACATGTAAAAATTGGATGGCAATGGATTTGGGAAACATAGCACTACACATCTTCTCACAAAGTGCAAGAGAATATTACAATCTTGAGTCATTGTGGCTTTTAGGAGAAGAATATGAGAAGAAAATAAGAGGCAGAGATGCTCCAAATCAATTATATGAACAATTCTTTAATCCCTCTCAAAAAAATAATGAAGTTATAGAAAAAGAAGAAGAATCAATAGCAAAATCTTAAAAAGAAGAAAATAATAAATTAGAAATTATTAATACTGACTTTGAAATTTTTAAAACAATTTTGTTGTTCTGTTTTGATTTTTTGAAAGGGCGACTAAAATTTTTAAAGCAGCAGCAGAAAATTAGATTGAAGTGTAAAGAAAAAGCTTTTTTGCAGCTCAAAATCATTGAAAATAGAGACCAAAACTAATTAAATTTATTTTAAAAGACGAATGCATGTGTAGAAAAGTATAGTGAATTGTTAAAATATTGTAATAACAAGAAAAGCTGCAATAATTTGATCATGGAAGAAAAATCATCCATTTACCAAGAATTTGTAGATTTTACAGAGCAAAATCAATGGATTACAGTTTATCAGGTTAGTAAATGTGATTCTTAGAATCTCCAGCTGCATAAAAGTATTAAGTTTCACGATTTTCATTTAAATTTTAAATGCTGGATCAAAAATAAATCTCTTTTTCTCCCCTTCACATTATAAACCAACCAATTCAATCTTCCTTTTTTCTCTTTTCGTAGAATATCAAAGACGCAAGCGAGTTAGAAGCAAAAAAATGTGAGAAAAAATATATATATATACCTATATTCCCTGTATTGTATTGTACATATATATATTCTTGTAAAATTCAATTATCCCTTTTTTCTATATCTCGCTTTAACATTCTTTCTTTAGGCAATTACACGATAAATGAATCTAAAAAGCAACTTAATAGAAGATTAAACAGGTGAAATTAAATCAATTAATTTTCCGTCCATAACAAAATTATAATTGCATGTTCAATTTAATATTCGTTCCATACACAGATATCGTGATGTCAATCCATATGACCATTCGAGAATAATTCTTAAAAGGCAACACATCGACAGTGATTACATAAATGCAAATTTGGTCAAGTTAGAGCGTGCAAAACGTCAATATATACTCTGTCAGGGTCCATTAGAACACACCGTTTCTCACTTTTGGCTCATGGGTATGTTACAATGAATCATTAACAAAAAATGCATAGCATGACAGCGGGTGTCTCACATTTTAAAATTCAATAATTTTTCTTGGAAAAACTTTTTCTCACTCGCTTTTCCCTCGAATGATTTTTATTATGATGTATTATTGTGTATGTTTTTTGTTGCTACAAAATTCTTTTCTCCTTCTCACTCTCTCTTTCTATTGCTACTGCTGCCTGTTTACCTACCATTTACACATACAAAATACAGTGTGGGAGCAACAATCAAAGGCAATTCTAATGCCTCAATAAGATAATCGAAAAGAAACAAATCAAGTGTCATTTATATTGGCCAAAAAAGGAAGGACAAAAAACTTGAATTAAATGATGTTGGATTAACGGTAGAATTTGTCACAGCTGAAAATTTCAAAAACTTTCGAGACGCTTGTTTCGGTAAGTCTCATTTATAAATAGAATAAATGATGATTGAAGTTGATGAATCATCATTATAATAATATTCATTTTAATTGACACACAAAAATAAAATAAACGCAATATGCATTTCCTAGAGTTACTGAGTGGAATCAACAAAATCGAGAGAGGTCATACAATTTCATTATACTCAGGTAAAAATATAATATGTGCCTTAAATGACAATGAATCTCATTTTTCATGCATCGCGAGCTCATTGTTTCTATTCATTACGGTTTATTATATGCAATTTTCCTCTTCTCTCTCTCTCTCGTTGTGTATGCCTTTTTGAACTTGTACAATGTATAGTGGCCCGATTTGTGTGCCGAGCTCTCCAATTGCATTTCTTCAATTTCTTAAGCAAGTTCGTTGATGCTGGTGTGTGGATGAAAATGTTGACCACCTGTTATTCATTGCAGTGCAGTATTGGTCGATCAGGAACATTTGTCTCGTTGATTGTTGTTTAGTTTGGTAATATACATAACTTTTTATACAATTCCTAATTATCAATTAATGATTATTGAAATTTATTAATAGAATTGACAAAGAGGGTGAAAATAAAGTTTCAGTGAGGGATGTTTTGCTCGAATTGCGCAAATATAAGAATGGGTTTGATTCAAACATATGATCAGTTAACATTTCTTACGAAGCCATTATCGAAGCATGCGACGAATGAACAATGATGTGAGTATAATTTTCCATGTATATGCGATATTAATTTAACAATATGATTTCAAGTGGATTTTTTCTGCTTCATATGAATTCTTAGAATTTCATGATTAAATTGCCATTTTTCTCTCTACATAGACTTTCAACGAACTTGATAATTTAGAGATTGCAACGGAAGCGATGAAGAAAAGTGAACAATCTCCTCCGCCTATTCCGCCTCGAACGTCTTCATATGTTCCAGGCGAAACACGACCACCTTCCGATTCCTTCAAAAAACAAGGTCAATTACTACCACAAATTCCCATTTCCGATCCAAGCGAATCAACTTCATCATCCTCATCTGACACATCCGATTCAATCGAAGACATATCTGAAGATTCGAGTGAAAATGATGATGACACGTCGAGGATGATAAACTGCATTCAGTTGATTTGATGCAGATTCAAGTTTGCCACCGATTCCTAATGGAACTCTAGACTTGACGTCTCCGATAAGCAGAAATTTAGCTCAGATGAAGAAGTATTATGCAGTAATATAAAAATTAAACTAGAATATTTATTCTTTATAATTTTTTTTTTGCAGGTCTCAATTGACGAGCGACAATAATGTTACCGCCAATAATAATAATATAAATGCCAGCAGTGAATTGCGTCATCGTAATCGAACAGCTCGTCAAGAGGCAATGCAAGAGAAGATTCGTGAAATCAAACGCAAGCAGAAAGAAAGCGAACGATCATTGCCGAAAAAAACGCAGGTCACTTTAATTATATCCGGTGTAATACTAGTTTTATCAGTTTTCGCCTATGTTTATGTGAAATCTTAATTATTTAATTAACTTCTCCTTCTTGAAGTTTATACCTTTTCTACCCTATATTTTTCTCTTATACAAACATTTAATATTTAAACCTTTTTTTTTGGTTGATTTCTTAACTTATCTTTAATTAGAAACATGAAATATTTTTCTTTTCTTTCTTGTGAGTATTTCTAATGTGATCTTTATAATATTTTATACAAACATAGACTCTTTCTTTTTTAAAACTGAATGAAATCATTATAAATTTTCTGCTGAATCATGAGAACGTAAAATAAGAGCAAAATATTGTAAAAATATTTGATATCTCTAACATCCCCTCTCTTTTATCTTTATGGATAAATAATAGAGACTTTTTTCGTGCTTACTTCTTGCCAATTGTGTTGAAACAATTGTTATTGTGTATATTTCTTTTTCCTTCTTTCTGCTAGAATCTTAAACAGTTTCTACCTTTTTATACAAAATACAGTTTTGTTTTTAATGAATCTTTATTTTAACATTGCCGTATGCATGATATTCTTTTTAATTTGTTTATACGCCTATAAATTAGATGATGAAAAGGACAAATTTATCAACCTACATAAAACAACCTACTTACGAAAAAAATATTATTTTTTAAACGTTCCTAAAACGCAACACAGAGAAATAGGATGATGATCATAATTTAATGTAACTTTAGTTTTTTGCCATTGCATTCATCTTTCTAATAAATAATATTAACTATTAGAAAATTTATAAATAAAAATAATGAAACTATGTACAACTTTCTTAGGGTCCTTGAAAATATAAAATATTTACATGTTCGTTAGAAAATCCTTTAAATCAACACTGGCACAATTACTACTAATTAAATTCTTTGCATTTTACTCTGTTTGTTTCATTAAATCATTTTTATCACATTCACTATTTTCTCTTCCTATACATACATAAAGAAATATGAATGAGAAATTACCTTTTAGACTGAAAAAGAAGAATGTTGATTGAAAATTTAAAATGCATAACATTTTAGAAGTTTTTTATGGAAAAAAGTTATCAACACACATTAGGTACTTTAAATTCATCTTTCAAATGTTTCTGCCTATACTACAACTATAGAAAATGACAAAAATGAGCTATAGAATAAATTATTGAATATACAAACAGCTATTAAATTAACAAACTTGCATTTTTAATTGTAGATACAAATTATTATTCGAGTGCAAAAAAGAGAAAGAAAGTAAATGAGAAAAATTAAAGTTCTTTTTGATTCTGTGATTTTTGTTGCTAGAATCATTGTGATTTAAAATAAATGTAATTATTAATTTAAAACTGATAATTGCTTAGAAGAGAAAGTAGGGAAATTTCTCATTCACATTTCACAATGAAAGTAGAAAAGATAATTGTAATCAATCAAATGTGAACGTAATATTCTTAGAAGGAGGAAAAAGAAAAGAAATTCTATACACACAGACATACAGCTTTCATTTTCATTTTAAACAACATTATTTAAAATTTATTATTTTTTAAAGAGATAAATAATTCAAGTTTTTATAAAACAACTAAGTATGAAGAAGACACAAATTAACATTTCAAAATATTTTTGATAGAGACAAATTGTATATTTTATAGTATTTTAAGTCCATTTTAACATAAATGAGCAGTTCATGTGAAAAATTATTACCTACTTTTAACATTTTGCTTATATAAGTAGTAGTGAGAAAGAAACGTTTTCCATGAAACTTTTCTAGTTCATTTTTGATAATAAATGAAATCCCCTTTTTGGAAGAAAGCTTTTACTTTCTTCATCATGTGGTTTTTAAAGAAAAAAAATTTAGATGAAAATCAACAATTTAAGAGAAAAAAACTAAAAGCGAGGAAGTTTTTAAGACAATTAACTGTGCATTTTAGTTTATATATATATACATTTAAACCTTGCATAATAAAGAATATTATTTATATGTAGCGTTAAAATACATAATAAATTTATGATAGTTAGACATGGACATTAAACTTAAAGAATACACAATACACACCCTGAAACTCTTTATTGAAATTTTTTGAATATTTTAATGTAATTGATATATAAGTTTAATGTCCATGTCCAGAATGATGATAATGATAATGAACCGTAGAGACTCATTTTCTTCTCTTTAATTGATGAGGAATGAAAACTTTACTTTTAATTTTCTTCATTTTATTAACGGAACGATAAATGATGATGATATGAGATTGAAGACAAAAAGGCAATTGCTTTGAGATAAATTTTATTTTTTTACATTATAATTTGTCAAATTTAATAGGAGTGTAGAAAAAAGAAATGAGATAAATAATTGATATACTAAATATGTACGAAATTGAAATTATGTTTAACAAGAAAATCAAAAAAAGTAACGAAAAAGAAAAGAAATGAGTAAAAATCTTAATCTGAACAAAAGAAAAAGAAAATAATTACAGAAAACAATTTATGCTTTTTGTTTGATCTTCTTCTCAAAATTCTCTCTTTTTTTTGCAGACAAGCGACGACTATTACACTGGATAAATGATACTGGATAGTGAAATGGAAAATTTTCTTTATGTGTCAAATATAATCAACAGAAAAAAAATAATTAATGAGAAAAATGTTAAAAAATATATAGTGATCGCGTGCGCGAGAAAATGTAGGAGAAAAATAAATTTCCGAAGTAATAATTATAAAAAAGAAAAGTCATAAGGATCAACAAAAATACATAGCATGAAACATACACACAAAAAATATTACAGCAACAGCAACATGATAATACAATTTAAAAATTATAAACCAAGACTGCAATATTACATACTTTAGTACATCTACTTTTTACTACATATAAATATTTATTGCAATTAACACAATGAACTTTTTAAAAATATTACTTAATTATTATGAGAAAACATGATAGAGAAAAACAAAAATATTTTACACTTGATGAATTTAAATATAAAACGGAGAGAAGTTAATAAATTTTAGTAACTGTCTGTCTGATAAAGTCAAAAAATTTCTCTCCTTTTTTCAAAACTCTTATACAAAAACCAATATTCGAAATAAATATCAAATATAATTTTAGTTTTTTAAACAAAGCATGAAATTATGTGTCATAAGTCAAGTCATTAAAACATTTTTAATTCCAAATAGGGAAATCAACCTATTTTAAAAAAAGAAAAAATAATTTTCGTTTGATTATAGACAAATGCGTTAAAGAATGATAAGAAGTATTATAGAAATGAATATTTTAGATTGATTTTCCCTCATTAAATAAATCCTATTGGTCTTGTATTCATTTCTATTGAAATAAGTTTCCATATGTTTCTTTGTTTCGTTAAATTTTTTATTAAAAAATTATGAAAAATTTGTTTATAAAATAAATTTACTAAGTAGAGTTTAAAAGAAATTTTTCTCTTTAAAAGTTTCATTCTGTGTCTCTTTTCCACTTCTCTTTCGGTATCACTGTTCTTAGGAAGTATTGCTCATCATTTTTATTTTTTTTTCTTCAGAAAGCAGCATGCATGGAACTTTGTTTTTTCAGGGAATGCTGAGAATGCTGTAATTTTTAGATTTACATTTTGATTGACTTTCAGGTAGTTGAAAATTTATATATTTAATTGCCAATTCTTTTTTTCACTTCAAACGTTATTGTTGAAACAACTTCAAGTTATCATATATTTGAATATATTGAAAAATAAACAATCATTTAATTTATCAATAACATTTCTTAAATATTACTTCATTAAAATTATTCAAAAGAGTTAAAAAAAGTTTTTTCATAAATCGTGATTTGAATAAAAATAAATTTGTTTTTTATAAGAGTTCATACCATGCATCTTCTTCACTTCTAATCGTTTCTTAAGAAATATTGCTCATCATTCTTCGTCTTTTCAGAAAACAACGAGTGTGTATTTGCAAGACAAATCTTTTCATTTTCAAAGAATTATTATGAATGAGAATATGATGACTAAAGAAATAAAGGTATGAACATAAAGCAACGGTTTTAAAAATTTCAAATGGCTATTTCATATACCGATTCAATGTAAACTATACACATCCAAACATAAACCGATGAACCTTAGTGTCGCGATACCATTCAAGTGATTTTCATTTTCAGTACAATAGTTTAATGTAAAAAAATTATTAAAACTAATCGAAATGAATTAAAAGTGCTCGAAAAGATAACATGAACTGCATTTTAGTCATGAAGTGAGGAGTGCAATCGATTTTTATCCTTTTTAACACAAAAAACCACATCTTAGTGTAGGTTTTATTTTTCGCTTAATCCATTTATTTTTGAATAAAATTGTGCATAAAAGTGTATAAATCGATGAAAATTGACTAAAGCCAAATGAAAAGAATACAGATTTTAAAAAAATTCAATGAAAAATGCTGTAAAAGTGTAAAAATTTTCAGAGGATTAGTGAGATTTTTTTCTCTCATTTATTACTGCCATAGTTTCTTGTGAAACATTGTGATAGAAAAATATTTTTAATATTTGATGTGCAGCACGCAATAAAAGTGCAATTAAAATTAAACAAAAATTATCCAAAAGTATAAAGTTTACTTAACTCGTGCCGCAATTAATTGTATTAAAAAAACAGCGAGAATTGAAAGGAAAAAGAATTTTAAAAAACCTGTCCATTCATAGGGAATCGACCATCTTGATTTTGTGCTGTAAAGTGGAATGTTATAAAGGAGGAATACACATAATAGAGCGACAAACGAAGAGAGAAAAAAGAAAAGAAAAAACGTATATACACAGAAAGAGCATAAAAATGCAAGTGGATAATAGATGAATAAAAATAAATAAATTTATATATACAGTTTACTTAATACTTAAGGCGCGATACTTAAACATTTTTATTGCCGATTTTTAAATATTAGGATAATAAAACTACTTTTTTTGCTCCATTCGCTTGCTTAGTGTTTTGGTGACAATAGCTTAATTGTGTAGTAAAAGAGACTTTCATCTTAATGGCTTGTTATTAAAATTGACTCATTCGTGTGCGAGTTAAAGATTTAAAAGGGATTTTAGATGACAAAATATTTTAACTCTGCTATTAAGTTCAAAAACACTTTTTGTGTGCGATGATAAAAACTATTGCATTTTATGACTTTGCTATATGAATCCATTGACAGTGTTTCTTTCTATTTTTTCTGAGATTTAGCTTTGAAATTTGATGAGATTATAAAATGAATTTCTCTAGCGAGAATTTTTTAAATTGCTCGGGATTAAATGAGGATAAACTGAAACTTTTTTCTTTCTCTTGTTCTGTATTTATGTGAATATACAAAAAAAGAGCTAAATAAGCATAAAAATTTTTTGAATTGAAGTAAATTGACAATGTGACAATATTATCAAGTTTAGATATACAATCTGTGAAGATTTTGTTGAAATTCTAACAATCATCTTATATTGCTTCGTTTGTTTAAATTTAAAATAAAATTCATAAATTTGAAATTTTTTGTTTACAAATTTTTTTTTGTTTATTTCAAAATTTTTTTCAAAAAAATTTATTTTTAATTTTTTACTTAATATCATCTAAAAATTTTAATAAATTTACAAACACTAAAATTCAAAAGAGTTCCCAAGCCTTGACAACTAAGAAAGAAAGAATTTAATTTTAAGTGAATTCCACTTTAAATATCTCGAATTCTTTCAAAGCAACAACACAAACCTAAAAAATGTCCATTTAAACTCATCTCTTTATAATGAGATTCAATTAACGCATCACATCAATCTCACTCAACTCTTTTTGACCCATTCTCATCTCTCAAATTATAAATAAATTATTTCTCACAGCCGAAAATGAGAAGAAATTGGAATATAAATAAATTTAAAGCATTATATGTAGGTGATTCGTGTTTAAAGCGAATAAATTTAAAAATTCCACCAAAAAACGAAACAAAATTCACAACATGAAAAATGATCTAATAAAAATTATTAATATGCACAAACTATAAAAGAAATAGATAGAAAGAAAAAAGTGAAAGAAGTTTCAAAAAAACATTTTATTTTATATCTTCTTCTTTTTTTCTTCTCTTTCTTAGGGTTTGAAGCGAGAAGTAAAACTTTATATTAAAATAAGTATAAGGAGATATATCTATCTACAGCAACAACTTCTTACTCTCTCTCTTTCTCACTTATATTTGATTTCGTTTAATTTTTTGGAATACAATAAATAAGAGCAAAAGAAAAGAATCATTTTCGTCCAAATTCGTGTTTTAACATCATCATCATCATCCCTTTTATTTTCGGCTGCGACAACAAATAAATGTAAATCTCGCATAATAATATTGATGATAATTTTGTTCCTTCGTGCAAACGCGACACATTCATTATATATATACCCAGAAAAGGAAAGAGAGAAAAGAGTAGTAATAAAAATTGATTTTCCCTGCCAACTTCATACAACCAATAAAAATATAGAAATATACACAAAAGGAATCTTCCATGAAGAACCGTCGTCACATTTGTCATCATCATAATCGTCACAATAATAATAATCATCACCATCGAGTATAGAGTGGAAGAGTAAAGAAAAAGTAAGTAAGGAGTGGAAGGAGGACGGCAGCACATTTGTTTGAGAAATTTGTTGCGGCAATAGCGAGAGAAAGAGAGAAGATTGATAGAGAAAAAATAAATTGACAACTGACAACGACGATAGCGAGGACAAAAAGTAATAAAAATAGAGCACTCATATGAGGAGGAAGAAAGAAGAATAATGACCGTCCGTTGTAAAGTGTTGCTGCATCAAATTACAACAAATACATGCATACTGCTATTGGCACTAATTCTTACAATCAAATTTGAAGCACCGATAGCAGTATTGGCAGCGAATGCAGCGACAACTGCGAGCACATTAAATAGTAATAATAATATTATATTGTCGCAATATCAATTACAAAATGACTCCTATTTTACCCATTTGGTGTATGATAAAAAGCGCTCGTGCCTCTATGCTGGCGCAACAAATCGGATTATTCAGTTCAATAAGAATTTAACTGTAATCAATACTAGTATAACAGGACCTAAGCCTGATAGTCCTGTATGTCATGCTGGCGGTTGTCCTGAGGATGTTGAGACAATTGAAACAAATAATTTCAATAAACTTCTTATTCTAAATAAATTTGGTGATTCGCTAATTTCATGCGGAAGTTTACATCAAGGTGCTTGTGAAATATACGAAAACCTCAATAATTTTCCCAAAGCACCAAAATATATTGAATTGCCAGTTGTCGCTAATGATGAGAATTCGAGCAGTTACGCATTTATCGGTCCATCACGCTATACAGCATGGCAACGCGAAGATATTCTATACGTAGGAATCACATTCACAAATGTGGGTGATTATCGTGACAACGTGCCAGCAATTGCATCAAGAAAACTGGATGATTTAAATTATGCCGAGTTTTCAATACAGCAATCAAACATTAACATCGATGTAAAATATCGAGATCATTTTCTCGTAAATTATATTTATGGATTTAACAGTACCGATTATGCATATTTTGTGATAGTTCAAAAGAAAAATCATCTCGTCGAAGAGGCAGGATATCATACACGTCTTGCGCGTATTTGTGTTACTGATCCCAATTATGACAGTTATACTGAAGTGACACTGTCATGTTTAGTTAAGAATCAAGATTATAATATTTTACGTGATGCCAAATTGACAGAAGCAGGAACACGATTAGGTCAAAAGCTTGGCATTCGAAAAGATGACCAAGTTCTTGTCACAACATTCTCGCCTAGTAAAGAAATTACATCAGAACCACAAAATTCATCTGCAATTTGTGTTTACACGTTAAAAGACATTGAAGAAATGTTTAATGAAAATATTCACATGTGTTTCAATGGCACAATTAAGGATCGTAATTTGGGTTACATTTCTGGCTCAATTTTAGATGGAAAATGCCCAGTTGTTGGTTCTATTGGAAATATTCATGACTTTTGTCATGCTGGCCTAAAAATTTCCGGTGTTGCTGCCATTACTGCAAATGCAATTTTCAATTTTGACAGTGAACTTGTGACATCAGTAATAACGACAATAACTGGTCCACATATAATTGCATTTCTCGGCACATCAGAGGGAAATATCAAAAAAGTGATATTATCAGAGCCTTCAGTTGGTGAATATGACCGAGTCGAAGTTGATCCAGAAAACTCAATACTCCCAGACACAATGGTCTCGCCTGAGCAAGATGTTTTATATGTGCTATCACGTAAGAAAATAACAAAAATGAAAATTGAAAATTGTGCATCGCATACAACTTGCTCAAGTTGTCTCGGCTCGAATGATTTAATGTGCGGTTGGTGTTCACTTGAGAAACGCTGCACAGTTCGTAGTGCATGTCAGCGTGACACAAGTGCATCACGTTGGCTTTCAATTGGTGCGGGTCAACAGTGCATCGATTTTGAGACAGCTGACCCTGACCGAGTTCCAATCGATCAAATGACTACAATTAATTTAGTCATAAAAACATTACCGGAATTACCATCAAATGCTAAATATAAATGTGTATTCGGCAATTCGACGCCAATTGATGCTGCTGTAACAAAGAATGGACTGATTTGCCAAACACCACAAGTCAAATATCGGCCAACAATTGAGTTTGGCAAGGACCATGTTTTAGTTCCGTTATCCGTTCGTTCAAGGTAAATAACTTTGTGTACTCATATACATATAAAACTTGAGATATTCACTCGAAAGATGAAGAAGAAAAGTTTCTTATTAAATTTTACAAAAATAAAACTTTTTTCATTTCCCCTCTCATTTTTCTCTTTCCATTGCTGTTGCTATTGCTACTTCGTCGTCTTTCGTCTAATCCGCAAACAACATTATTGGATAACATACACATACATGATGCTGCTACTACTGTTGCTGTTGTTGCAAAAAATCATACAATGTAGCGAGACAAACAAGGATTTTGTATCGAGAAGTTTTGCATTCTTCGATTGCTCAGTACATGAATCATGCTTCAAGTGCTTAAAATCACAATGGAATTGCAATTGGTGCATATACGATAATAAATGTGTTTTCGAGAACTCTACATGCAGAAATACAGCAAATACGATAACCGTTGAGAATGTAAGTGGATTAAAATGCAGTTTTAAATTAATATTTAGCGGATTTATTTCTCACAAAAATCCTTCTTTGCCAATATTGGTAAATTGTTTGAAAGAGAAATAATCTTTAATGCAATCAATGACAGAAAATCATGAATATATTGATTGGGAAATTTAATCCTCATTTGTTTGAATCAAGGCAAAAATACTTCGATTAATTGCAATTTTATGGTTTATAGATTTCAATAGCAGATGATTGAATTGTTTATTCTGAATTAAACAGTCATAGATATAATGAAATCTTATTTTAAAGTTTTACATACGAATACCAAAGAAATTGCCAATTATAAATAAACCAAACAATAAAAATGTCTCATCCTTGATTTGACCATTAAATTTCATTCATTCATTGTTGAAAACTCTTTCTTAATTTGCCAATGAATCAAGCGCAATGACTGATTAATCTGATCTCATTTTTCAATATTTTTCCCTACAAAACACAAGAATTTGCAGCAAATGACAAATGTATCAATGTAATTAAAACTTAATCAAAAATACTCTGTCATGTATATACAACCGGCAATATAAAAAAATTTTCTTCTTGTTAAACTGCCATAATTGCAATTTGTATTTTTTTAAAATTCATTCAATTCTTTCATTCTCTGTTGCAGCAATGTCCTCGCATAAAAGCACCGAAAAATGAAATTCTGTTGCCCAATAAAGTGCCAAAAGAGATAAAATTGGAAATAATTAATTTACCACGCCCGCAAAGTGCTCATTCGGGATTTTTATGTATTGTGAACATAGAAGGTGCTCACATGATTTTACCAGCACGAATTGAAGCTAATAAATACATTGTGTGCGATAAAACTCCCGTAAGTTAATTATTATTACTCGTTGTCGTAGATAGTCACTCATTCTTTCTCTCCTCTCATTGTGTGTGGCTGGCTGATATATTTATTTTTATACTTTAACAATGACGGCAATATGCCGTATATTACTTGCTACTACTTCATTATGGCAGGTCATTTATAATTTCAAGAAATTAATTTTTCAAATCAATTTTCTTTCCATCCCTTTTCTAGTACTCATATGAAGCGAATACCAATGAATATAAAGCAAAAGTTGATGTAACGTGGAATAGAAATCATTATATTGATACAATTAGCATTACACTATATAAATGCGATGTGTTAGGCTCACATAAAGAGCATGCTGATTGCAGTTTATGTGTCACTCGAGATCCAAAATATCAATGCACATGGTGCAGTAATCAATGTGTATTTAATGATACTTGCATTCATGGTAGCACAGCTGAATGTCCACGACCAAGAATTGATTCGATTAGACCGCTTTCAGGACCAATTGAAGGCGGCACATTGGTAACAATTGAAGGAAGTAATCTCGGTATACGCGAAGATGACGTGAGAGGCAAAATTAGAATCGGAAATGTCCTCTGTGAATTAGTAAATTACGAGATATCAGTGAAAATTGAATGTCGCACGGGCGCTGTAGAAAAGGAAATTACGGCAACAGTAAAAGTCGGAAACGAGGCGGGAGTGACAGAATCTAATGTATATTTTCAATATAAAGACTTCAAAGTAGAGCGAATTGCGCCGACGCAGGGTCCACAATCGGGTGGCACACAGGTTCAAATCTTTGGTCGCCATCTAAATATTGGCTCGAGTGTTATTGCATATTTAGATGACTACATTTGCCATATTAACATAACACATGCTACCAATGATCGACTCGTTTGCACAACAACTGCTTCACGTTCACCCGAATTTATTCGCACCCTCACATTAATTGTCGATCTCGCAAATCGAACCCTCCAATGCAAAAACAACGTCGCCGGAAAAGGCCATAATTCAAATGATATCGGTGCGGTCACATCATATGCTAATGGAAATGGAATGCGTCATGGTGCTTGCAGTATATACAATTATACGGTCGATCCAAAAATCATGCAAATTAAGCCTTTGAAGAGTTTTAAGAGTGGTGGTCGCATGATTACCGTTCATGGCACTAATCTTCACACGATTCAACGACCACAAATGGAAGTAATTTTTGGTGATGAAAGCATTAATCGAACTGACTGCACAGTAATTAATCCAAATCAGATGGAATGTCCATCACCAGCTGTTAGTGAGAAATTTCGATCCTATTTCATTGCACAAAAGACCAAGACGAAACGCAACATTGTTAGTCGAACTGACAATTATCGTTATTCAACTTCAACGTCGCCTTATATGACACCATCAGTTGCATATGCCATTCAAGAGACACAACTCAATTTTCAAATTAGCTTCATTATGGATAATGTCAAGAGTGTTCGAGATCTCAATAAACATTTCCAACATATTCGCAGCAATATGATTTATGTCGATGATCCTGTCTTCTTTCCCTTCCTTAATTCAATTCGGCTTTATAAAGGTGATACACTTGTTATTGAAGGTGAAAATTTAAATCTTGCCTGTGACGAAAGTGATGTGATTGTAACAGTAGGACAATTGCATTGTAATGTAACAAGTTTAGCTCTAGCACAGCTCGTTTGTACACCACCCGCTCAACAGCCTCCATCTACAGACGAATATGGCAATGAGAATGATATCGATTTACCATTAGTAGTCGTGCGGGTTGGACAGAAGCTACGTTTTCCACTCGGCTATTTGAAATATGATTTATTAAAGCCATATGCCTTCTCACAAGCAATGATTGTGATTGCAGCCTCGACCTTTGTTTTGGCTATTGTGCTTGTATTCATCCTAATTGTTTATAGACGAAAGACAACTCAGGCAGAACGCGAGTATAAAAAAATTCAAATACAGATGGATACACTTGAAAGTAATGTTCGTCTTGAATGTAAACAGGCCTTTGCAGAACTACAAACTGATATCATAGATTTGACAGCCGATTTAGAAAATCAAGGCATTCCAACGCTAGATCATGTCAATTATATTATGAAAGTTTTCTTTCCTGGCGTTTCAGATCATCCAATTTTAAATGGTCATAAGGGTCGAATGAATATGCTTCGTACAAATTACGACGCAGCTATGTTGCAATTTGAGCAGTTAATTAACAACAAATTCTTCCTTCTGACATTCATCGAAACTTTAGAAGCACAACGTACTTTTAACATTCGTGATAAGGTCAATGTTGCATCTTTACTGATGATTGTGCTTATGAACAAAATGGAATATGCCACGGATATCCTAAAATGGCTGTTATTGCGGCTTGTCGATAAATCAGTGATGACAAAACATCCGCATTTAATGCTGAGACGAACAGAGAGTGTGGTTGAGAAAATGTTAACCAACTATATGGCCATTTGTATGTACAATTATTTACGTGAATATAGTGGCTCATCACTCTTCCTACTCTTTCGAGCTATAAAACATCAAGTAGAAAAAGGTTTAGTCGATGCAATAACACATGAGGCACGTTACTCACTCTCTGAGGACCGTTTGCTTCGTGAACAAGTCGATACGAATGTCGTGACACTGCATATATTGCAAGACGACCTCGAAGATAAAGTGCAATGTAAAGTCCTGGATCAGGACACAATCACACAAGTCAAGTCGAAAATTCTCGACGCTCTCTTCAAAAACACTCCCTTCTCAATGCGTCCATCAGTGCATGATGTTGATTTAGAATGGAGGCATGGTCGTGGTGGTCATTTAACATTACAAGATGAAGATCTAACGACAAAAACCTTAAATGGATGGAAACGACTGAATACTTTGGCACATTATGGTGTCAAAGAGTCGGCTGTGATGTCACTCGTTGCACGCCAGCACGATTCTTATAACATCAACACGTACAGTAAAAATATGTATCCAAATTGTTATTACATCAACAATACACAAACGCATGTGCTGATTAATGGCGTGTTAGATTCTTCAGGCATGCATCATCACCATCATCCACAATTTATCAATCAAAATCAAACGCTTACCAGTGGTAGTCATAAACAACAATATTGTCGAGTATATCATCTGGTCAAATCGAATTTGGATGAGCATTATTTTGGCTCGACAACTTTCGGAAGTAGTAAAAATTCATCACATCATCCTTTCCTTCCACCGTCCAATAATTGTGCGACAGTTGAACGCACACATAAAGCCATTCCTGAGATCTATTTAACGAGACTTCTCGCCACGAAAGGAACGATACAGAAATTTGTTGATGATTTCTTCATGACAATATTGACAGTCAATGAAAAGTTGCCACCCGCTGTCAAATGGCTCTTTGACTTACTCGACGATGCAGCACGACGACATCCAGAGACTAATGATCCAAAAATCATTCATGCTTGGAAGTCAAATAGGTAAAAAAACAGTGCAATGTCATAAATTATTTTATACATAAAAAATTCAATTTTAAAATTTTCTTATTTGCAAACAGTTTACCCCTGAGGTTTTGGGTGAATTTCATAAAAAATCCAGATTTTATATTCGACATAAATAAGACAGTGACAGTAGATGCGTGCCTAAGTGTAGTCGCTCAAACATTCATGGATGCATGTTCGACAAATGAGCATCGTTTGGGAAAAGACTCGCCATCAAATAAATTGCTATTTGCAAAAGTAATTTCATTCTCTTTCTCTCATTCTATTTTATTTCGCTGTAGCTTGGATTTTGTTGATTAACATTTTCTATTTTTTCTGTATGCATCACACAGGACTTGCCACATTATAGAGAAATGGTGTCACAGTTTTATGCGGATGTTGCCCGTTTACCTCAAATCAGTGATCAAGAGATGACCGCGAGCATGCAGAACTTGTCCATTCAGCAGAACGATGAATTTGATACAATTGCAGCTCTAAAAGAGCTGTATATTTACGTGACGACATACAAGGAACAAGTAAGTTTTTTTAATTTATTTTTTATTTTTGATTAAAGTTTTTAGTTTAACTTTTTAAAGGTCATAATTAAAATTAAGTCTTGATTTAAATTTTAAATAAAAGAGTTTTAATTCAAGTTAGAAAGAACCGTTAAAATAAAAGTTTTCTTAAATATATTGAATCATTTTCAAGTTTTTATTATGATAGGTTTACAAAATTAAAAAAAACGTAATATAATTGCATTCCTCATCTAGATTATGCACTCTAATTACACTTTGAAATTTAGCCAGGCATATTTTTAGTAGTTGTTTTTCATTCATACAAAAAATTTCTATTTTTCTATGATACTAATTTTTATGCTGCTTTTCATCATTATATTTTAAGGATCCTTAAGAGTGTAATTGAAAAGCATAGTTTATCAAAGAAATGCAATTTTCATGTTTTTTGAAATTTCATGTTGAAAATGTACTTGAATTTTTCGCACCAAAAACCTTACGAAGTGTCGTCGAAAAGTCATCGTTTTTAGAGGCTAAAATATTACTTTTATTAACTTAATTTAAACTATGAATCTAAGACTTTTTGTTTCCTCTATTCTTAAACTTAAGAGAGAGTTAAAAAAATTAATAGTTAAGTTTAAAAATAAAATTTTTATTCAAAATTTAACAAGAACTATGAATTTAGAAACATAAAAAATTAGGGGTGAGCAATAACACCCACGGCAAATAATTCCACAGCCAAAATGAACAATAATTCCACAAACTCGATGCAAATAATTCCACCTATACTTGTAAGTGGAATTATTTGCTTTCGGTTGAGTAATAATTCCACAGAAATTTTTTTATTTTAATTATTTGCCTTTGGTTGAGTAATAATTCCACCTAGAAATATGAGTGGAATTATTTGCCTTTTGTTGTTACAAAAGCACTTAGTAAATTTTCTTCAATTTGTTGTAAAATTTATCATTTCTTTTCAATTCATTTCGCGATCTATTGTTTATTAAAAGCTTTTTTATAGTTTAATTAGTTGGTAGTAATCTTTTGACCGTGAGCAAGATAATAATTTGCGGTTTTTCACTGAAAATTTATGTTTTCTTAGTAAATGTGTTTGTTTAGGGTAACGGAACCTAACTTTGACCTATTCCTAACTTTGACCTATCTTGTATTCTTATTAAAATCACTATATTAGCTCAAACAATGCATTAAATATGATTTGTTTTAACTTTATAATATGTTTCTACAGAGAATTGAAGCACTTTGATGTGTATTTATTGAAATATTTCCATTTTTCTTGTTTACGAAAATTTGAAAAAAATTTGCACAATATTATTCTTTCTTTTTTCACTTAAATAATTGATTTCATGGTTCAGTTAAGCACTTAATTCAATCAATGCAGCTTAAAAAGCACGTTAACACTTCAAATAACATTTTTAATTGAGAAATAAGGTGCCAGCATTTTTCAAATATACCGGAACCTAACTTTGACCTACTGTTTTGTAATAATCCGTTATACTTTTCTGAATCTTTTTGTAAACAAACATTTCTTGAAAAGCAGTTTATACAAATTTCTCCTTAAATACTTATTGAAATTAATCGAAATCGGAAGAAATCGAACAAGCATTAAAAGAAATATAATTTAAAAATAATTTGGAAGTGCTTTGAAGTGAAAAACTTTTAATAACAAATAGGTCAAAATTAGGTTCTTTGTTTAGGTCAAAGTTAGGATTGACTTGGTCAAAGTTAGGTTCCAGTATATTCATTAAAATTGTGGCAAAATTGTTTATTGCTCGCTCTAAATAATGTTACAGTACAAAAGAGTACATTTTATTTCATCTTTTAGTGAGAAAGTGGAAGAGTTTCACTCTGATGTTTTGAGTTTTGCACTCAGGCACAGAGCAATAATAATATGCCATTTTTGATCCTAAAAAACTGTTTTTATAACGAATTTTTAAAAATTAAAAATAATAAACGCGTAGTTGCTATTCCCAAAACTTTCGAAGTTCTTTCGAAGTTATCTAACGGTTCGATTGACACTACCAGGTTTTGTATAAACTTTAAATTAATACTATCATTCTTAAATTTAGATAACTTATTATTTAACTAAAAACTGAGTTTTATAGAAAAATAAAATATAAATTCATATAAACAAACACATTTACTAAGAAAACATAAATTTTCAGTGAAAAACCGCAAATTATTATCTTGCTCATGGTCAAAAGATTACTACCAACTAATTAAACTATAAAAAAGCTTTTAATAAACAATAGATCGCGAAATGAATTGAAAAGAAATGATAAATTTTACAACAAATTGAAGAAAATTTACTAAGTGCTTTTGTAACAACAAAAGGCAAATAATTCCACTCATATTTCTAAGTGGAATTATTTTTCAACCAAAGGCAAATAATTCCACTCATATTTCTAAATGGAATTATTACTCAACCGAAGGCAAATAATTAAAATAAAAAAATTTCTGTGGAATTATTACTCAACCGAAAGCAAATAATTCCACTTACAAGTATAGGTGGAATTATTTGCATCGAGTTTGTGGAATTATTGTTCATTTTGGCTGTGGAATTATTTGCCGTGGGTGTTATTGCTCACCCCCAAAAATTAACTCAATAAAAGAACCCGAAAAAAATTACATTCACTAATTTCTATTTTTAGCGAATTTTTGGAACAAAAATCGCTATTATATTCACTTTGGCTGGCTGGCTGGCTGGCTGGCTGGCTGGCTGGCTGGCTGGCTGGGCGGCTGAGATCTCGAAAACTACAAAAGCTAGAGACTTCCGGTTTGTTTTAAATGAATTGTGCTATTGTGTAGGCGTGCACAATCTACTTTATATTACGCTAAGTTGTTATTGTGAATGACAATTTGCGAAAAATAATTTCTAAAGAAAAATTTTTGAACGTAAATAAATATGGCGGAGTGCGTTTTGTAAAAATATTTTTTGAATGCAGATTTGACCGTTACTTTCAATAAAATTTTTTAATAAACCAACAACTTTAAGCATAAATAAAACTAAGGAAAACTTCTGTTTTTTTTCGCAAATTTGAGAAATTCTGCAAATGTATATTTTGAATTGTTTCAATAATAACTTAGAAAAACTTTGTTCGACTTTTTACCGCATATACACTTGTTAATAGACACTGATCTGTTGCGCCAAAAATTCGCTCTAATCTAGTATGATGGAACATATACTGATTAATTTCTGGTTTCCTTTTATTCACAGATAATTGACGCCCTCGAAATGGACATCAATTGCAAAAAACTCCATCTTGCCAATAAACTCGAGAATGTTGGCGTCACGCTGGACGGAATAGACGATTGCTGACAAATAAAAGATTCAATTCTTGATAATTTTAACTTATACGACTGTAAATAGTTGAGGATTTTAAAAAACGAAAATAATGATGATGATAAAAAGTTTTAGAGACGAAGAGAATTAATTAATTAATGAATTATAAAAGCAAAAAAAAGTTTATTTAAAGGAGCAAATTAATTACATTTTTGCATTTTAAAAACAAGTTCTTCTCAACAAGTAGGAGTTATTGCATATGCAACAACACTCGAGACAGAATAAATAAATTAGATGAGAAGAATGAAAAGTGAGTTTTTAAAAAAAAAAGTTGCGATCGAGTCGTTTTTAATTTTTAAACTAATTAACAAAAACATACAGTGAAAAATCAAAAAGTTAGCCAACGCTTTTAAAGAATAACTTTTTTTAATTAAATGAAAAGTGAATGAAGAATTTTTATAATCATAAACTGCAAGAGAAAAATAATTAAGAGAAGATTTCTTTTAGAATAGTATGAAACTGATTTGAATTTAGTTTACAGACATATAGTAACAGAAAATTCCTTATACACACTATTTTATCCTTTTTGGAACTCACAAAACAAGAAAGAAAGAAACACTCTCACAATTTCAAATATTGACTTAATAAAATATTTACAAAACACATTATAAAATGAAGTAAGTAGATGATGATGATGATGTAAGGAAGAAGTGTGAAAAGTCAATAGAAAATTATTCAGAATTAAATTTAAGTTTTTTAATTCTTTATAAAAAAATTCTAAATCTAACAAATCAATCATCGTTGATAAGTATTAAAAAAAATCAAAAATTTATTCAATCAGCATTTACTTACTTATTTTCATTTCATTTTTTAAATCTCAAACGCGTGAAATTAATGATATAATTATTTTAACATGACATAAAAAATTTTGTGTGGAACAAAAAACTGAATCTCTTTTTTATACTCATTTTATTAAGAATGAATAGGAAAATGCATTTGATATGTAATTTATGATATAAAAATTGAACAGAATGAAATGAAACAGTAACAGAACCTCCCTTAGTACGATAGAAATTTTACGTTCTTTAACAATTTTAAAAATATAAAGAAAAATGATATTTTAGTAAGTGCAGAAGCGAGAAATGTCTTTTAACAAATATTTGCAATAGTAAATGACACAAACAAAATGAGAGAAGAAATTCATCACATATAAACACTCAGACAAACACACACGTAATATTATGAAAAGTAGAAACAAAATGATACTGATTTTAACAATTTTAATCTCATCAAAAGAAAAGAAAAATTAATTTAATTAATGTAAAATGACTTTTTTCTGTAACAATGATAAAAAGGAAGTTTTTTATTATTTTTAATTTTGAACCTTAGCTTGTGATACAAACTCTTAAGGTATTAATTATTATTATATTTTTTACACTACAATGAAACAAGAAAAAAATAAGATACAACAAGGAAAATGATGATAAAATGAAGTTTTAGAAAATAAAAATTTGATGAATGTCCGCTAAAAATTTAAAATTTTATGGATATTTTTTTACTTTTTCATTTCAGATAACGGAATTGACGTTTGTTTATAAAAAGTGTGATGAAATTGAAGTTTTTTTTGGTCGTAAACTTTTTGATAAAATATTTAATTCTTTAAGTTTTATCCAAAAATAAAAAAAAGATTAAAATGAAATTTTAAAAATTACCGAATTTTTATAATTTAATTTTTTTTAGAATTTTTTGTTTTATAAAAATTTAATTTTTTTGTTTACAAAATGAATTTTTTGTTTTAAAATTTTTATTTTTTTGTTTACATTCACAAAATTTTAATTTAACTCGCCATTACTCTAGTTATTGAATCATTTAAACCTTTTTATTCAATATGTACATCAACAATTTGATTGTATTGAGTTAAAATAAAATTACTCGATGTTAAAATGCATTAAAAAACAACAATGAAGCAATTTAATGCTTCCACATTTTTCTATTTATTTTCAGATGTATTTTAAGAGGTTACGGTTCAATTTCATATGTGCAATTCATTCATTAAAATCCTCATAACACCCATAATTCTGTCACCCCTCACTGAAGTAATAAAACCAATTCCAATAAGAACATGAATTGTGTAGGGAGAGAAATTTTTAGTTCTAAAAATATGTTTTATATGATGACTACCAAAACAATAACACAAAAAATATCAAATACTTTAGTTCTAAAAAAAGCGATTCGCATCTCGAAGTGTTGTTTTTTTCACATACATAAAAAACTTCTCTCTTCTTCGCACTGACAGACTTGTTTTGAATGTTTTGGTTCACGTCAACAAAAAGTATAAAATACAAATAAAATTTGAGTGCAATTCATTTGAGTCGTAATTAATAAATTTGCCCATAGGAAAAATTATTAAGAGAGAATTTAAAGAGAGCAAAAAAGAGAGGTAAATTATCAGTTTTAGAATCTATAAATTCACAGTCAATATTTTTACGTGCTACCATTTATTCTACAGTTTTCGTACAATTAACAACAAAGAGTGGAATAATATTTTTTCAGCTGATAATTGTGTGTATTAAGAAGAAGTTCAAGTGAAAATTTTGCATAATTTACAAGTCTTTTTTATTTCAGTGTGTGTGATTTGAAGTGAACAAAAGTGAAAAATAACAAAAATGTCGGCTTCTCAAAATCAACTTAGTGACTTTAAAAAATCACTTAAGGTACGGTGAACTTTGATACCAAAAATAATTTTTATTCACAATCGCTTTGATATTCTTTTTTTCGATTCATGTTTTCATGTTTTTGTTTTATTGCCGGCAATTTGTTATTTTATATTCTTGCGAATTGAATGAAAGAGAAACAGCAAAAATTGATAATCAATGTGCATGTTTTAATGCAATGCATTGAGAAAAAAGAAATAAGAAATTCAATTGAGTTGTTTAAGACATAAATCTTCTTGCACTCTTTGACAAATTACATAATTTCACATTTTTTTGCTTAAAAATTTATTTAAGTGATAAAAAAGGAAGAATTTAAAGCCCATCTAAAGTTCATTTTCATCTTATCTACTAAAGTACTTATTTTATTTTTTGTGATAGTATTCATTCGCACACCCATAAAAAATAGTCTGATAGAATAGAAAAGAATTTAATTACCATTCAATTAACTTTAGTTCAAATTTGTCATAAGTATGAATTTTGCACTTTTATAAATATTTAAAAGAAGATAAATCATTGAAAATCTTCAAGTTAACTGATTCAGAACATTCTTAACATTATCTCATTTAAAATTTACATAAAACTTGTTTTCTTCTCTCCTTCTTTCACTTGTTTCTCAACTTCTGCTTATTTATTAGATATTCGTGCATCTTACGTTAACGTAGACCTCATTTAATTCATGATTTTTTTGTTATTCTTCTTTTTTCAACCATTTTCTTTCATATTTCACATTTTATGTGTTATATGGTCTTTTATTTTTTAACTCTTTTTTATCTTATCTAAGTTTATTTGATCTCTCATCACGATATAAAGCAAAAAGAAAATTGTAATGATTTATTACTTTTTTTTGCAAATATTTGCTATCTTTTCACAACAATAATAATGAGATTGTTCCTTTTTAATGACTTTTCTGGGCTTGTAAATGCAAAAAAATTATGATTATTGACTTTTAATATAATAAATTTTATGGTCTAAGAATAATTATAGGAAACATTATTTTTCATAATTGTTAGGCTCAACACAAATTTTTCCAAGTTTATTATTGATCAAAAAACTAAAAGTTTTAATAAAATAGAATAAAATTAACAGATTTTAATCAATTCAAAACTAATTTAATGAGTGATTTAGTCTTGGATCAAAACAAGTTTATTGACATTAAAAGTTTTTTCATGAATACCTATTAAATAAATTTCATTTAAATCCTCCTGTGAAGGATGCTGTATGTTTACACAAATTTAAGAAATAGAATATGATATAATGCGTAATTCAGATAATACGACTCAATGGAATATGACGTTCTTGTAAAATGTGTCAGTGAACTTTATTTTTTTGTATTGCGATGCAAAAACAATTTACTGCTATTGGATAAAATCTTTTAAAAATACCTGAAAATTTAATTTTTTAAAATTTTTACTTTAGGATCATCTAAAGAATGCTCAATAATAATTTTTACTTTTTCAAAATTCTGATACAACCCAATTAAAACAATTTCCAAACATTGACCTTACTCAACAATGGAAAATTTTACTTAAAGAAGCCCTAGAAGTTTTCTTCAATTTTTCTCTTCATTTACACAATACTAACAGTGATGATGAAGCTGGGGGAAAAATTTTTTTTTAAGGAAGCATTAAAAGCTTTTCTCCGCATTTACATAGTACCATACAGATAAATTTCGACATGGAAAAATACAATAAAAATATCTAGAAAAGGAAACAAATTTTGTTGACCAGAATGAATAGAAATTAGTCATGATATATATTTTTGTTGATAAATATTTTTAATACTACTGTTTTAGTTCACTAAACGTCTATAGTTTATATTTCATAATTTTATTGCGATTTTTCTTGGACTTTGTTTAAGTAGCTATGAATAAATATTCCAAAGATCCCGAAGAAATTTTGCATCATAATTTTTTAATTTATTGCCTTACTATAAAAAGCTAAAGAATATTAAATTTTCATTATAAAAATCCTAGAAGTTTCTGCGCCTTTTTTTTATCTCAAAAAGAATTTCTTAATTTCATAACAAAAATTATCTCATTGGTTCACACAGTAATAAGACATTTGATAACAACGTAATACCCACAGTTTATCTAAATTATCCTAGAGGATTAAATTGATTAATTTTGTAAGATGATAAGAAACAAGCCCGTATTTATTTTCTCTCAGATAAAGAAATTAGAAACCACAAAAAAATGGTTTGAAAACTTCCCTTACTTGTTATTGTTTATTGAACTCGATGCGGTTTTAAATAATTCCACCCTTGACTTTGACTATGCTAAATTCTTTCCCAGACTTTATTTATAAATAAGTGTTGAAAATTAATTTTGCAAAAAATATTTATATAGAATTGTGGTCGGTCATATTGAAGGCCATAATTTTATAAGCTCAATTACTCATAAGGTACGCGCACGTAATATTCTGTTAGAACAAACAAAAGTCATAATAGCCAATTAAAATTAACACATTTAAATTCGCACATACTTCACATAAACACTTCAACAGTGCATCAAACATTAGTTATTATTAGCAAACTTCATTTTCACACAGCAGCAGGAAATTGTTGCAAGTCATGAGCGATTGCATTTTTGCATGATTTATAATAAATGTATACACGGAGAGAAAAATATGTTTTCTTGCATAACTCTTGTTATGAGACATATAAAGATATTATGAAACTAATAAAAGTTTTATAAGTCTTAAAAAGTTGTATTATGTCTCATAAAGTCTTTATAAGTCTCATAAAAAATCATTATAAAAAGTGAAGATTTATATGTCTTATAAAGTAACTTTATGTCACTCATAAAGAGCTTTACAAAAAATCTGCCTTTTTAAGACCAATAAAATCGAATTTTGAGACTCATACAGTATTTATGAGAGTTATAAAACACTTTTTAATACTTATAAAAAACCTTTATGAATTCATAAAATTTTGAAGATTTATAGGTCTTAAAAAATTGTTTATGCATCTTATTATAACAGTAAAAAATGTTTATAAAACCTAAAAAACTTTTTAAGAAATAAAGTCTTTATATGCTTTTTATGGTCATTATTTGGTCATAATTCTAATTTTTCTGATGTGTCTGATATTTTAAGACTATTAGATTATCAAAAGACTAATTAAAAAAATATTTTTCTAATTTTTTTTTTCTAATTTTCAACATTATTTTCTATAATATGATATTATATTTTAATTTATTTAAGTTCAATGAAACGAAATTGTAAAAATTTAGAGTCAATTGTAATAATATGATTAACATTTTGTAAAACATCTTTCAATAAAAGTTTATCATTAATAGACACATCGGTTAGAATTAAGAAAGTCAAATTTAATAGAGTAATAATATAATTCAATTGATCCACATAAATTCAAATCTCAGCAAAGACGTATGAGAAAATTTCAGTAATCCACTTGCGAAGTATATAAATCGCAAGAAAAAACTTTTTGCTACTTATAAAGTTGATTTATAAGAGACATAAATTTGTTTTATGCCAGGTAACAAAGAAAATTTTTTAGCTGGCATAACGAAAAACTTTATGCCAAAAAACAAACTGCGTTATTGGCACAAAATCGTTATGAGTCCTAAAAAGTTTTTTTCTCCCTATAGGGAAGAATAAATTACAAAACAAATTAGCATTTTGTCAAGTTTCTC
>JADBJN010000009.1:0-30431 GCA_018290095.1 Polypedilum vanderplanki
TGTTTGGTCGCTAGTTACTTTATCAACTGTTAGATGCTTAAATGAAACACGATTTCATCCTTTTTTGACCCATTTGGACCGTGAGTTTCTATTTTTTCTTCGCTGTTCTTTTTGCCACTAGAATGGAATATGTTTAATTGAATATTGTGTTTTTCTGCTTTATTATTTTGTTAGTTGTTTATGTGAAGAAAGAAAGAGGCAGCAATAGCGATAAATTAAAACTATCTATCAAAGTTAACTTTTTTTCTTAATTATGAAATGATATGCTGAATTTTCTTTCTTCATCTAAAAACATTGTGGATAAAGAAGAAAGAATGAGAAGAGTGTTTGTTGAGAGTGATGGATATAAATAAATTATTTTCTTAAAGTTTTTCTTTTATTTAAAGCATTTCTTGAATTTTTTAGTTCATTTTCCAATTTTATTACATCACACGAGTTTCACTTACTAAAATGCAAACTTCTCACGTCTTTATCTCGAAAATTGGCACAAATTTTTGTGCATCAGCAATATTTTGAAAGCCTCATTATCACGGAAGCGTTGATTGAAAGAAGTGCTCGAAAGATTGAAATTGAAGCCAATTTTTTAATTAAAAAATGAAAGCATTTGCACTTGTGATATAATGATATTAAAAAGTGTTTGTAATTTTCTTTCATTCACATTGATAAAAAGGGAAGAAAAATATCATTATTAATGGATAGATGAAAGTTGTGAACTGAAGTACATTTCCGATAAAAAGAAACAATGTAATTTAAAAAGCAATGTAAAAGACTACTCTGAAGAAAATTGGAAAATCGAATTTTATACCAATAACTTGAATAATAAGAAGAATTTTAAAAAAAATTCAGTAATCGAATCAATTGAGAATTATTCTAGAGTTTAAATATTTTCTTTTATTAACTGCTAAAAGAATTTTAAATTGCTCTCAATTGAAAGTGATAGTTCCAAGAGTAACCAAAAAAACGTTACGCTTTCCGTGTATATGCCGTATGCATGCCCTACGGAAAGGTAAACGGGAAAGTCCTTAAGTATTTTTGGTTTGCTCGGGTATTATTTGATTATTAAAGTTTCTTCAATCTGAGAATTTTAAGACTTGTAGAAGCGTATTTACTCTATAAAATAGTAAAGAGATTCATAGTGGCTGTGATGAGAAAGTATGTCAAGGTATGGCTAAGGGGATTTAGACATTTATGGAAATTGCTTGAACAGCACAAAAAAACTAAACTCCTGACTGAATTCACTCTTTTAAGCAAGTTTAACATGAAGCTGAAACTGTATACATGTATTATATTCCCATAGTTTTTAGTGCTTGTGCTATTCATGAATTTTTATCATTCATAGAACATAAGGAACTATAAGCAGCAGCAAACAGGCAATGATATTCAAATTCATATCTTCCTTCAGAACATCTCTTTACTTAATATTTCTCATTCGAATAAAATTTTTGCTCTCGTTCACAAATATTGTTCAAGTCGATGTGCTTGGTAGTGATTTGCATTCCGTTTTGGTGCCACATCAGTATGTTGGCAATAATAATCTTTTTTATCTCGCTTTAAAACGACGAAAAAAATGATTTTTAAATTTTTTTATTGCAAGACCTGTTGTTTATCACATTAGCACTTTGTCTTTAATAAATGATGATAGTCAAGTCCTTCAATTTCAATTTTTCCTTGCGTATAGCTTCCAATTATTAATAAAGATATTTTCTTATCGCAACATGTAGTAAAGAGTCGTCTTTAAAGATAAACGAGTCTCCTTCGTGGCCGCAGTATAATGGAAATTAATACAGGTGTCTGATAAGAAGACGTCTTAGTCCTTATCAATCGTTGCTCCAACTTTGTTAACGCTATTTCGTCATTTCAATGAAAATAGTAAGTACTGCAAAAAACTTTGAGATTTTATTTTATCATTCTATATGTACTTGTGTTTTTGGGGTATGGTTTCGCAATTGCCTCCAGCGTGTATGGCGGTGATACGAAAAAGAAGTCAAGCCCATTCTATTCAACTGAAAGATAACAGTTGTTACGAGCTTCGGAATGAAATCGATTGTGCGGTGTGTTTTCACAACAAATTTGTAATGATTGAAATTGAGATAAAAAAATTTATTAATAAAGAAAAATATAAATGACATTATCAGTGAACTTTAAATATTTTCAATGTTTAAATATTTGTTTCACTAACTTCTCTATTTCAAATACACTCTTTTTTTGATTTATCGTCACAACAATTTTTTTTATCAAATTTACATAAAAAATTCAATTTTCATGTCCTACCTATTTGTGGAGAATTCTTTTATCAGTTGAAGAAATGTATAACAAGTTGCACATTTGTGGCACAAACTCTCAGCGTGTTCCTATTTCATCATAAATCACTTGTCGGCAGGAAGTTAGAAGACAGTGAAATAAACTTGATTCAAACACGTGGAAATCAATTTAGCCCGTTAACACCCAAAATAGAAATGAAAGTGTCTCAATGAACATACTCTCGTCAAAAACAAGAGAAAGAGCCAACAGAAACAAGCAGCAAAGAAAATTTTTCTTCTGTTCAGCTCGTAATCGTTGTTGCTCTGCAATTTTACGCACAGACATCGTAAGTGTTTTTCTTTCTTATTAGTCTTAATGTGTCCTGCTTTTGCCTCCCAAAAAAAAAAGGAAAAAGAAAGAAATACACCAAAGACGAGAGTGAGTGCGAGTAAGGAAAATTCTTTTGGCTTCCATCTTAATAAAGCTTTTCGGTAAACTTAAAGCTGCTGTTGACCACACACGAAGGTTTCGGATGACATGTAGAGAGAGAGACCTTGAGGATTATATCGTAATGAACTTTATATTGATGTTCGGCTGATGCTGGCTAGAATTTTCTTCAATTTATTGCGTTGTCTGATTATTCCGTCTCGAATTTTTTTGTGAACAACGATTGATTTACTTCGAACTTTTTTTTTGCTTTACTTTTTTTGTTAAAAAAAATTAATCACTTAAAACTTTAATACAATTTCACTCTTCTTAAAATGTCAATCAATTAATTAATTATTTTAAATATTCAACAAATTCTGTCTTTCACAAACATTAAATGATTGTATTATTTTTATTTATTTGGTCCGCTCTCCGCAACAGTTTTGTTTCATGCGTTTTTCGACACGAACAGTTACACATTCCAACTAACCGCGCCTCACAAAGTATTGAAAGTCGCCTAAAACTCCGCTATATGTTTTTGTGTTTTGCTGTTGCTGCTTAACTAATAGGTAGAGAAAAAGAAATGTAAAGATATAATAGCAGAAATAGCAGTATTTTAAATAAAAAATAACCAACACAACTAAACATACGCGCCGCACTCGGTTTTTGATATAGAATTTAGTCTTCTTTTTTGATGATGCTTGTTTATTTTTTTCTCACTCGCATCCACTTCATGTAAGGAGATAAAAAAATCACGGAATAAAATGTTTTGATAACGCGTGAAAAATAGACCTTTTCGTTTTTAATGAATTGAACATTTTTGAACTGTATGGTATGCGCGACAACATAACAATTTCAATGTGTACAACGACGACGACAATAATGAATAATGATGCGATTTATGTTGAGGCTGGATTGTGTGCAGGAGGCGGTGCGTGTGGCTGACTATGTATTCAGGGGGTATTCCTACACGTCCATATGGTTACTAGACTAAATGGTCAGGCAGTTGACGACAATGGAGTGAAAAGTTGTGTGACTGGCGATATATCTTTGGTAAATGATGGATTGACGTTGATGTGCGATATTCAGCTGAAAGATGATTTAATTTGGCACGATAAATGGCACATAGGAATAAAATGCCTCGAATATGTAAGTTATAGCTTTCGCATGAAAAATGATAGACGACAGTTTACGACATTCATAAGTGATTTTTTTTCTTTTTTCTTTTTCACATCACATCGTTCGCTCTGCTTTGTATGCTTCGTATACAGCAAGTTGCTTTGCCATCAACATTTAAAAAATTTAATACACTTCTTTTTTTTACGTGTATGAGTGGGGAGATACAATAAAAAATATCCAATCAATTTTATAATTTAATGTGCGCGGATTTATGTGTGCGGCACGTTTTTTATTCGGAACAAGAAAAAAATATTAATTCCAAAAAAGAGCGAGTATATACCACAGGCACAACTACATGCGCATGCAAACGGGTGAGCTTTGAGAGTTTTTCCAACTCGAGTAAAAAGTTTAAGAAATTGAGAGAGAGTAAAAAAAAGTTTCGGGTGACGTCTTATGTAATGTATCTTTTCTTTCCTCACAATATTTTTTTCATTTTAAAAAAATCTTTCATTACCTTGAGAATGAATCTTGAATAACAGCGAATAAATATTTTCCACATTTAGGTATTTTTGGGAAAATTCCCACAATAATAAATAACGATAAGAATATGAATAATGCGTGAATAAACAAGTGTTTCAAGAATAATATCAATTAACTTCTTTAACGTTAAGATTGTAGTTCAATATATTCATTTCCTCTAATTTATTTTTTCCTTTGGAAATTCCCTTAGTCTTTCCTCCTTATTTGCACTTTAAGTGGTTTATCAATTTGGTAATCCGGTTTGGATAATAAAAATCGTATAATGATTTGTTTTAAATTATTAAACTTTGTAAAATTGGACAAAAAATAAAAATTTTAAATTGAACGCGATTTTTCTCAAACTTTTCATTATAAATGCGTTAATTTAAATTTAATTAACTGCCATTTATTTTATTGGTACAATTTTTTAAAATTCAATACCTTTTAAAAGACATATGTTGCTATTTCTCACACATAACGTTTATTTCCCTTCATCTAAGATGAAATGAAATTGAAATATTTTTGTAGTGACCTGGGCCAGTGAGAAGAAAACATTTCATGTTGGCGAGAATAATAAAAGAGAGCTTTCTGAACTCGCTTGTAGTACATATATTCTGGGTCAAAGGCGAATAATCGATTTTTTTATTAATACATATAGTGTATAGTAAGAGAAGAGTAAAATGGAATGTGTGTGCTATGTGTATATTGCTACTCATTCGCCTTCCGATAAATAAAAGTCAGTGAACTAAAATAGCTGGAGAACGAGTAAGAAAGTGGAATGATAATCAAAAATTGTTTTGGTCTTCTTTTCATCGTTCGTGAGCACACAAGTGGGTTGATGGTGTTTCTCCGCTTTTGTTGTAAGACATGGACATCATTATAAATGGGGTGATATGATGAAAGGAAAGGGTAAGTTCTTGTAAAAGAAGTGACGCAGTAAATGAAATGAGCTGTAAAAGCATAAAGTACGTTTGAGATTCGATAATGATATATAAGCGTAATAAGTGTAATCACCATAAAGTGTTGATTGAATTGGCCTCGCTTTTTGATGGATTTATTATCTGGCCATCAATTATTGAAAGAAAAAAAATTTTTTATTATTATTTATGAGACATGCTTATCGCTTTTTTTAGCTTGAGCTTATAAATATCGAGAAATGATATGGAAAAAATTTTTAAAATGATTTGTAATATAGCACCGTGAGTTTTGGTCATATTAATTGTTTCAGTTCACGTTTTATACTCGACTGATCATGCTTCATCATTGCAGGTGATTCAGGTAAAAAAATCATTTTTCATTGTTGTAGGTCATTGCGGTGATCTTTTTTGGCCATAGATTTATAAATTAAGTTTTCAATATCTCAAGTCATAAATATAGTCTTATAAAATTGATAATTCACAAGTACTTAAGGAAACACAAATTTAATTTAAGTAATGAACTTTGAGTTTAGCCACTTGAAAACATATACAATTTTTACTTTTTTATAATTAGGGTAAATGTTCCTAAATTCGGGACACTAAAAAAATTTGGGACACTTTTCTTTTCTTAATTATTCTCAACTTTTTAGCACGTTCAATTTCTTGAGAATACTGATGCATCAAAGTTGTAGATTTTATCATTATTTTCATTTTGATCGATATTTTTACGCTTCAAAAGCACTTTAAAAATGAGATATTAAGATTTTTAAAAATTCTCGATACAAAAAATGTCCCACTCTAAAATATTTATATCTCTTAACTTATTCATTTTTCATTCACGAGAAAGGTATAAAATAAAGTAAAAACCTCGAAGAATTTTATCATACATCACTTTTCACGTAACTCTTATCGTTTTTGCCACAAAAAAATTAAATTTATCTTAACCTAATTCGGGACACTCAAAAACCCTAATTCGGGATCACTTTGTTTACATTTTAAATATGTTCGTGAAAAATGTAAACAAAAAAATGCGCTTTCAATTTCATTGAATTCAAAATATTTTGAATGCAATTTTCTACTGATTCAAGAACCAATTTAACACAAATAAGTAGAAAAAGAATCAGTAAAATGAAAATAAATGTATTAAACAACTTTTAACACGGATTTGATATAAATATTTTTCTTTGTTTATTAGAAAAGTCAAGTGTCCCGAATTTAGTTTATCAAGTGTCCCCGATTAGGAAGTCAAGTGTCCCGATTAGGAAAAACAAATAAAATTAATTTTGGAAAAGGAGCAAATATTCTGAACTCCAACGTTGATTTAGTAAAATAATAGGAAGAATTTATTTATCGTTTAAGTGAACAATCATAAAAATTGGTTTAGTAATAAGTGAGAAAACTTCGTTCAAGTTGAGCGAAAGAAATTTTGTCCCGAATTTAGGAACATTTACCCTATAAACTAATTAAAAATGTTAAAAATTAATTAATAATAATAGTAAAAGCACAAATTAAATATGTGTGCATTAACGTTAACATTTAGCATTTGAAAAATTTAAAGAAAAACAAATGTACAACACTTCGAATGCTCAATTAAATTGAGAATCGAAGAAACACAATATTTAATTAGCTAAAATTCACTAATGAATTGAATATTATGAAAAGTCTCGACTTAGAACTCTAATTAGCAAAATTTTGCTTATGGCTTTTTTCAGGGATTTCTTAAATTATCAATTAACTCTTTATGGCAACGGAAAAAATAAATAAATAACAAATAATTTAATTGCTCACCTTTGCACATTGTTCCATTAATTATCTTACAGTAAAAAGAAAGAGTGTTAAAACAGTATTTGTAAACAAAAATTTTGACACGTAAATTCAATTTTATTGATAAGCAAGAGTAAATTTTATGATAACACAAATAGGTATCAATCCCGAGCGACACCAGCGCGACTATGACGATCATACGACGGTTATATGACTGCCTAGCCATGGTCATGAAGCCCCGTGAAAGCGGGCCTTTACGCTTACCGTACGTTGGTCGTATGTCAGTCGCACGACAGTTGCCGCACAGTCGTAATGACATCAATCACAAAATCGTCGCCACGTAGCTACGGAGACGACTTTGTAACTTTTGCACGTTTTTTAAAGTTTTTGGTTAGAAGTTTATTTGCTCGCGTAATTTATAATTAAATCAAGGTAATTCTCTCGTTTTTTATAATGATATTGATTTTAAAAAGTGAAGATGGGAAGGCGCAAAAGATATTTAGTGGATTTATCACGAAAAGGTCTCGTTAGTAGATTTAAAATAAAAAAAGAAAAATTAAAAGTTTCAAAGAAAAATGAAAATGAAAAGCCAATCAAAACAAACAATCAAAACGAATATCTAAATGAAAATTTAGAAGAATATAGTGAAGTTGATATAAATAAAAGTGAAGATAATATTGAAAAAGCAGATAATAAAAGTGAAAGTGATGATATAAAAAATTTGATTTCTATAAACACACATCCAAAAGTGACACAATACATAAAGGAACAAATTCAAACAATAACCTGCAAATATAATTTTTCACGTATAGGAGTTAGTGAAATTCTAAAGTTGTTGAAAGATTTTTTCCCAGATTTGCCAAATGATTATAGAACATTGCTATCTACACCAAGAAACACAATACAACGAAAAGTAGAACCAGGATATTACGTTCATTTAGGTTTAAAAAGCAATCTTTTGAATATATTTAAGCATTTCAATGACAATCAAATTTTAAATTTTAAAGACGGAGTATGTTTGGACTTTTTCATTGATGGTGTAGCTTTTTTTAATATTAGTTTGAATAAATCTTATTGGGTTATATTAGGAAAAATTACAAATATAAAGAAAACAGTGTTTCCTATAGGTATTTTTAATGGCCCTCAAAAACCAAATAACTTTGATAATTTTTTATCTGAATTTGTAAATGAGTTAAAAGATTTACAAAACGATGAAGTAGAAATTTTAGGAAAAAAATACAATATAAAATGTAATAATTTTCTTCTTGATGCACCTGCTCGAGCAGATGTTTGTGGAACTGCTCATCACAGCAGTTATTTTTCTTGTCCAAAATGTTTAATTAAAGGTTCATATGAAAATGACCGTTTAAATTTTAAGGGGTGGTCATTGGAAAAACGAACTGATGAGTCTTTTAGAAAACGAATGAATCCTGAGTTCCATCGTAGAACATGTTTGATTGAAGATACATTAAAAATTGATATGGTAAAAAGTTTTCCACTTGATTTTCTTCATGTAGTATTATTTGGTGTAGTTAAAAAAATATTAAAGCTATTATTTGGACCAAAAAAACCTTTATTGCATCTTTCATGTAGAATAGAAATTAATAAAAAAATTGAAATAATCAATTCCACATCTCCTTCTGAAATTCATAGACGATGTCGTCCTTTAAATGAAATACTAACATATAAAGGAAATGAATTAAGAGTGTTTCTACTTAAATTAGGACCAATAGTTCTACACCATTGTATTCCTACTGATATTTATAACAATTTTATGCTCTTAAGTATTGCTTTTATAATTTTGTGTAATGAAGAGTTATGTATAACCAAAAACAAAGTAGCACACAACATGATTTTGACATTTTTAAATGAAGCAAACGATTATTATGGATCAACTTTTTATTCACCAATGGTTCATCAACTATCGCACATGGCAGAAGAAGTTTTAAATCAAAGAAAACCATGTGATGAATTTTCAACTTTTGAATTTGAGTCTTATATGACTCCACTTAAACATGAATTGCATACTTCAAATGAACCTTTATCTCAAATACATAGAAGAATTTATGAAAAAATAATGTCACCAGATGCATACAATAAACTTACAGAAGATAAGATCAAATGTACAAAATCTTCAAATCAAGAATATGAAAGTATTTATATAGACACTTTTAAATTTGACACAAGATCATATCGTGATAGATTTGTATTAACTAAGAAAAAAACTGTGAAAATAATTTTGAAAATTTTTAAAAATGATGATATATCTTTTTTATGTCGTGAGTTGAAACAATGTGGAGAATACTTCGAAATTCCAATTAAAGCAACATCACTGAATTTTTATTGGTGCAAGTGCCAATATGTGAACGAAAAAGAAATTATATCTATCAAAGACATAGAGAGAAAATTATTTGCAATGACAGTTGGTGATGAAATGGTTTTTGCGCCTTTACAAAAGCTCAAAAAATAATCATTTTATTTATTCGAAACATAATAATTTAATTTCATATGAATTTTGAAATATCTCTCCAGAAATAAAATGTATAAAGTCGTGAAAAATTCTCAAAATCAATTTTATGTGGTCGCTGATAGATGGATCGTTGAAAACAATAACAAAAAATATAGTTTTTATCCTCCTTATAAATTACTCAATAAAGCTTTGTCAAATAAAATGAGACCCGATTCGAGTTGGACAAATGAATTAATCACTGAAGTTTCGAAGTCATTAGGTATGTATAGTGTATTAGATTTACATAACAGCCCTTTTTAATCATTTTATTATTTTTGTAGAATATGCCGAAGCCGTTGCTTTTATGAAGAAGAAAGTATCTCATATTGATACTTCATCAGAGAATGAATCTGAAAAAAGAAAAAATTATAATAGAAAGCATCCTGCTGAAAAAGTTTCAACCAAATTCGATTTCAATCAAATGTTTGAACAGGAAAATTCATTTTATAATAATGATAATAAAGTAAGTGCTTGCAATTTTTTACTATAAAAAAATTAATAATTTATAATATAATAGAAACAAGCAAATGAAATTGTCAATAATTCATCAGGATATGATCAAATAGATCCAATGAAAAATAATTCTGATTTGGACTTTGCTGATAGTGAGATACAAAGCAAAAATTTATTTGAATCACCAAATGATTCGAATGAAGGAAAGTATGTTGGAGCTCAAGTCACTGAGGATATGGCAAGGAAAGATGTAATTATTCATGTTTTCAATATTTAATCATATAATAAAAATTATATTTTCAGAGTTATGTAATAATTCCTTCGCAAATTTGGGAAACAGTTGTATCTGCTATTGGTAGAATTGAAACCAAAGTAGATACTCTTCAAACCAAAAATGATGAACAATTCGTTTCTCTTATTGAGCAACTAAAAGAGTTCAAAAGATCCAGTTTGAACACAATGCAACAAATGACAATATCACAAAAACCTTCAAAAATTAAGGATCGAGAGAAATTGGAACAGGAAGAAATAAATTTAGAGGCAATGAATTCTGAAATTTACCTTAAAAAGGTATGAATTACTTAAAAAATATTTATATTTCAAATTTGTCAGTTCAAAAATTATTTTTAGGTAAAAGATATTGCTTCAGTTTTGCGAAAACCATCAAAGGCATTTTCAAATGAACATGGACTCGTCCGAGGTTTCATGGATATCTATTTTGACGAGAATTTTCTAAAAACAGTAGGATGGACTAAAGTTAAAGGTAATTTTCAGTTATTATTTAAGTCATTTCATTTTTAAATATTTTTGTACCATTAGGTCGAATTCCATTTGAAAAATACAAAAGTCATCACAAACTAATTTTTGATACGTGCAATATGCATACAGCAAATCTATTTAATAATATTGAAGCTGCCACCAATTCAATCACAGTTTATTTTAAGCGACTCCATGAAAACAAAAAGAAGTGAGAATCAAGATATACAATGTTAATAAAAAATTCAAATGTGTATGATATAATATTTCAAGCTACATATAAAAACAAATGATAATTTGTATGAATTAAATTTAATAATAATAAAATTTAAAAAGAAAAATAATATTGTGTTTTAATTAGAATATGAATAAAAATTTTAGGAAAGCAAAAAAAAAATTTTTAGTCGCTAGGTGGTCGTATAAATGCTATAGAAGACGTCACGGCGACTGTTTAGTGTCCAGTCGCCGATTGCCGCCAAATACCACGAAGTCGTCGCTGTGACTACAATTGAGGGAAAAAACTCTACGTCAGGGCAGCGTGGCAACGACTTCGTGGTATTTAGCCAGTCATGCGACCGCCTTCGCGACTATTCAAGCGGTTCGTCGCGAAGGCCCATGGCTATAAATACCGCCTTATGACGGTCGTACGACTAGTCATGTGCCGCTCGGGAATGTTTTTTGTTGAGATTCAGGTTGTGGTGAATATGAGAAATAGAGTTGGTTTAATATAAAATACATAAAAGTTTTACTGTTTGATAATCGCAAGAAATTTTTGTTCAGAAGCAAAAACAATTTCAAAAAACCATAAAAATTTTCTCTCTTTATTCATGTCAGGAAAAAGTCGGAAAAACAATTGCTTTTCTCGAGATTAACCATGAGTGGTTGAAATGAAAGAGGAGAAAAAGAGAGACTAAAGCTGAATAAATACTAATTAAAAAAATCAAGCTTTAATTGCAGAGATCTAGATTTTGTGCCAAAATTATTATTATTATTATTGCTGTTGTTATTATTGCATGATTTTAATTGATGTGAAATTTAATTTTGGAAAATTGTTTTTCTCCTCCCTTGAATAGCAGCAAAGAGAGAAGATAGTCCACGAGCAGTCAAACTTAATAAATGAAATAAATGCTGATGCTCTATTTATATCCTTTCATACATACACACATTGATATCATTGAAGTCATGTTTTTACGTTTTCCCAATTGAATTGATATATTAGTTTTGGTATAATTCCATTCAATTCGATTCTTTTCATTTTCTCCACTTCTTTTGTCATAATTGATTGTTTTCTATTGTGCTCGAATTGAATTTTATTATATTTTTTGTGTCCAATTGCAATTTTTGGGATTTTCTTTTTCTATTGTGTGTTTATATGTGCACTTAAGAGGATGACAACATTTTGCTAATTAAATTTTTCCTTATCTTTAAAAAATCAATTTGATAAGATAAATTTTTATCAAAATCAAAGAATTTTTAGTTATGATTAAAAACTTCACAGAACAATGTTTTTTGATTTGTAAAAAATTCTATATTTTTAATTTTTATTAGTTCAGAATGAAACAATAGGTTTATTCTCCCTTAATTTTACTTGCATGTTTTTCATTAATTGAACCATCACACAATGACAATCATCGGCAAATACATGCAGAGCGAGAAATGGAAAACAATTAAATGTCAAAATTGACATGAATCAGCAAACATTCAAGTCAAATTCTCTGAACAAATTTATTTTTCTCTTGTTCTATCTCACGAAATTGCTGAAATGGAATTAAAAATATTATTATTGGTCGATAGCGAGGAATATCCATTGAAAAAGTTCACTATTCAATTTGTGATTTTTTATGTCCATTCTAGTGATGTGATACAATGCAGAGTCATTGATACAATACTTCATAAAAATGTTCGGTAGGATAGCTACCTTTATTGTATCGAATCATTGATATCGAGTAGATGACAAAAAAAACTTCTATTGAAACAACAACAGAAAATATAACATTAAAAAAAGGTATCCATTATATTTTGTTGCTAAATCGATTATCTTAATAACAAGCGAAATCAATTTGTAAAATTAAATTCAACTGAAACTATCATAAATTCTAGATTTTTTATTCAATTTTGAGCTTTTCAATTTTCATGAAAGCATTTTGCTGAGTATATATAGAGAAAGGATGAAACTTGAAAGAAATAAGATAGAAAGGTTATAATTGAAGTTATCCATCATACAGTACACTCGGGAAATGTGAAAATTTGGAGCAAATTCGGACTTTAAATTGAAAATAATTTAGTAGACTGAAATTAATTTGAATTATTGAAGTGAATGAGGCAACTTCAGTGAATTTTTATTGTTTATTTCAATAATCCTGAGCATCAACATTGCACTCCTGCTTATGAATACATTTTTTCTCACTCTTTACATCTCAGTAACGTGACTTTGAATAATGCGAATTGCTTTTGCATTGCAAGGACTAGTAACTTAGATTCAAATACAAATTAAGTATGAAAAATAAATTTTACATGTTGAAATTTAAAATACCCAATTGAAAATTTAAATTTTAGAAAAGAAATAATTTGTTACATCCCCTTGTATTCATAGTCATGTATAATGATAAAAAAAGAAAATCTTTTCAAATCATCACCCTCACCGTCACATGAATAAGTTAAGTAAGTGCTCACTTCCATCCTTATGATGACTTTTTTTAATAACTTGTCACACGAATGAATAAGAAGAATAGGAGGTATATATTAATGCTCACATCCATATTTCAAGCACATTAAAAAATTTATAAACTTTTATCATGACTTTCGTGCGTTTTACATTTATTCATCATCACATCGTTCGATGTTAGTCACTGAAAAGCCATACAAAAGATGTCTCGCTTCGCTTTCTTACCCATGTTTTTCATAAAAGTATTGTTTGACGTTCATTCATTGTTTGTGCATGTGAATAGAGACAGAAGGGTGCTAAAAAATGAAACGATGAAAAACAAGCACCAATGTGAGGGAATTAAACGAAAAGACAATAATAGAAAGAGCTAAAATAATAATTATGTTTTTTGACACGAATTTGTCTAATTAATGTCACAAAAAATTATTATTTGATGTTTTATGCGACTTTGTATGTCTTTACGTTTCTTTCATTATCTACTTTTCACCTTAATCGTGACTTTTGAATTTTTTAAGAGTTTTGAATTTTTTATATTTTGAAATTCTGTTTTAAGAAGATAATGTTTATACATTTTTGTTACAATTTTTACCTGAAATATAATATCCAAATCATATTTTCAAAAATTATTTTTTTAATTATTTTTTTATATTTTTCATATTTTAATGTCTCATTTATAAAAAAAAATATTTTCATGGACAAAAAAGGTATTCTTGAAAGGATTTAAAGTTTATTGTTATTGTTACATTAAAAGAATAAAAAGTTATGAGATTAATTATGACTTCTCCCATTAGAGAATAAAAAATATTATGTTAAAAATTGAATATAAAATGATGTCGAATACCATATGTGTAAAACATAACTTACCTCGGTCTTCTTGTTGTAGGATCTTTCATGACCATGACTTCTGAAATTTCTCCAAATTTACTAAAATAGTCTCTTAGGCTCTCTGAAATGACAAATGAAAAATAAAAAATGAAATTAATATTATGCATAATCATCAAAATTGATATAAAAAACTCGTTTAGGTTTCCAAGAACAAAAATGAAATAAAAAATCTGTATGAATAACAAGCCACAAAATAAAACCTCAGCATGAAAATCAATTTAATAAATTGTGGATTAAAAAGTTCATTAAAACTCGAACCTCATGAATGAATGCATGCATGAATGAATGTATAAAGAGAGAGAAAGAGAGTAGAATAGATGGATGAATATTTAAAAGATATTGGCCCATGGCAGACAAGCAAGCAAGGCATCTAGATGGATGGATAGACACACATGCATGCAATTGCAATGAAGAAGTGGATTATGGTTATGCATAAATATGTGTATATAAATGACCATTAAGATAGATTTCTTATAAGAAAGAAAGAAGAGAAAATAAATAAAGAAGAATGTGCACGAACATGAGCGAGCAATAGCGCACACATGGAAATCTTAAATTATGCATACACTTCAGATTTAATTATTTATTTTAACACATCATAAAAATATTATTATTCAACATTGCATGTCTGGATGTTATTAAACACACTATAGGGTCGTTGTTGTTCGCCTTGCTCGGCTATATTATGGTTATCTGCAATAGCTATAAAGCTCACATATATGATGGTAATAAAATTTAAATAAATACAGTTTTATATGAATATTCATAAGCCAATCAAAGTTTTTTACTCTCTTTCTAGCCCTCATACATACATACATATATCGTTTGTATTGCATTGTGTGAAAAAGCTCATGAGCTTTTTTTCTTCCCTTTCTTTTTCTGTTCACTCTCAAAAAACACAAAAAATTGTTGATATATCATTTCCGTAACATCGTAACATGCATGTTGCAGAGAAACTTTTTTGTGCTTCTCCATGTGTAGTGTTATTATTTTTATATGAATTCATTAAAAGATTTTTAGCGCATTTTTGGAACAACTATACAGCTTATATCTTTACTTTGGCTGTTCGACTGGCTACTTTGAGATTTCAAAACTACAATAGCTAAAGTCTTACGGTTTTTTGCATTCGATTTTTGCTATCTATTGTCACTGATTTCAATTATTTGGAAATTACGAATTTAATGTTCATATTCAATAATGTAAACTTTTAAACGAAAACTTAGAACAAATTTTTTGTCAAATCTTTGAAAATTACTCAACGTAATTTTGGAAACAACAAAAAATATTATAAAAAGATTGTAAATTGAATATCAATTAGAAATGTGTTAAAGTAATCTGTCCGATGGCAGGCACTTTTAATATCATTTATTTATTTTCTAAAAAATCATACATTTAAGCTGAAAATTGTAAATTTTGAAATTGATTTTTATTAAATTTAAAACTAAAAAATGATAGATCATAGTTATTTATTGATTATTCAAAAAAATAAGCAAACAGTAAACAACAACTTTGTTCTTTTTATTTTGTAAAAAGAATACCTATTTTTGGTTTTTTACATCTAATAGAAATTTTTTTGATCAAAACTCCTTTAATTAAAAATATAATTTTTTTGACTAAATTATAAAATGTTGACATATGCAATTTTAAATAAAATACAAAATTTTCTCATTAAAAAAGTTTAAAAGTATGGGAAAAATGCAAAGCCAGCATTAATTTAGTAGTTCAAGTGTATGAAATAATTTAATATAATTTATGACATAATCTTGTGTGTGCGAAGAAATGAAAATGTACAAACAAGAATAGGAAGCGAAGCACACATACAAAAATTTTAGAAGTGTCAGAGGTGGATGGAGGTAAGGTGAAACATAAACATAAGCACGACATAATAATAAGATGATTTTAATTAAAATTGCGTATGAAACAGTAGAAAACTTTCCACAACATCGAGTGAAAAGTGAAAAAAAAATGGGAAATATGGGTGGCAAAGCTTTTTATCACTCATTCATTTAAGAGAGCATGCCGCTAACAACAATATCATTAGGCAACCAAAACGACTTTTACAAAATTTCGAGAAAGCAGGAAGCTATTTGACATTTTTATGTTAATTATGTGCGCCTTCTTACAACCCATAAATTTTATGTCAATGACAGAAAATTGTTTATTGTCGATTTGCTACACATACACATATACATGTACTCTGGATTAATGATGATCATGATAGTTTGACTCAACGGTGGTGAAAATTTTTATATGAACTTGAACTCGATAATAAATTTTCCTTGAAAATGAATCACTTTTCTGTCATAATAAAAATTCAATTCTACTCAAGTTTTACAAACGTAAAATGGAATTTTTATCAGCAGTATTTATTATATTTTCTTAATATTTTTAATTCGACTCCAATTTGCATAATCTTTTTTCAAAAAAGTTTAGAAAAGATTTTCTCAAAAGTTTTTTAACAGAAATTATCTCATGTTTTAAATAAGATTTAAAGAACAACAATCAGAATATTTATTTCTTTTAGAAAAAGTTATGAGCAGCAAAAATTCTAAAAAATTAATTTTTTATTTTTAATTACTCAACCGAAAAAGATCATAATGTCTTAAACCATAAATACAACACAGTAAAATTTTTTATGACAAACCATACAATCAGAAATTTTTGTTTACAAATGGTGATAAAAAACGAATTTTTGTTTTTTCTTTCGCTCATTCTTCATAATAATGTCATTATTTCCCAGTTAATTCAAACTTTTAGCAATTTAAGATGATGTTATAATAGAGATTTGAGCAAAATTGACAAAATTTTACATTTCTCCATTTGAAAAGTTTTTGAAAATTGTATGGAAATTCTTTGGTCATAAAAATTTTTACTGTGTTGTATTAAGCCTGTTTTAAGACGGATGTTATTTTTGTCGGTTGATTAAGTATGATCATTTTAAAAAAGTTATTTTTAAGTCGACATTTCTTTAAATTATAAAATTTTAGTTGTTCTTTAAAGAAGACCTTAATTTACAATGAAATAATTTCTGTTAATGAACTTTTGAGAAAATCTTTTCTAATGTAAAAAATTTGATTATGTCATGACATTAAAAATATTTAAAAATATTGATGACATAATATAACTGCTGAATAGTAGTAATAACACATATGAACATTTGAAGAATTTTATATATAAATGAAGTGACTTCTCTCTCTTCTGTGGAATTTTTATTATTTATTGTATTGAAATTTGCTAAAAAAATATTTTTTGAAATAATATTTATTCTTTAAACTTTTAGAATCATAATGCTTAAACCTTGTATATTTATTATATAAAAATGGTATAATCAATTTTTAATTCAAACTTTTAGCCAAAATTTTTTAATTCTTTATGTGATTAAAAGTGTTATTTTTGTATTAAGTACAAAATTCTTTCTTTAAATTATAAAATTTTAGTGAAGAGAAAGGAACCAATAAAGCATTTAATATAACAATACACATATGTCTTCTCTCTCTTCTGTGCTATATAAATAATATTTATTGGCCATTAAATAATACAAGATTTGTCATATATATATAGAATATCGTCGAAATGTATATGTGTATATATATTTTGAGTAACAACAGCAGTAACAGCAGAAGATGGAAGTGAATGAATGAGAGAAAGGAGAATATTATAGGCAACAGAGGCGAGGCAGGCATAAACATATACACACAGGGAAAATATTCAATATCTATTCGAGGCATTTTTAATCATGTGAGAATGCAATAAATTTTATTGTGCTATAAATAATGGGCTTCTGTGTTTTAATTAATCACCCATGCTACTTTTTTCTCTTTACATTACTTTGGCTAGCCATTGATTGTCATACATTGACAATATATAAGAAAAAAGTCATTTTTGCAGGCTCGTCAACCCTTGGCTCCTACATTTCACCTTCAATTTTTATTTTCTTTCTTTTTTAATGTTTGGAAAATAAATTTTAATGTCTATTTTTTATTTATTTTTTGTGTATATCCTGCTGACACAAAAAAGAAGTTAAATGAAAGTAAAAATAAATGGCCCATTTTGTGGTTTTGTTTTGGGTCGATACATAGTACACGATATATATATATGGCTATTACTATCAGTTATTGGTATTGTTTGAGAATAATTAAATGTTACCTTGAAAAATGTTTGTTTTAAGAAAAATTTTGTTATGAAATTATTTTAAATAAAAGTGTTGTAAAATCAGAAAATATTAATGCAAATAACTAAAACTTTTATTAAAAGATTTCAATTTTAAGTTATTTGAATTTAAATCTTATATCGAAATTAATTAAATTTTTCGCCAAAAATTTACTTTGAACATAAATCATGAACATTAATGCTTTGAAGTTCAAACAATTTTCTAAATAAAAATATTACTTTTACCTATTTCATTTAATTCTTTTCTAAAGAACTCAATAATAAAAATATTTATGTGTATCTACTTTGACATTATCAAGATATCTATTTTCCTTACTGCTTACTGATGTGAAAATTTTAATCATCTTAATGGTGTGTGATAAGGATAATAAAATTAAATGAAGTGACAATAGCAAGGATATTAAAATTTTCTTGAATCGATAAATAGACAATTTTATTATATGCAGAAATGTTAGAGAAAAAAATTAATTTTAAAAAATCACATGCATTTAAAAAAAATGTTAACTATTGATAAAATATGCAATAATCAACAAAAAAATTATAATTGGTGGCGCATGCTCACCATATAAATAAAGAATAATTTTCTCTTTTTTGACTGTAGCAAACAAGCAAGCGAGTAAGAGAGAAAAAACGTTGGAAAAATTATAAAAAAATTGCGAAAAAAGATCAAAAAAAAAAAGAAAAAGAAGATAAGTGAAGGTGGGCAGTTGGGCGGTTTTATTGTGCACATATTAGAATAAAAAGTTATCACTGCATAATCCACAAGCATAACGACATATTTGCTGTCATTTTCAATTGTCTGCTAATTTAGATTTTTATCAAAAAAAAGTTTTTTGTATGCATGCAATTGCATGTCATGAATGATTAATTAACGGAATGTCAAATTGCTGATATATATTTATTAAAAACGCATGCTTTAAATGTAAAGATTATCGATAATGAATGATAAATAAAATAATTATCATACTAATTTCTCAATTTTTATTTCTAACTTCTACGACCAATTTTTCACCCTTAATTAAAACTTTCTTCCCTCTTTAAATTAATTATGCACGATACAAACTATTAAACAAAAAAAAATTTTTTTCCTTCTACGCCTTCAATACACTTAATCGTCGTCCTCGTGTATCAACATCATCATCTAATAATCATGTAATTATCTTCAACGATAATTTCATTTAAAACATTCATGAACCACATTAATAATTGATCAATTTATGTTCCAAAATATCCTACAACTTAATTCGATGCTCAATATCGTGGGTGAATAAAATATTCAAGTTTTTTTCTCTTGTTTATTTTCTAAAGAATTTTTCTTGCTACATTTATTTCACCGATGATTATCAACTGTTGTTTGAATTTTGAACTTTTTTCGTATCCTTAGATAAGAAAATTCACCATACGTATTTTTTGTGTCTTTGATAAAAATCCTTGAAACTTGACTAAGTCATGACCCATAAATTATCAAAAAGTGTGCAAATAAGTCAATTGTAAATATGTGAGAAAAGTAGCGACTTGAGCTTCAGCAATTTACAGTTGATAATCATAGCTAATAATCTCATCACAACTTGTGAACTGATTGAGGTTGTTTGAGTGAAAAAATCACACATTTATTCTAATTGAACATAGAGTGAGACTTGCGATGTGATTAGGAAGATTTTGAAGTAAATAAAATATAAATGAAGATTTGTATTACCATTATTTGACTTAATTTAATTTGTCATCTAATTCATCATTTTTGAATCTTTCAATTATTATCATTTTGGAAAAAAATTAAATTCATCAACTCGTCAACCCTTTGAACCTATAAACGAGATTTCATGCTCTGTTACAAAAACTGTAAACACATGACACATGACAATATAAATGGTTCGTGTCTTCGCTAAACTACAACTTCAATGAGTTTTATAAGAGATAAGAGAAAAAAATGTGCTTAGTGTTGTAAAAAAATATTTTTAATCAAGTTATAAAAGAAAAGTTATTTTTGACGTAATTTTAAATTTCACAAATTATTCGAGATATTTCATGAAAACTGTGTAAAATTTCAATTTATCATTGATGACGAAACTCACATGATAAAAATTGTGTTTAAATAAAAAATCAAAATCAATCAGTGTTGTTTTGTAGTTTTTCGTGCAACCCATGTGACTTGCAAATGGAATTTTTTTATATCGTCAAATTTTAAGAGAAAAGAGAAAATAATAAAAATCTAGTACAACAAAAAAAGAGAGCAAAATTTTTATGAGAGAGAAACAAATTTATCCCCACTTTTTTTATTCTCTCTTTTTTTCTCTTTTGAATTTTTCAAAAAAAAAATTTAAGAGAGAAAGGAATTTTCAGGGAAAAAAGACATATAAAATAACGTAAAGGAGTGGAGGAGGAAAAACTAACAATTGTCTGCACATAAAACTACAAGCAGGGAGTTCAGCAAACTATGTGTGTATATCGCACTCATCAAAATACAATCGCCATCAAAATGTATGTTTATATCTTCTTCCTCTCTCTCACTCACTAACTCGTTGTGGCCCCGTTTTGTTGTAACATAAATCTCATATAAAATATATCGTAAAAAAACCAAAAAAAAAATTATTCTGCCGTATAGAAAAACTATATCGTAATATATCACGCAGTGAAATGAAGTGAAGTGAACAGAGCAAAAGAGGAAAGCAAAAATTTATTTTAATGACAATTTTTTCCTCTATTTCTCTAACTTTTTATATATATGTAACATAAAGAACGGTAAATGATATTTTCCATTATTAATCACGTGTTTGAATTGAAAAAAAGAAAAGAAAGACAAAACACACACGACATGTACACCCGAAAATGATAATCATTTATCTCAATTCCGCATGAAAGAGTTTTTGCAGATAATTTTATACTCTCTCTCTCTTTCATATTTTTATGTGTATTATATTCCGTTCCGGGGATGAATGAATACAGAGTAATTGAATGTAAACATTTTTTTTCATTGAGTTATTAATATGCTAACTATTAGTACATATTTAATGTATGAGAAAAAGAAAATTTATTAGACAGATAGAACAAGAAGAGTTGGAAGCAAAGAAACTTTATTTCATTAAGTAAGAAATAGATAGCAGAATTCTTTAAAGAAAGAACAAGAATGACTGTAAAAGTGAGTGTGGTAAATTGAATGGAAAATTAGGACTCGAATGTCTAGAAAAAAAAGTAGCAAAAAGTTTAAAAAGGTTATTGATCTTTGATTTTTGACTTCTAAACAAAAGTTTAATTTTTAACGAATTCTTTCAGTATGAAAAATTTAAACTGCAAATGACCATTATTTTTAAATAATTTTTTTTTAAAAAAATTTTCTCTTTTCATTCATTTAAATAAAAGTTTAATTATGAAACACAGGTGACCACAAGTATGTAAAAAAGAATCACCAAAAACAAACAATAAAAATTTGCTGTCAACTTTTATTGCCTCTTCTTTTTTCACTCATGCACGTGCATGTATTTATGTAACATCATGTTATAAAAAGATTTAATCCCAAATAACGAGAGACTGAGTGAGTATGGGTGGATTTGATTGCTTTGAGTTTGTTTGGCTGGTTGAATGATTTGCTATTGGTAATATAATCCATATATGCTTCGCTCATCAAACATTTACCTGGGCTTGTTTGCCAACTTAGTCCTCCTATGAACATTTTTCTGCAAAAAGAAAAAAAAGAGAAAAATTATTAAAATATGCTTGAGATTTTTCCTTTTTCACATGTGACCACATTAAGCTTCCTATAAAAAAATATCCAAGAATTTTCTCATATTCATCCATTTAAAGAAGGAAAAAATTGATTTTTCTTCTCTTACTCTTGCATACATAAAAAGTAAGTTCTGTATAAGAGATAGAGATTTCATTGCCATAGCACACTTTAACTTTAATATTGAGCTACTCATCCTCTACATTTTTTATCATCATCATCATCAGCAGCAGCATCATCCTTCTTTTATCCACATGCTTTACGTACAATGGTACGTTTGGTAGTAACAGAGAAAAAGAAAAGGAGAAAAAATTGTAGCATGCGGCAGTGAAGTAACAGCAGCAGCAAAAAATATGAATGATTCAAGCAGCAACGAACGCCAAAAAAGCGAAAGTTTTCTTTAAAGAACAAAAAATCTCTTTCCTCATCCTTCAGTAGCAGCAGCAGCAGCTATTCAATAAAACTCGTATATATACACACAAAAGCGTCTGCCGAGTAATTTAACATTCGAGATAAAAAATATTTTTCCTTACAATTCCATTTTTATTTTTAGAGCAAAAAAAAAGAATGAAAGAGAATGAAACTTACGCTCATGGTGAATTGAGTAAAATGGTATTAAGGATACAAAGCACACACGTGTAAAGTAAATAATGATAAATGTAAACTGTGTGTGTAGCTATAGATTGAGGACAAAAAATTTGAACAAAATTTTGAATTCTTTTCTATGTTATTAGGCGCATTTTTAATACTTAAAAATAAACTTAAATTTTTTGAAGAGAATATTTAAGTATGTATGTAACCTAGGGGTCAAATAGAAAAATAACCGTCAGTTTTTTATTCGAAAATTTGAATATTTTTTAACAAGTTCTAAAAACTAAACAGCAAAAATTCTTTTTCAAAAGCTCTTGGAGTTATGTTTAAATACTTTTATGACACCATTACAGATCTCTACAAAATGAATTGCAATGAATACAATTGATTTTAGTAAATATTAGTACCTAATTTTGATATACGAAGTTTCAATTTTACTTATTCCACAAAAAATGCTAGAAAGAAATTAATTTACAATCTTTATATCGTATAAAAAAATTTTATACCCCTTCCATTTACTTTGTGTCAGACAGTTAAAACAAAGCAAAAAAATCCCATATAAAAAAGTTCATAGGCTGAATGAGAGTGTATGTAGTGAATTGAGGTTGAAGCTATTACACATTTCGAGTGTACCAAATGGATCGTAAAGTAGCATTCTTGTAATGGCAAAGAAAAGAAAATTTTCTTCGACAAGGCATTAGAAGTACTAAATTATAGTTTATGTGCTCTGTTCGTTTTTTGGACTCTTTCTAACTCTTAATGATAACACATAGTTGAATGTGTGTACCTCGATAATGGGTTTCTTTCTATATTTGTGTGTATATAAATTTATCGCAAAGCGATAATTAGAAGAAGACCAGTGAAACTCATGATTTATAAATTTAATCAAAAATAAACACGAGTCTGAATCAAATATTGATGAGAGAATTCAAATTAAATTTAAAAAATTTATGAACCTGACCCAAATCCACGTTCATTCTCTTTTTTTCTATATCTAAAAATAATTTCAAATTCTGAAAATGTTGAGGCAAAAGAGGCAAAAAATCAATAATCACTGCTTTAAAAAGGAGAGAAAAAGTTTTTCTGACTTTTTCATCTTTCATCATTTACAAGCAAGCGAATGAAAGAGTCGAGAGAGCTTTACAAAGAATTATTTCAGAGAAAAATATATTTAATTAGAATCAATGATTTAAGCCCTTAATTTGTTGGAAACCTCCTTAAATACAAGCTTCGTTTTGTTTTAATATTCACGGAACGAGTGGCGCGAAGAAAAGTCAATGCTAAGAGGTATTTTTTCAAGGTTGCCTTAATAATTGCTCTGTTATTGTAAATATTTAATGAGCTTTCGCACCGCTTAGAAAAGCGGATTTCATTCTAAATGGCTTTTGCGCCTCGGAAAGAAATTTTTTAAGCAGCACCAGTTGCGAATCAATTAACCTGCTTCTTCATTTGAATTTTTTATCCACTTGAAAATGTTAAATATCAAAAGTTAATTTTTATTATTAAAAAGGTCTCCATGGCAATGTTATGTTGTGGTATTTTTAATAACTCTTAAGAAAGTGAAAGTTCAAAATTACTAAATTTAGCATCAACCTACAAACACTCTCATCACAATTAACAAATGTCAACTTTAAATTTTACACACTTCATTACCTAGATAAGTTAAGAGCTGTAAACAAGTTTTGCAAGTCATGTAATTTGAATGAAATTTAAAATCTTCTTTAATTCAATGTTTTTGCTTTTCTTGTTTAAATTTTATTAAGAACTTTGAACCAAGTTTTTTGATTTTTAGAAATATACTAGTTTGTTTTCCTAAAACAATGTATATTTTCAATAAAAGAAAAACACGAAAAATCGTTATTTTCCGTTTGATAAAATTTGTAAACAATTTTTATAACCAGAGTTGTTAGTCATAGTTAGAAGAAGAGATTTTCTTTAAAAAAAATATGGAATTATTTCATAAATATTTCATAGTTGAAAGAAAAATAAATAATTTATTATTGAAAACAATCTTAGCTTGTCTCTAAATCATTAATTGCATAAACATTTAAATCTGAGAATTAAAAATTTCACAAAAACTCCCCGTCGAAAAAAAAAACATTTGCAGCAAATCACAGCATTTTTCTTTTTTGACGTTTTAAAAGATGTTTTTAAAATATTTTTATTTTTTTAATGACTCATAAAACTTTCTTTACTTGCTAATTTTTGAATGATACACAAACAACTCTGTTTTGTAAACTATTGATATTTTTCGCTATCAATTAGAAAGAAGCAAACAAAACGAATCACAATAACAAGTTAAGAGAGAGAAAAAAGTTAATCAATTTTAGATAACAAATATAAAATTGTGGTGTTGACTGACGTCAAGTAAGTGCGCACAAAAACTGTATATCTATTGAAACATTCCAAGTAAGAGTGAAGGTCAAAAAGTGATTAACTTTTTTTGTTGATTTGTTAGTTCTTTTGTGTTAATATGAAAATTAGATGTCAAAGATCATTAGCATATATTATTGGGATGTTCGAAATGTATGAAGATAGCAAAATTTATGTAAATATTGCAAAAAAAAAAGATTGAAATAGACAATTCGCAAATAAGTAAGTAAACAAAACTCAGCCGCAAGGTAAAATCTTCAAAATCGCTATATAATAACCAACCAGCAAAAATTATAAAATTAAAGAAATTATAAAATTGCTAGACAATTTCGTGAAAACGCGTTAAATAAGAATTCTAAATTAGAATTTAAAAATGACATTAGAGTTGCTAAGCAAATTTAAATTAAACTCATCGCCAGAAATCTCTTAAATTCTTCGTCTCGTTCTTTCATTTCGAATATTTTTAGATTATCTTTCAAACCTTCAACCTTCAAATGCATGCAATGCTATTTTTGCTGCCTCTTTAATTCCCTCAACGTATCTTGAGTGTTTCTGTCTGATTAAGCATACACATTCACAAGAAATAAGAAGAAACAACACTAGAGATATTTGTGTCTATGTTTTATGTTTGATTTGAGCGAATTTCACAAAAAACATCATTGATTACAAAAATGCTCTGCTGAATGTCTGCTTTTGTTGTTGTGATCTTTGTAAAAAAAAGTTTTTTTTTCTCTTATTTTTGATACTCTTGTGAGTGGCACACGAATGTAAAAGAAGAATAAAATTTCAGAGTTTAGTTTTATAAGCTAAAGACTTTTTTTTAAGATTAAGCAGTAAGTTTAAAAATAATTTTAAATCACAAAAAAAATTGCGCCTATCTATTCTATTTATTCTATAAAAATCTATTCTTATGTTTGCCACAAAAATATAAAATAAAATACTGTAAGATATATAAAAGAAATCATGAGTCTGCTATTTTTATTCTTAACTTTTTTTTTCATAGTGTAATAAGAACTGAATCTTAAAAGAGAAATGAGATGAACACACCGAGAAAGAGAGAGAATGAAAATAAGTACACAATTATTTACTCACAGACTTTTATTTTCATCATTCTACTTTTTTTCATGGCCCGTTCTTTATGCATGCTCGATTCTACATCTCGTTACTCTTTCTCTTTTTCAAGAATGAATTTTTCGCTTTACTTTCTTCTTTGCATTTTAACTCGTGATCTATGTGACTATATTTAAATATTTTTATTCTTTTCAGAATGAATCTCAAATCATGAAAAAACATTAAATTCCAACCCCTGCCTCATCATCATCATCATCACCCGCGTCATTTTAAATGAATTTTAATTTCCAATTTAAATCAATTCAAAGTTTCTACTTATGGCGCGTTTATTTTGAAATAAAAATTTCTTTTTTATTGCTATTTAATTTCACTTTGCAACGCACCGCCCGCCATTCCGGCACAAGCTTCAATCAACATTGCCCCATTGTGATAAACTTCAACATGCTCACTTTATTAGTTAGTTTTATTCTCTTTTGCCAGTGGCGAAGTCTCACTAGACTCATCGTTTATAATCAGAACGACCACTCCAGAAAGAAATGAGCAATGACATGTACATATGAAAATTCCCCATTGGGAGCAATCTAAAATGCTTAATTTGTTTCAATTATAAATGTTGCTTCATTGAGAAAGTGAGGGAGAAATTTGTTGAAGCATATTGAATTTAATTTACAGTTGAAAGACATTATGTCGTTGTATATACATAACAATAATTACTCATTTAATTCTCTTTCAATTATTTTTTTATTTCCATATACTGCTGGTCTATATATTCAAATTAAAAACAATATAAATCACATATTTTTGTATATATGCAAAACGTATAAGGAAATTACATGCTTTTTGTAATATGATACATTACTTTCGTCATCATAATTTTATTCTGTTGTCATCGTAGTAATTTTTTGTTTGTTTTTGTTTTCAAATCATGAGAAAAAGAGTAAGTAGATAAGAAGAAATATCATGTGTGCTTTGATATTTAGAGCGATGTACAGGTGAAATTTCGTAAAAAATTTGAAAGCATAATAAAATCTAATCTTTGTGTAAATATATTAGAGTTATTTGATCTTGACTTAATTTAATTTGAAATTTGGATTTTCTTGGAAATACTTAAAAGTTATAGAAAAAAAGAATTTTGATTTCAATTTTGAGTTTATAAAGCATTTAAATTATGAGATAAAATGCTATAAAAGCTTGCAATTTTACTTTGAATTTTAATTTTTAAAAAATTTTCACGATAATTTTATGAGTCTTTTAATCAAAATGAAAACAATTTTTTATAAAATTAAATTCATTGTTCATTGTTATCAAAACTAGAAATGCATGAACTTCTCTCGAACAAAAAATTTATAAAGAAAATAAACACTTTACAAAATTTCAGACACATCCTATGATTGAAAAGGAAGAAAATCATCACCAAATACATATCATATTACTCCGACATATCAATGAATATTTTGACAAACAATTTGACTTCCTTTATTCTTCTAGCATCAGTTATAGCTGTAGTAAATTCTGAGAAGTGTGCCTTGACTTTGAATTTGCTGTGACAGTAAAAAGAAGCAGCGCAGCAGCACTTTACGATAACAAATCGGAGTGAGAGTAAAAATGATTTATTTATGGTTCAAGCAAAGCTCTTCTTTTGCTATACCACCACTACCACTGAAATCGATCGATTTTTCAGAGGCAATCAATTTCGTATGTCATTCCTATAACTTAACGGATTTCTTTCCTTATGATTGATGATAGCTATAGTCAACTTTCTTCTTCTTCTTTATGCTGTAGATCTTTCTGTGTAGATAGAATTTTTCCACTATCTTTGTTCACCACCCTCAAAGCGCCTTCTTTCGTGTCTTCTGACTGGCTGGCTGTAGAGTATGAGGTATTGACTGTGAGAAATAAGGCAATAAATGAAAAAGGAAAAAGGAGCGAGCGAAAACTATGTGTACGGCAAAAAAGAGAAGAAAAAGAGCGAATATCGATTAATTTTCGAGTTTTTTCGTTTCATTTCTGTTTCATTCACATTTTTTTCCTTGTTGTTCTTTTATTCACTCACACGCTATAATAATACTTTTGTGTATTTACTGCATATTAAATTCTCATTGAAGGTAAAATAAATACTTCTTTTGTTATTGCGAGTTTTATTAAAATTAAAAATACAATTTTACTAATACTAGGATTTAAATTCATGAGAAATAAAAAAAAATGGTTAGTAAATAAGCAGGGGGAATTTCACTCGGAAGTAAATTTTACTTCCATTTACTTCCGGAAGTAAAAATTTACTTCCGATTTTTTACTTCCGGAAGTAAATCGGAAGTAAATTTACTTCCGGTCGGAAGTAAAAGGAAGTAAAATTTACTTCCGGAAGTAAATGGAAGTAAAATTTACTTCCGACTATGAAAAAAATTTTATTACAAAAATATTTTTTTAAAAATTTGTATCTGCCAAACTAAAGCTATAGGGCGATTTCAGAAATGAAGAAATTCTACAAAAAATCTCTCCTTATTCATTTTTTCTCTTTAAATATTCGTTTGAACTCTTTCAAAATAGGCCTAATTTATGTCTTAACTATGAACTTTTAGCATTAACTATTTTTAGAACATAAAATTCTTTTATTTGACCCAAATTTGATATTTGACAAGCATTAATTAAGCACAAAAATATTTTTTTCTGACAGATTTTTGCAAATTTTGGCTTTATTTTTCATTGAATCTCTTAGAAGAATAGTTTTAAAGCAACTGAATTTTTTTTTATGTTTCATCTTATATACCATTTTTACTGTATCAAACAATGATTAATAGAAGATAATAGCGTCAATTACGCAAAAAAATTGAAATTTGTAAGAATAAAAAGCGTTTGTAGAGAAAAGTTTTGTTTTTGAAATCTTGAAATTCAATTTTTTCTCCAATCTAGCTTCTTACTCTATGTCCTTTTATATGCAAAACACAATTTATATTTAAAACAAGTGATCATAAAAAGAAACATTGAGATTAATATGAGAAATAAAATGAAATTCAAATTTTGAAAAAAAGGAAGCAGAAAAAGAATTACAAAACATATTTTTTTTCGAGTTTCATTTCTGAAATTGCCTAAAAGTAAAATACACTTCAATAGCTGACCATCAGATACCATTGAGATTGATTAAAAAAATTCAATCATTATGGGAAAGTAATTAGCACATTTTAGTTTTCTGTCAATAGAATGTCTCTGAAATTTAAAGAGAAATATATTATTAATATTTTTAGCGCATTTTTTCAAAAAAGTACGCTATTATGCTCACGATGGCTGGCTGGCTGGCTGTATGTGTCAGTCATAACTCGACAACGGTAAGTCGTGGAGAGGTGGTTGATAGCTTGTTAGAAAGATCTTGACGTGTAGGTAAGCCATCAAAAGAGTTTTTTGGGGTAAGTGTTGACCCAAGGGTGGTCCACCACATGCATGTCCTCACATGGACCAAAAAAATTTTTTTCACTAAAAAGTCTTAAAATGTCATGAAACGTCGAGAAAACATGTCAAAAATTAATATATTTAAGTAGGATTAATATATTTTTAACAATTTAATATATATATATATATTTGCAATAAATGCAAAAAAGTTTCAGCACTTTAGCTTAATTAGATCAATCAAATCTAAAAATCGACCAATAGTTATACTTAATAGCAAAACATCTACATATTATTGATATTAGAATATTTTTCAATTAATCAAAATTTATCGATAGAGATGAAAAAATTTACTGATTTCTTCTTTATACCATAATATTGAAAATCACAAAAGATTAAAAAAATCTTTAATTTCTTCATTTTACTTTTCGAATTGATAAAAAAATCAGTAATATTAACCGTCAGTGACGTGTTAAAAGCGCATTTTCCCGCAACAGATTAGTTTTGTTTCAAAATTCATTGAAAGTTTCAAAAAAATTTATTTCGGCCTTTTTGAAGTCTGTACAGCCAAAACATACTTGGGTCCAAATGTCCAAAAATCACTTCTGACATGTTTTCTCGACGTTTTATGACATTTTAAGACTTTTTGGTGAAAAAAAATTTTTTGGTCCATGTGATGGACATCCACCACATGCATGCCCTTAAGTCAACACCAATCTAAAAACTTTTTATGCCATCTTATTCTACGCTTCAAGATCTTTCCAACGAGTATAAATATGCCTATATTTGGAAAATTTCGATTTTTGGTCCATGTGATGTATCTGAGCGGCACAAGCATACACTAGGGATAAATGTCCAAAAATTATTTTTGAC